>NW_019775539.1:271920-335094 GCF_001039355.2 Lingula anatina
CCCCCCCCCCCCCCCCCCCAAAAAAAAAAAAAAAAAAAAAACTCGACAATAATCCTTTTCGGATATTAGATAATAACACACGGCCGCTTTTGGGAAGAACAAAACAGCAGTGTAATTGCTTCCAACAAATTATGTTAATTGATTACTCTATCGAATCTGATTTGGGCTGTGATTAAGCAACATTTACTGCTATTAAAGGGAGGATGATGAAACGCCAATTGGAAATGAACAATATTACTGTTAACGAGTAAAATGTCAAAATGATTACAATGACGTCTGCATATTAAGGTTAAAGATTCCCCTCGTAACACCAAACAGGATATACCGGTACATGGCGATAAACAAAAATACATGTAAATGGCTGTTGTATTTTTTTCTGAAAAATCAGCCTACACGCGAGCATAGTCTACACATCCGTATCATAGTCTGATATTTGTTTCTCCGCCTGTATATTTGATAGTAGTATATCGCATAACTTCATAATGAATCCAGTACTCTTTCATTGAGATATTTAAAAAGGAGCAAGTAAGGCATAAATGGGGATGGTGAATTGTGCACGCTATTTTCTCGGTCTTTGCTTGCACCTTTCGGGACAAATTACACTAAACACGAGTCATGAGACAAAGGTGAAGTCTCTAAGGATAAAGGATGGCATTCATTGTTTCGGACGACATAAAAAAATTAATTGGTGTTTGTGATTTGTGTGTGTGTGTGTGTGTGTGTGTGTGTGTGTATGCGTGAGAGAGGCAGAGCGTGCGATGGACTATGTATGGTGGATAAGAGAGAGAAGAGAGAGAGATAATACAAAGGTTGAGTCTATTTGTGGTAGGATTAACGGATGGCATTAATCATTTTAGACGGCATTAAAATAGAGAGGCTCCAAATGTAAGTTTCAATGTTCAAATTGTAAATTTTCATCCTTTGTAATAAGCTATTAACAAATATATTCATGCTTCTGTTCAAGATTATGATGAAAACGATTTGGTTTTCATTGTTGAAGCAATACTCTTATTAGTGTCACCTTCATCTGTCCTCGTTTAACATAAAAGAAAGTGTACTGTGATCGCCCTAAGCGGAAGTACGTAGAATTGGTTTGTTACTTTTTAACCCACCAAAGCAAAAAAAGTACCCAGTGCTAGACCTTTATTCTGATTCAAGTGAGTCATTCTTTGGAGGCGGAAGAAAAAATCATGAATACCGTGACTCTGATTTAGCCGAACTCAACATGGCAGGAGTAACTTTGTGTAACACTACTGGCTATAAAGTGACAACGTTGCCTGTGCTGCTGATAGCAATGCTACTCCTGGAAAGTGTAAAGAGTTGTAATGTAGCAGGAAGCAGTAAGTACAGCACAATAGCAGTAGTTTCTAGCTCCTTCAATTTTGTTGTGAAACATGGGTGTCTTCTTGGATACAGGCCTTCTCCTTGCTAAGACAGTGCCCTAAATAAAATTGTGTCCTAAAACAGGTGCTCAATAAACATGGCAATAAATAGAGATAGATAGTAATAGCTTAGTTTTGAGGTTCCTGATGCAGTCACACTGTATGTCTTGATAAACGTGATATCTTTCAGGTTGTCGTAACGGTACATGTTACTTTGTGAACACCAATGCAATGAAGTGGCAGAGCGCCTTGGAACATTGTAAGAATACCTGCAACGGCAGACTGGCTGTAGTTAAAGACAATTACACTCAAATATTTCTGCATGATCTGACATCATCGGAGGTTTGGCTGGGCGGCAGGGAAGAGAATTTAACAGACTGGTGGTGGATAGATCAAGAGGGAGCGTTAACTGGTATGTATAAGAAAATATTTTCACGAAATCCACCAAGCTTTTTCTCCTTTACACACTCCCTCTTTGGTTTTGACTTTTTGCTCGCAATCACCAGTCTGTAAATTTGCATCTTTTCTTCAGCAACAACATATACACACTGGAGCGGCCACAGACATCTCCTAATGTAGGACAACAACCAGATTAAAAAAACTCCTAAGACCCCATTCCCAGAGATTAGATCGATCCAAACTAGAACAACCTAACTCCTTGGGGGTTCACGCTAAATAGCTGTCAGCCGAGCGGGAACGAAAGTTAATTACCCCCTTACAGCTTGTAGTAGGCGAGACGGACATTTAAGTCGGATTATCTGACAGTAATCTAGTGAGACTCCCTATGGGGATAGATCGATCTAAATGTCTGGGAATACGCCCTTTAGTTAAAAATACCCCCCACTCTGTCTCTCTCTTTTTTTCTCTCTCTCCACAGCGACATGCGCACACTTCACACGTACTGCATTCTGCTATAAGCATGAATTTAGGTGTAACCTCATCTAAGACAATGATCTGGTAACCCCCTCCCACCGCCACAAATATCTGTTAACTGTAGCGACAGTCTTCAAACGCATCTTTTTTGCTTTCAGCAACAACATATACACACTGGAGCGGTCCACAGACATCTCCTAATATTGAACAACAACCAGATACCTATTATGAAGCTAAGTTCCAGCCTGCAGTAGTGTTAATGAGGGTGAGAAACACCTCAGACACGTTTCCATGGGTGGACAGAGAATACTTACAGACACAGAACTCTGGTGTCATATGTGAAGCAGGTGAAATATGTGGCATAGGACCCATTTAAAATGAAATTACCAACTTTTAATTTCGAGTCACTGATGGATCTGATTTCCAAAATGTACAGCATAATAGACAAAACATGTGTATAATGATCCTTTAAAATTTCTTACTTACTAGTACTTGTATACGAGCAAAAAAAAAAGAGTTAAAACAAAAATGTTATCTTTGATGTGATAATGTGCGTACATCCTGCGTTAATTATAGATATATTTCCAGACCAGAAGAGCCAAGTATGTCAAGGTAATCATAGTTTCCACTGGGTTCAGAACAACAGCAGGTGGACAGACATAAAGGACGATGTATGTGTTTTTATTAATATCCCATCTGAAAGAGCTACCTGGTTTGAGGGTCAAATGTCATGCAAAGAAGCTGGAGGAAAACTTCTGAAGATAGACAATGACACAGTGCAGAAAAAAGTGGAAAATAGGCTCAACAATAACAGTGGGCAGTTATTTTATTGGATCGGATTGGTTCACAGTGTATGGAGATGGGTGGACGGTAAGGGAAGCGTATTTATGTAGGCCAGCAGTGAGAATATTGAAGATGATTCTTTTCTGGCCATTGTCTGTTTTCTTGTAGATGATTGTTTATTAGTTTACTTTGGTGTATGTCTTACAGACGTGTCTAATATTAAATATATTTAAAGTTCATATACATGATGTACGAATTTGAAATTATTAATCAAATAGCATTTAAGCCCCCACCTTTGAATATGGGCAGAAAAACTTCCAAGCGGTCGTAAGCCCAGTGTAACAATGGCTTTATATTTTCACTTAATTCAAAGTGATCAACAGTGAGTTTCTTGCGCATTTTAAATGCTAAATAGGGATGAAAAGTATAACTGTGTAATTATATGGTATTATAACAGATGACTCCATAAACCTGATGTTTTGGAGACCGATCATGTATCCACCATATCACACAGGACCAGCGTGTCTTGCACTGGAAGGGAATGCAAGTGACGTCACCAGAAGCTGGTTGATGAAAGATTGCAGCGAGACACTGCCGTATATCTGTGAATATCCACTAGGTAGGTCATTATCCTGCAATTTAAACTTATCTTAATTCTCGGATAGAAGTAAAAAATGCATTATGAGAAATGAAATAAATCTGGAATCTGAAATATATGTAAAAAGATGGACAGCGCGTTTTGCAGTTGAGCAGTTATCCCGAATTACTAATGCGACGGATTTATCGTGATTGATATCACTGCCGTTGTTTCTTGAATGAAACGTTGTCTAAATCCATATTGCCTCACTCTGTCGTTTCAAGTCTTAAGAATATCTAATCTAATTATATTGTCTCTGACGATTTAGAAAAATTGGTGAATTTCACTTCCCAGAGTGATTCGGCAAACCTAGTTTTAACTACTTTGCACCAATATACTTTATAGCTACCACTATGCTAAGTGAGCCTTTCACCAAGATTGTCACAGGCAATCCAGCAGTGACAGGTAATATTACAAAAAGTGCATCATACCTCCCATTAAATTTTGCTTTAACATTAAAATGATGAATAACAAATGACGTTGTTTCAAGCATTTCCAGACCTTTCTTTCTAAGATAATGCTCACGTATTCTAAATTGCATTTTAGATGGCCCTTTAGTGACAACAGCCAACAAGAGCGATGAAGTTAATATGACGGTATCAATGAATGGGACAGTGTCAGTAGGAGAACGCACAGGCACGTGTGATACTTTATCTCCATTTAGGCATTAAATGCACGTTTATTTGTCAAAAAGGGATATATTTGGAGATTTCAGCACGTTTGTATTTAGTTTTCTTGCGACATTCATGAAAATAGTATTTGAATAGAAAAGTGACTATTCATTATACCAAGGACCCCCCCCCCCCCCAATACATGAAATGAAATAAATTAACTATCTATTTCAGCTTTAATAGTAGGATTAACACTTGGCGGATGTTCAATAGTGACCATCTTAATTATTGCCGGCGTCGTTCTTTGGAGAAAGTAAGCAAGTACCTTTGTGATATACCTGTACGTTGTATAATTACAGTAATCAGCCCTTATTGAATCCATCATTACTATTTAAACTCCTAAGCATAAAAGGTTAGTGTTTTGGTTTTTAATATCTGCCTTATCCTAACTTCGTACCTTTAAGGCATTTTTGGATTTAATATTCAAACAATCCCTTTGAACAGCGTCGAAATGTGTTGTATAGAATGTCAAATTCTTAGATGGCTTTCCACTGCTATGCTTACTTAACGCTTATTTGGTTTATACAGATTTAAATGATGTTCAAATTTTGTTTCAAGGAAACCTTGGAAACACACCACCAATGCCTCTGATGACCATGCTGACAACATTAACGGGACTTACTACGATCCTGTTGCGGTAGAAGGAGGTATGAATTACGAAAGACTACGAAGACAAAGTGACCATTGTTACCAGGGATTGGTCAATAATACGACATCTCCCGACTCACAACACGAACAAGCATCATCACAATCCGTTGATATCAGTGACGTCACTTACGATAACCCTATGTTACAAGATACAAATGCCAACGATGCAGATTATGCAAATTTCCCCAATGTTGCAGACACAAACGGGGACGTCATCGGTAATACGACTGGGGCAAGTTGATAACAAGTAAACGAAGATTGAGCACAGAGGTTTGGCACCTTCTATAATATACACACACTGGACAATAGAAGTGTCATCCCTTCTGAACCAATACTTTGGGGGAGATAAATGACTGTGGAATAATAAAATTTTACAAAAAAAACAACAATACAATTCCATGGTACAGCGGTTTTATACTCATTAGTCACATTATAAGCAGACCTGGTATTATAACTTTGATTACTGTGATTTAGGGGTTGACACTTCTATTGTCCAGTGTGTGTAGGGGATCTCCACTGTCCTTCTCATTCTCCGGTGCTTAAGTAGGATATGAACCTCTGTCTGGCGATAAAGCCATTGATAGTTGGGTAAATGAGGAAAAAAGACATCTCCAACTCATATCACAACAAGAAAGAAAGAAAGAAAAAAGAAAGAAAAAAGAAAGAAAAAAATATCGCCAAAACAAGAAAGTTCATACGATAGCGTATACAAAAGAGATTTATGGAAATTATTTGCACGGATGTAAGCAGCAGTCTGCTTAGGTATAATAAAAAAGCAAATTGTTTTTTTTTTAGCCAGACTAACATTTTCCTCACGAAAATCAGCACTACGAGTACGAGATCCTTTGCAATCGATACACGATCGGACTCCCGTAGAACAATGTTTTCTTTCTGTTTGATGATCACGCAGGGTGCTTTTATTTATTCATGATAATCTATCAACTTTTTTCAGTGAGATTTTATAATCTTTTGAAAACATTTTGTGTATTTTTTTAATCATTGTATCATTTGTATAGTTACGCCTTTTCGGTATTTCCCGTTCGTCGTTTTCTTTTAATTTTATAAGCAGATATTTTTCACTACTCCTCTATGTATAACGTGGAATGCCTTAGAATTAGGTCTGCTGTTTTAAATGCTTTTATTTTTATAATTATTATTTTGCTTTTTTCATAAACAGGTTGTTGAGATATCTGGGAAGCAAAAATTCTGTAAAGCTTCAAATATTCTGTGATATAACCAATCAGCCCGATGGTGATTCATTGTTTAACAATTTTGTTATCTGTTTTTTAACAGGTGACAGCCTTTGATGTATGGATTTAATTTGTTTAACTTCACGATATATGTAAACATATCCACTTAACCTAACTTTCGATCGTTTTCGATATTTTTCTTATTGGTTTCACAATTACAGTTCAGTCAAAACATTGTATTTGCTTAATTAATAGAACATTTTTAAATTTTCATATAGCACGAAACATTTGCCTCGTTAACTGTTTAAGACTTGGTAGTGAAACTAAATGTTGATGATGGGCATAACCATCGCATTTCCCCGCACTTCGCCCCCATCCCTACGATGCGATTATCTTGCCCTGCGAGGATGGGGCTTGTGGGATGCGGGGAGTCCATGAGGAGATTATACGGCATTGCATTTAACTGGGTCGGCCATATTTGATTCGCGGACAAGTAAGTCCGTAGATCAACTTGTTCTGAATGGGCCCATAATAGCACCATAAGAAATCTGATTTCATGCATGGTTATTTATAAGTATCTATGATAAATTATCTGTAAAAATGGAATCATCCGGCCCTCGAGAGAGCCCTACACCAAATCTGAAGACGGGCAGAGAAGGAACTTCAAAAGTTATTTCCATGTGGTATTTTTTGACATTTTTAATAATCACTTAAACATGTGCTAAAGCTTCTGTCCGTTATTTGAAATAGACCTATTAATGCGAGCACGGTTCGATTTAACATTGTAAAAGTAACCCTGTATTAGTGTAACCTATATTGCGGCTGCAGAAATAGTCACGTCAAAGGTCATGGATCAAGTTCTTCACGTGAAGATGAACAGATTCCATGCACTGTTTGTTGACGACATCCTGCATTTTAACGAATATTCGAGATTCGTGCGCCTGCGCGTCCATGCATGCGACTGACTGTCGGAGTTAACTTGAAGGGGGCACTGACGGAGCAGTCATCCCAAAATAAAGTTTCAGTCGGTATTTTATCACTTGTAACAGTTATCATTCCAAACGTGAATTAGCTTCTTTTCACAGATCGGGTGTTAATTTGTAGTATCAACACGAACATTTCACCCTGACTCTCCATTGTTAAAGTAACCTCATATTTAGGTTAACCTATATTGCAAATCGTCAATAAAGTATATCATAGCCCCCTCCGACACCTGAGTGAGTATGTATTGAATTCACGCATATAAAAAGTACGCAGAGGTGAATTGTTAGTCTTTTATACACTCGCTCTGCATTTATGAACACAAAAAGAGAAGTAAGAAAAGTACATAATGCTTGCTGTTTATCCTGATTTAAGTGAGTCAGTGTTGGAAGGCGGAAGAGAAAATCATGAGGGCCATGACTTGACATATAGGTGTAGACGGACACAAGATGGCAGGAGTAACTTTATGTAACATGGCTGGCTGTACAATAACAATATTGTCTATGCTTCTGACCGTTCTCTCACTCCTGGGTAGTGTACAGGGCTGTAATGTAGCAGGAAGCAGTAAGTAGAATACATTGAACTATGGTGTAACATGGGAGTTTTTTCTTTGTATCCTAGCACCTCGTGTGCTCAGCTGAATGTGTGAGCTTTATCATGGCCATGATACAAGTTAGAAGTATAAATATCAATGTTCTTAAATAATCACTAATTTTATATCAACTAGTAAAAAAAACAGCAGCGTCGCATGGATGGGTGGGGTTGTATTTTTGCCAAACAAGAGTCTTCGAATGTACTCCACTTCTCATGTGAACGTTTAACCCATTGTTGACAAGTAGTCCTATGCTAACCACGTACCACGCCCAAATGAATGCCTCCTTACCTGAACAGTAATACGACTAATCTGGGCCCATAAAACCTACAACACATATACCACCTCTCACAGAGTGAACGTAATTCTATTTTATGTCTCCTCCATCCCAGTGTACCATAAACTTTCATAGTCCCATTCACAACAAGAAAGATGCCAACAAATAATATCGATTGTTCGAGATTTGGCAAAACAAGGCCGCTTTTATTATCTAACCCCACTATCCTAACCATTTTAACAACAATAAAGATGTAACAAATTGTTGCCTGTATTAAGTGTTATGGCCTTAGGGATAAAGATACACATCTATCAAATATTCAGTAAGACTCATCATCCTAAAACCTATGATGTGATGAGTCAGCAAAAGTTATTATTTACAAACAATTTTGCACAAATTTAGTTTGTGGGGTTGCCTTTTCGAACAACTGTAGTGTTAATGTTTTTGCTGGATATCCTGTGTCCATATTGAAGTAACTTATGCCATTCTTTGAGAAAGTGATAAAATTTCACTTTTATAATTCCGCAATGACAGCCTACATTGAAAATGCTGCAGATGCTTGAAGCATGAAGGGTTTATATCTAACGATATACTGTATCGGTATATATATATATATATATATATATATATATATATATATATATATATATATATATATATATATTTACCTCAAGTTTAATCAGATTACAAACTATGAGTGAGCGTTAAAAGTCTCGTACTTTTCCGGCATCAAACATATTCTTTTTTGAAAGGAAAAAGTAGGTTTTGTGCAAATTTGTCTCAATTTCATTCGCAAAAATACCTAACGTAGGGCAGAAATTTGGCTTTAAAAATGCATACCAAGCAATAATAATTTTTGATATTCAGATTAAATTTTCAGGTGCCTGATTGATAGTATTACTACTGGCTAAGATGTGGTATGTATATGCCGAGGCTAAAATATACATGTACATGTGTTGTGTTTCAGGTTGTGTTAACGGTACATGTTACTTTGTGAACACTAACGCAACGATGTGGCAGAACGCCATGGAACATTGTAAGAATGCATGCAACGGTAGACTGGCTGTCGTTAAAGACGATGACACCCAAAAATTTCTGTATAATTTGACATCGTCATTAGTTTGGCTGGGCGGCAAGGAGGTGAATTTAACAGACTGGATGTGGATAGACCAGGAGGGTGCGTTAACTGGTATGTATAGGAAACTAAGTTACAAATACCCTACTCTCTCTTTTTTCTCTCTCTCTCCACATCCTCATGCGCACACTTCACACGCCATGCATGCTGCCAGTAGCATGTATTTGGGTGTAACCTTATTAAAGACAGTGATCAAGTAAACCCCCGCACCTCCACGAATACCTGTTAACTGTAGCGACAGTCTTCAAACGCATCTCTTTTTCAGCAACAACATATACGAACTGGAGCGGGCCACAGTCATCTCCTAATATTGGACAACAACCAGATACCTATTATGAAGCTAAGTTCCAGCCTGCAGTAGCTCTAATGAGGATGAGAAACACCTCAGACTCGTTCCCATGGGTGGACAGAGAATACTTGCAGACACAGGAGTCTGGTGTCATTTGTGAAGCAGGTAAACCAGAGGGGAGCCGCTATATTCAATTTGTATAATACAAACAAAACAGACTGAAAAAAAAGCATATGAGAGATCACTATTGTTAACTCTGCATAAATACAGATTCATATAAACTTTTTTTAATTTTATGTAAGTTTTAAGGAATGGCAAAATTATAATATTTCTGTTTTTTTAAGTGCAAATACCCTGCATCACATAAAGACTAATTCCTACGTTTCCAGACCAGAAGAGCCAAGTATGTCAAGGTAATCACAGTTTCCACTGGGTTCAGAACAACAGCAGGTGGACAGACATAAAGGACGATGTATGTGTTTTCATCAATATAACATCTGTAAGAGCCACCTGGTTTGAAGGTCAAAGGTTATGCAGTGAAACTGGGGGAAAACTTCTGAAGATAGAAAACGACACCGTACAGGAAAAAATGGAAAAAATGCTCAACCATAACAGTGGGTCGCGGTATTATTGGATCGGATTGGTTCACAGTGAATGGAGATGGGTGAATGGTAAGGGAAGTGTTAGGCTGTGAGTGCCGAGCCACTAATGGGTTAATTGAACTAAACGAAAACACTTCTCTCTATAGAGGGTACATTTTACATTTTATTTGTTCTTTTAAAAACTAACATGTTGATGGAAATTTAATAACGTTTGTCACAAGTCATCCGTGGGGTGGTTACGTTCTCTGAGTGTTTTACTGGTTATTTTTTCGGTATTTTTTAATTCCACCTTTGAATGACTTGCTAATTTAATTAATTTATAAGGATAATATGTATAAATGAATATTTATGTGGTATTATTACAGATGGCCCCATTAAACTGATGTTTTGGAGACCGACCATGTATCCACCATATCACACAGGACCAGCTTGTCTTGCCCTGGAAGGGAATGCAAGTGACGTCACCAGAAGCTGGTTGATGAAAGATTGCAGCGAGACGCTGCCATATATCTGTGAATATCCACTAGGTGAGCCAGTCTATTGCTGAATACATATTAAACATAAAAGATTCATTCATAAAAGATTTCAGAGAAAAGTCTTACATACAACGAGGAAACAAATGAAAACTGGTAAAGGAATTTGAAACACGCAGAAAGTAGGCCTACTAAAGGAAGCGTGCGCTTTGCTGTCGATTAGATAGGCCTATCTCGTTAAACTGACACACTAACGCAAATGTACATGCACAGAAAGCAATCTGAGCGATGGAATTCAGCACCAAGCTACTTTTGTAATTTAGAAATTTCCTTAGTTTTAAAGTATTCTGATGTTAGACCTTTATCATCAGTACTTTTCATTACAGAACGAACAACTTGGTCAACTACTACGTCCGCTGAAGGAAGTCCTGCGGTTACATCGGGTAAAGAAAGACAAAATGAATTGAATTTAAAAAAACGAAGCTACTCATATCTTGTTGATATCGGTTCAACGTTTTTCAATTTCCTACACATACACATATGTACAGGGTCAACCTTTGCACAAATTACCTTGCTATGCTTCTTATGTCCCTTCATGACAACCATTCCCTTACTACGGTACATGTCTGTGATAGAGGGTGAGGATCTGACTCGTATTAATATTCTTGCCTCTATAATCATTTTAATGAATAAAACACTGGACAAAACCACTAAGTAGTTTCAAGTTAAAAACCAACCGGATTCACTTAAAAGTTGCCTCTGTTAATTCTTAAAAGTTGAAAATTCCGCGTGAACCTTAGGCAAGCCTCTTTTTAAGAACTTTTTACCACTTGACTTTTATAGATGTTCCCATGACAAGCATGCCCACCACCAGGATCATGACAGTAAATCCTTCAGTAGCAGATAATACAACAATAACAGGTACCGGCGTGTTCGGCTTTTATCCCCAATTAAATTTTGTTTCAACATTCAGACCATACAGTAAAACAATAGACGTGTTTTGTTAAATTAAGTAGGCCCCTTTTCTAAAATGGTTTGTATCCCGTCTTACAGATGGCTCTTCAGTTACCCCTGCTTCTAAGACCGATGACGAAAATGTGACGTCAGTAATAACAGAGACAGTCACTGTGAGAGGAAGCACTGACATACGTGAGGCTATTTAATTACATTCACGCCTTTGTCACATTTTACCACATTCATGGCCTACAACGTGTACAAGTATTCTCCCTAGCTTTTCCCACTTATGTTTGTTCCAAGCTTTGGCAATAGCGCTTGTCTAACTAAAAATACAAAATGAGAATAATAATAATAATTTTCATCAAAAGATCTCCTGAGCTTAATAAATATACAGCCCTTGATCAATACCATGTCTATTTCTTCTTAAGACTTTCACAATTTTGTTTGCTATTTCTCTCTTAATATTTTTAAATCTCATTCAATTACCACCACCACTAATATTAATAATAATAATGTTTATCGAACGTGTGCATCTGAAAGTGACTTTGGTAAAAGTTGAAGATTGCGTGCACGTTTTTTCACTTTTTAAGATTTTAGCTCTTAATTTGTGAAGTTTCTTAAAAAAACATACGAAACATATGACTCTTGCTTTCCTTAACCTGTATATTTTGATAGCTGTTTATTAACCATATCATATCATATTATTCATTTATTCTTTCTTATATAAACAGTAACATTAGAAGTACTGGTGGCGTAAACATGTTTTATAACTTTACGAGTTAGTGAATTATATTAAATAATCATATTGTCATAAAAAGAGTTTATATGGGATATTTAAATAATGTTTTCAACGTGCAAGGACAAATACAGATAACATATTGAACTGGAGGATATAACGGAAAATCTCACACCCTTTTGTACACCAGATATGTGAACAGTCCGTAACATGCATATCCAATGCCTCATGTTTTTAATGCTCCTTTCCCATTTTAGGTACTGAAGTGCCCCATACTAGTGGTAGGTATACAGTTAAACCAGTGTCTCCTGGTAAACGTATTTATAAAGTCATAAATTCTTCTGATCTTTATCATAATCAAACTGATTTCATTGTACGATTATTGTTTAATGTGAATTTTTAAAAATTGTTAATAACCCAATACATCAAATGGATAGCTAAACAACTATTATCCATATCACTGCAGTCCCTCAGTGGTGCATACAGATGAGTATCTAGATAATTACACTTTATCAAAATTGACTTGAGCAAACTGAATTTTTACATTAAGCTTTTATTTTCACCTCTGATAAAATAAAATTAAAAGTGCAGGCACTTTATATATTTACATAACCTTAAGAGGCATTACTAAATATTTGAATAGAAAAAGGTATTTAACGTATTAGAAAGTATTTCTGTAAAATCCTTTTGTGAAATACTTCTGAAACGAGACAACCATATATGTATCTATATTTTTTTCAGGGATGATAGCAGGTATTGCTATTTCATTAGTGATCATCTTGGTAATTGTCGGCGTCGGCTTTTGGTGGAGGAGGTAAGAAAGCCCATTTGTCTCAAGGATTACCTGTGCATGTTATAATTCCAGTAATCAGACTTAAATCAGTTTAAAACATTGCCATCGAATCTTGGAAATTCGTTGTGGTGTGAATTTTGATAGGACCGATCGGTCTTAACCTTATAACATGACTTCTGTGGTATTTTTTAAAAGAATTCGATTGGCAGCATGGAGGCATGGTTAATAACAGTTTCAAGATTCATATGTTTAAATAACATTTTAACCCAATGAAACTTCTCATTGTCTTTGGTCTATGCAGGTATTTAACAATATGTCATTTAATTCAGGAAAAGAAAGACTAATACACATATCACCAAGGCCTCTGTTCTGTATACCGACGAGACAGCTGGGTCTTACTATGACCATGTTGCGACAGAAGACGGTCTGGATTCCCAGACACCGAAAAGAGAAACTCGTCCTTATTACAAGGAATTGGTAACTAGGGCGGCTTACGATTCAAAACAGGCAAAACATGGCGAACAAGCACAAACAGGATCTGCTGAAATTGATAACGTCACGAATGAAAACATCGTGGTAGGAGGCACAAATGGTGTCCATGCTGGGCACAGAGTTTCAGACAGAAACAGCAACATGATAGGAAGCGGAACTTACGCAAGTATTGACCGCGATGATGGAGCAGATTTAAAAGCAGATTTCGGGCGAAGTTTTGGCACCTACTCTACTATGGATGACGTCAACGTGCCTCACTTTACGTCACTAGATGCTACCAAAGGCATGGGGCGTGAGCCTCCGTCCAGCGACAATGACAATGGCAATAAAGTCACTGACAGCGCTTTAAGTGAAGACGACATTTCCCAACTTTATGGAAAAGTAGACATGGCAAAAAAGAGGAAGTATCGTCAGCAGCATGAAGGATATCCAGACGATACCATTGACGAAATAGAGATGACTGAAAATGATATATATGGGAAATGAGCAGTAGTATCTTTTGTATATTAGGAGATCAAAGGATTTAAAGGCCAGCTAACACTTTACTCTCAAAACCACCTGTATACTTTTAAAATGCTTAAGAATAAATCTGTTACCCGCATAGAAGTAGGCTTTATCGTATAATGGAAGCTCCAGCATATTCTTACTCGACAAATTATTTGAGTAATATGCCTGGCCTCCCTTTTTTTTTTATTTTTTTCTTGTTTATAGCAACCACTGACCCCCCCTCCCCCTTCGATTTCTGGTCTCCTCTTGAAATTAGAATTTTGACTAGCCGAATCATAGTTCTAAACCGTACCAAATTGCACCGTTCGCCCTCTAAAATACCCACGCCAAGGGGGGGGGGAGGTCGGCGTCGCATCTGCGGACCCCCCTTCAAATAAAACTGGATCCGCCCCTGGGCACAACCATCGCATTTCCCCGCACTTCGCCACACTGTGAATTCAACTGGTGATCGCCCACAGGGCCCGATCCCAACGATTATCTTAGCCACTACTTGGGTCTCGGCTATTGCTGATAAACAACATCAGCCCATGGAAATAAATACCACGTACTTCCATTATCAGGCGTAGAGAACAAGACAAATATCAGCACAATAACCAATTGTGCCCTGTGTCCCTACAAGGACGGGGCGTGTGGGAGGTGGGGAGTCCATGAGGGGATTATGCGGCATTGTTTTTAACTGGGTCGGCCATATTTGATTCTCGGATTAGTAAGTCCGTGGACCAACTTGTTCTGAATGGGCCCATAACAGCAACATAAGGAATCTGATTTCATGCATGGTTTTTTTCAAGTATCGATGATAAATTCTCTGTTAAAATGGGATCATCCCGGCCCAGGAAGAGCCTACACCACATCTTAAGACGGACAGATAAAGAACTCCGAAAGAAATTTTCAGGTGGTATTTTCTAAACTTATAAAAATAACTTCCACGTATGCTAAAGCTTCTGCTTCTGTCTGCTATTTGAAGTAGGCCTATTAGCGAGCACGGTTCGATTTTACATTGTTAAAGTAACCCTGTATTAGTGTAACCTATATTGTGGCTGCAGAAATAGTCACGTCACAGGTCATGGATCAGGTCCCTTCACGTGAAGATGAACAGATTCCATGCACTGTTTGTTGACGACATCGTGCCATTTCAACAAATATTCGAAATGCGTGCGCGTCCATGCGTGCGTACGACTGTGGGTGTGAACTTGAAGGGGGGAACTGACGGAGCAGGAATTCCAACAGAAATAACTTGTAACAGTCATCATTCTAAACGTTCACAGATCCGGTGTTAATTTGTAGTTTCAACACGAACGTTTCACCATGACTCGCCATTGTTAAAGTAACCTCATATTTAGGTTAACCTATATTGCAAATCGTCAATAAAGTATATCATAGCCCCCTCCGGCACCTGAGTGAGTATGTATTGAATCCCCGCATAGAAAAAGTACACAGAGGTGTTTTGTTAGTCTTTTATCCACTTCCTCTGCGTTTATATACACAAAAAGAGAAGTAAGAAAAGTACGTAATGCTTGGTGTTTATCCTGATTCAAGTGAGTCAGTGCTGGAAGGCGGAAGAGAAAATCATGAGGAGCATGAGTTGACATACAGGTGTAGACGACACAAGATGGCAGAAGTAACTTTATGTAACATGGCTGGCTGTACAATAACAATGTTATCTGTGCTGTTGATCATTCTCTCACTCCTGGGTAGTGTACAGGGCTGTGATGTAGCAGGAAGCCGTAAGTAGAATACTTTTGTAATGAACCTTTTACATATGCCTATGATGAATGTCCTAAACTTATATAATTTTAAAGGCTTAATTCAAGCGTGGGCTCGAAATAGGACATTACATGTTCGTCTAACTTAGTGGATAACACCATCCGAAGACTCCACGGTTCGTGTCAGATTTACGTAAGGTCGCTCAAAGAAAACCCAAGTCCACCTAATGACCAGTTAAATGATTTATTCGTTGACGCTAGGTAACTACATATTCTAAGTGAAGTCCCCAACTCCTAACTCGTCAGCTCCGTACTCCGTCGCTTCCAATCTCCTCCTCCGCTGCTTCCTTCTACATGTCTCCCTGTATCTCCCTGTCCAATTCTCATCACTTACTTTAAATACTATTTTGTTATCTTTACATGGATCCAGTGCTGCACTAGTATGAGATGTACGTCAAACATAATTACCTTTAATTGTATAATTAATTTCTTTACTTCGGCGTCATACACAGAGACCGCCGCATTACTCAAGAGCTATTAGACTAGATCTACAAGACATTACGTCATACGATTTCGTATGATCTTTATGTCGGACCCGACACTTTGAACAACTAGGGTATAACATGGGAGTGAATATATAACTCTTTTCTTTGTATCTTGACACCTCGTGTGCTCAGTTGAGTGTGTGAGCTTTAACGTGACCATGATACAAGGTGCGAGTATAGTGAACAAATATTAACGTTCTTAAATAATCACCAATTTTTAAATATTAACGTTCTTAAATAATCACCAATTTTTAAATATTAAATATTTAGATATTAAAATATCAAACTACATCAATTTGATATCAAACTAGTAAACTACAGTAGCAACAAAGGTGTACACATGGGTGGGTGGGGTTGTATTTTAGTCAAACAAGAGTCTTCGAATGTACTCTACTTCTCATGTGAACGTTTAACCCATTGTTGACAAGTAGTCCTATGCTAACCACGTACTAGTACCAAAGGTGTACACATGGGTGGGTGGGGTTGTATTTTAGTCAAACAAGAGTCTTCGAATGTACTCTACTTCTCATGTGAACGTTTAACCCATTGTTGACAAGTAGTCCTATGCTAACCACGTACTAGTACCACGCCCAGATGATAAAAATACACATCTTTCAAATATTCAGTAAGACTCATCATACTAAAAACTATGATGTGACGAGTCAGCAAAAGTTATTATTTACAAACAATTTTGCACAAATTTCGTTTGTGGGGTTGCCTTTTCGAACAACTGTAGTGTTAATGTTTTTGCTGGATATCCTGTGTCCATATTGAAGTAACTTATGCCATTCTTTGAGTAAGTGATAAAATTTCACTTTTATAATTCCGCAATGACAGCCTACATTTAAATGCTGCAGATGCTTGAAGCATGAAGGGTTTATATCTAACGATAGGCCTATACTGCATATATTTGAGGTAAATACTTACGAGTTTAATCAGATTACAAACTATGGGTGAGCGTTAAAAGTTTCTTACTTTTCCGGCATCAAACATATACTTTTTTGAAAGGAAAAAGTAGGTTTTGTGCAAATTCGTCTCAATTTCATTCGCAAAAATACATGACGGACAGCAGAAATTTGGCGTCAGAAAAAAATGCATAAAAAAGCAATAATAATTTTTGATATTCAGATTCAGTTTTAAGGTGCCTGATTGGTAGTATTGCTACTTGCTAAGATGTGTTATATATGCTGAGGCTAAAATATACATGTATGTGATGTCTTTCAGGTTGTCTTAACGGTACATGTTACTTTGTGAACACTAACGCAACGATGTGGCCAAACGCCTCGGAACAATGTGATAAAACATGCAGCGGTAGATTGGCTGTGGTTAAAGACAATGACACCCAGATATTTCTACATAAAATGACATCATCAGAGGTTTGGCTGGGTGGCAAGGAGGTCAATTTAACAGACTGGATGTGGATAGACCAGGAGGGTGCGTTAACTGGTATGTAAAACAGTGTATAGAAAACTACCTCCCTCTCTCTCCACAGCCCTATGAACATACTTCACACGGCGCTGCGTTATGCCATTAGCATGTATTTGTAGGTGTAACCTTACCAAAGACAGTGATCAAGTAAATCTCCCTGTACCCTCACCAAGAGCAATCTCTTTTTCAGCAACAACCTACACATACTGGAGCGGCCCACAGACATCTACTAATATAGGACAATCGATAGGACAACAACCAGATACAAATAATGGACATGGTCTTAAGTACCAGCCTGCAGTAGCTCTAATAAGGGTAGGCAACACGACAGAGACGTTTCCTTGGGTGGACAGAGAATACTTACAGACCCAGGCATCTGGTGTCATATGTGAAGCAGGTAAAGCAGCTGTCATAGGATATTTAAATCATGATTTTTCTTAAAAGAGGAAACTGCTATTTCAAGTTTATATAGATGACAGAACATGAAATGTCTTACTAAATTATATAAGAAAAGTACAGTGAAAAAGTATGTGAGAGATCCATATTATTAACCCTTTATATTCTTATACAAACTTTGTTAATCTTCTTCACATTTTACGTTAAGTTTGTTTCTTTCTTTAAAGTGCTAATATCCCTCTTTACGCATAGACTAAGACCTACATTTCCAGACAAGCAAAGCCAAGTATGCCGAGGTAATCACAGTTTCCACTGGGTTCAGAACAACAGCAGGTGGACAGAGATAAAGCACGAGGCATGTGTTTTCATCAGTGTACAACCAACATCTGAAATAATCACCTGGTTTGAAGGCCATAGGTTATGCAGAGAAGCTGGAGGAAAACTTCTGAAGATAGACAACGACACAGTTCAGAAAAACGTGGAAAATAGACTAAACAACAGTGGGCCGCGGTATTATTGGATGGGCTTGGTTCACAGTGAATGGAAATGGGTGAACGGTAGGTGAAATATTAGGGCTGTCATTGTTAAGCCATTAAGTGGATTATTGCAACTAAACTAATAATCTTCTGTCTACAGACGGTACTTTTTATATTTTATTGAGTTCTTTTATTGCTTTTCAAACATATTATCCTTTAAAAACCAATATGTTGATAGAAGTTTTTTTTTTTCATTCGGTCCATTATGTATTCATGGTATTCATTTAATATGAAACGGGCCTGAGCTATACTTCTCAGTAATGACTCGAACTGTTTATTAGTTTGGTTCTTGCATTGCATGGACTGTCGATCCACTTTAGGTTCTACAGTAATAAACAGTAACAAAAAATTAACATTTCCATTCGTATTCCTTCCTGGTCTTTTATCAGGCGACTTCTTGAACATAGTTCATGTTCTTATGGGAGATTACTATTGCATTTTCAAACTGATTATAAGACATAATTTTTAGTTATTATATTATTTATAATAATAATTATTATTATTATTATTAAAATTATTATTGTTGTTGCATTTCCAAGGTTTGGTAGAAACTGTTTCGAGGATTCAACAGGCTATACATACATTGTAGTGTCGTCAATCATTATTTTTACGTTACTAACTCCACCATTGAGTCACTTGCGAATATCAATAAGTTATAAGGATAATATGAATGAATAATTATACGGCATTGTTACAGGTGACACGGATTACCCCATTAATCTGATGTTTTGGAGACCGACCATGTATCCACCATATAACACAGGACCAACATGTCTTGCACTGGAAGGGAATGCAAGTGACGTCACCAGAAGCTGGGTGATGAAAGATTGCAGCAAGACACTGCCATATATCTGTGAATATCCACTAGGTGAGTCAGTCTGTATCTGAATACATGTTGAAAAACATTCATTCAAGATCTGAATTTTTTTAAATTCAACGAGAAAACAAACGAACAATGCTATAGAAATTGAAACACTCGCAAAAAGATATTAAAGGAAGCGTGACAAGCGTGCGCTTTGCAGTCGATAAGTTATCTCGCAAAACTGATGCACTGACGCATATGTATATTACAGAGAGGTAATTAAGTGAGGGGATTCAGCTCTAAAATATAAAGTAATTTTTTCTTCATTCAGCAGCTTAATATTGACATTGTTTACCTCCAATATTTAGGTGTCTATAAGAGCATCTTCATCAGGGATTACAATTTCAATATTTTTTTCTGATAACATTACACAGCTGAGCTCAAAGTTGTTTTGTGGTTTAGGAATTTCCTTAGTTTTAAAGCTTAGTACTTTTCATTACAGGAGCAACAGCTTTGTCAACTACTACGACTGGTGAAGGAAATCGTCCAGTTACATCGGGTAAAAAAAGACACAACTGAATTTAACTGATTGTTTAATAAATGAAGCTATTCATATCTCATTAATATCGGTTCAACTTTACTCAATTACCTCCACATTATCATACACGCACAAAAACGTACATGGTAAACCATGGTGCAAATTACTTACCTATGCTACGAATGAACCTTAAATAACGACCACTACTTGCCTACATTTATATGTGACACAGGGGTGAGGTACCCTGATTGTCAGGGCACTTTAAAGCTAGCTTGCTCACTTTTCATACCTTTGCATGGGGAGCTTTACAGTAGTCAGTATTGCTGATATGGCTTACATATGAAATCAAGATCAAATTGGCAATACTGAAATCTAGAACCTAGGGTAGGGTGAGGAACTACCTCGTACGATTCTGTACTTAGGGAGTTAAATTCCCAAGACGGAAGTACGTTGAGTATATTGAACTTCACTTCAAATTGTATATGAACCGAGAAACTACATATTTATTCGTGCCATAATATGCCCATGAATAAAGCACAGGTGCTGAGCTTACCTATGCCCCAATTTTAGTGTGCATCAAGAGGCTGGCGAAATAGGAGTTTACCCATCTTGTTCTTTATCTTTTATAATTAAATACAATACTGACCAACACTTCTGTCGTTTTAAGTTTAAAACGCTAGGTTCACTTAAAAGTTGCTTCTGTCTTTTCTTTCAAGTGTTGTGGGTTCCACATCCTTCGGCAAGCTTCTTTTTAAGAACCTTTTTACCACTTTACTTTTTATAGATGCTCCCATGACAAGTAGGCCTACCACCAAGATCGTGACTTTAAATCCTTCAACAAAAGATTACAGAACAACAACAGGTACCGGCGTGTGCGGTTTTTTATCTCTAATTAAATTTTGCTTCAACATTGACGCAATACAGTAAAACAATACAAGTTGTTCGTTAAAAGTAGTAGTGTCCTTTTTTCTAAAATGATTTGTGTCCTGTGTTACAGATGGCACTTCAGTTACCCCCACTTCTATGACCGATGGAGTAAATGTGTCGTCAGCAGTCACTGAGACAGTCACTGTGAGAAGAAGTACTGACATACGTGAGGCTATTTAGTTACTATTCACGCCTTTGTCACCTTTTACCACATCCATCGCCAACTACTTTTACAAGTTTTCTCCCTAGCTTTTCCCATTAATTTTTTGTTCCAAGCTATGGCAATAGCGCTAGTCTAACTGAAAATACAAAGTGATGATAATAATCATAGTTTTCATCAGAGATCTCCCGAACTTAATACATTTACAGCCCTTGATCAATACCATGTATATTTCTTCTTAAGACTGTCACAATTTTGTTTGCTATTTCTCTCTTAATTTCTCTCTACTTCTCATGTGAACGTCTCTTAATATTTTTAAATCTCATTCAATTACCACCACCACTTATAATAATAATAATAATAATAATAATAATGATAATGCTTATCGAACGTGTGCATCTGAAAGTGACTTTGGTAAAAGTTGAAAATTTCGTGCACCTTTTTTTTTTTTTTTTTTTTTTAAGATTTTAGCTCTTAATTTCTGAAGTTTCTCAACAAAAACATACGAAACATATGACTCTTGCTTTTCTTAACCTGTATATTTTGATAGCCGTTTATTTACCATATTATATTATTGTGAATTGTATTAGGTAATAATATTATCATAAAAAAGTTTACATGGGATATTTTTAAAATGGGAATATTTTTACATGAGATATTTAAAAATACAGTTTTCAACGTGCAAGGACACGTACAGATAACATATTAAACTGGGAGTTATGACTGAAAATCGCACACCCCTTTGTACACCTGATGAATGAACAGGCCATAACACCCACTGCCTCATGTTTTAAATGCTCCTTTTACATTTTAGGTAATAAAGTGCCCTATACTGGTGGGAAGACAGTTGAACCAATGTCTCCTGGTAAGAGTATTTAATTAATAATTAAATTTTTCGATCTTTATTGTCAGAGAATTAAGCTCTCCTGGGTGTAGAGATCGAAAGAGGGGAGGAGAGAGGAGAGTCGGGGCCATGCGGTGCGTTACTGTTTCAGACAGAGTGTGGAAGCGTTTTAAGCGCTGGACGTTGTAGTTAGGAGATTTATTGTTGGAAAAGACTGTGTTGATGTTCCGTGGACTGCACTGAATGCTTTGATACCATAAATGCACCAAGTTATGGCATAAACTAACCAAGATAGGAATCGGCGGCAAGTACACGTGTACCTCTCTGTTACACTGCATTAGTTACTGTTGCGTTATGTACTGTGATAATCTGGAAACTGATCTTTATTCAGTGGAAATCTTAAAATTTCGAAAATAATATAGGAGACATTCAGAACATATGCAAATGCGCTGTTGTTTTTCCTGACATTTATCATAATAAAACTGAAAGCATTTTATAATACGATTATTGCTTAATGCGAAAATTTTATGATTGATTTTTAAAATAACACAGCAAATGGATAGTTCACTATAGAAAAAACTATTACCCATATCATTGCAGTATCTAGATAATTGCACTTTATCAACAGAAAATTGACTCGAGCAAACTGAATGTTTACTTTAAGCTTTTATTTTCACCACTGGTAAAATAAAATTGAAAGTGCAGGTAGTTTATATATTTACATAAGCTTAAAAGGCATTTTAGCTTATTCAAATATTTATTAAAATAAATATTTGAATTGAAGGTATTTAACACAGGCCCGTAGCCAGCAATTTCAGAGAGGGGGGATCGTTTTCTGAAAAAGTGGACCTTTTGCCATAAAATCCTCATGTACATAGATCAAATTTTACCCAAAGTGGACCTTTTCCAAGTAAAAAGGTGGGTTATTTTGAACCCCCCCCCCCCCCGAACTCCCCTGGCTACGGGCCTATAACGTAGTACAAAATATTTCTGAAATGAGACGACCAAATATGTATCTATATACTTCAGGGATAATAGCAGGTATTGCTGTCGGATGTTCAGTAGTCATCATCTTGGTAACTGTCGGCGTCGGCTTTTGGTGGAGGAGGTAAGAAAGCCCATTTGTCTCAAGGATTACCTGTGCATGTTATAATTCCAGTAATCAAACTTAAATCAGTTTAAAACATTACCATCGAATTTTCGCAATTCGTTATGGCTTGAATTTTGATAAGACCTATCAGTCGTATACTTATAACATGACTTCTGTGGTATTTTTTAAAAGAATTCGATTGCCAGCATGGAAGTACATGTATGCTTTTTAGCTTCTCCAAGTGTCATATGTTTAGATAACATTTAACCCAATTAAACCTCTCATTGTCTTTGGTCTAAGCAGGTGTTTAACAATATCTCATTTAATTCAGGAAAAGAAAGACTAATACACATATCACCAAGGCCTCTGTTCAGTATACCGACGAGGCAGCTGGGTCTTACTATGACCATGTTGCGACAGAAGACGGTCTGGATTCCCAGAGACCTAAAAGAGAAACTCGTCCTTATTACAAGGGTTTGGTAACTAGGGCAGCTTACGATTCAAAACAGGCCGAATACGGCAAACAAGCACAAACAGGGTCTGCTGAAATTGATAACGTCACAAATGAGAACATCGTGGTGGGAGGAACCAATGGCGTCCATGCTGGGCAGAGAGTTTCAGACAGAAACAGCAACATGATAGGAAGCGGAACTTATGCAAGTATTGACCGCGATGATGGAACAGATTTAAATGCAGATTTCGGGCGAAGTTTTGGCACCTGTTCTACTATGGATGACGTCAACGTTGCTCCTCAGTTTACGTCACTAGATGCTACCAAAAGCGACAATGCCAGTGGCAATAAAGTCACTGACAGCGCTTTAAGTGAAGACGACATTTCCCAACTTTATGGAAAAGTAGACATGGCAAAAAAGAAGAAGTATCGTCAGCAGCATGAAGAAAATCCAGACGATACCATTGACGAAATAGAGATGACTGAAAATGATATATACGGGGAATGAACAGTAGTATCTTTTGTATGATCGAATGATTAAAAAGCCAGTTTACACTAGTTACACTGCTCAAAAACTACCAGTATACCTATGAAATGCTTAACAATAAATCTGCTATCTGCATAGTAGTATGCCTTATTGTATTATGCAAACTCCAGCATATTCTGACCCGACAAAATACTTAAGGAATATGCCTGGCCTCTCTTAATTTTTTTCTTGTTCATATTAACCACTGACCAGCACTGTATTAAATTCCAAGTTAAAAAGTACGCTACAATTATACGATTGGCATGTGAATATTGAGCAGGGGCATTGGTAAGATTAACTTCAAAGGGATTGCCGGTGTCAAGCAACACAGAGTCCTACCATTCTAGGGTCCGGCGGACCCGGTGTTTTAAAACTGAGAGTCCGGCGGACTCCCTGTCTCGAAATAACGGGTCCCGGACTCTATGTTCTGAAATGTAGAGTCCCCCTAGACACTCTATTTCAGTACGGAAAGTCCTAGGACCCTACGTTTTAATACTGAAAGTCCGCATTGAAGAGCAATAATGAAATCTCACACTTAAAACATAATGTTAACTGATACGGAGGGAAGAATTATAAGGATTAAAGGTAAAATAAACATTCTTAACCTCTGTTAAAGTGTAACGCGTAGTATAAATGTGCATTGTTCGCATTTCATAAACTAATTTGCAGGATTATCTTTTGTATGCAATTGAGAAAGAACATCACTTAAGAAATATAAATTTATTCAGAATACATAAGTGCCCTTGGTGAACTTCCTGATTTTACAAAAATGTTTATTTTATTAATCAATATTGTAATTGTTTTTTCTCCTCAATGTCATTTTCTCTTTGTCGTGCATTTCTTGTAACAAGGCAGTTTTCTTATCTTCGCTTTCTACTACTTTCCTCCATCTCCCCTTCTTCCTCTCTTCATTTCCACTCTCTACTCCAACTGCATGTATCTTTCTTACAGCTCTGTAATATAAGCAGCAGCTTTCGAGCTAAAACAGAAATGTAAATATGTACCTTAAATGTACATGTAAGTTTCGCTTTTATTAAACAGTCTTGAAGTTAAACGAGTATTAATGTATAAAACTTATAATTAATTTATAATGGTTTGCAGCGCTTCTCCTTATTGCTCTTTTCTGATTGTCGGTTGTTCGTCTTCTGTACCTGCCATGTTGTAAATAAGGTCGCACTGCTTGAAAATCCATGCTGACAGAGTAAGACATCGCGAAGAGCTAGCCATTTTATACCCTGAGAAACATGGAACACATTNCTCTACAAGGATCACACTACCAGACCCCTGACAGCAGCAGAGAGGACATTATTCCTGAAAGTTTTGTCACAACATGCAGTACAAGATGGGAGCTGCTGGGATGCAGCTAAAGGAAATGCTGTGATGTTATTACAGTATTTCCTTGCAAACAATAACACTACAGAAGCAGAGCATACACTGTGTATGGAGATTTTAGCCAAAGATGAGGACACATCAGAACATCTACTACAACAGTTCTACAAGATTAACACAACCAGAACACTGTCAGCAGCAGAGAGGACATCATTCCTGGAAGTGTTGTCACAACATGCAAAACTATATAGAAAGTATTGGCATGCCAAAAGTAAAGAAAGTATTGAGAGATTATTAAACAGTTTCCTTAAAAACCCAAACACTACAGAAGGGCAGCGTGTACTGTGTATGGAGATTTTAGCTGAGCACATATAATGGTCTACTGCAATAGCATAAAGGAGGTTTTTTTTTCAAATATGATGTCACATTATGTAGAACATAGTAACTCTTTCATTGATATTGAAAGGGTAATAACTGTTCGTTTTGGCCAAAAAAGAATTTTCTCGGAGTAAACGACAATTTTCCCATACTTACCAATGGTTAATGAATCCATTTCTACATTGAAAGTTAGTCCCTGGTTTTTCTCTTAAAAGTTCGGTTTTACGTTATAATCTCTAAAGAGATTATAACAGAGTATAGCCATCAATGGTTCGAGGTCACATGGTCTGATGACAAGCTCAAATATTTATCAGAATAATAGCTATAATTGCAGTTTTTGTGGTAAAACAGAATAAATTATATTTCTGAGTTGTTTACAATGTTTTTAGTTTGAAATATAGATCTCATATTAAGAGTTATTATCCCTTTAAAGGAAATGCTGAGAAATGGTTAAAGTATTTCTTTACAAATTCAAACACCACAGAAGTAGAACATACAGTGTGTATGAATTTTAGCCAAGGATGTAGGCACACAGCACAACAGGCTTCAACAGCTCTACCAATCAGAAGCAACAAGAACTCAAAGAGCAGCAGGAGGACCTTATTTAGATATGGTGCATTAAACAATGTCATCAGCATTCATGACAAATGGATTTCAGCCAAGTTGATAATCAACTCGCTTTTAATAAAAAGTGCTACAATGCTTGAGGCATCAAATCCAGAGAATCTTCAGCATATTGAAATATTAGCCTAGGATAGGAACATTTCAGCTAGACTGTCCTGACTTTTTATCGGATGGAAAAAAACTCTTTGTTGAGAAATGAAAAAATTGAACTCGGCTATTTCACAATCAGACGTACACTTTCAAAATTGAACATGTTACATTGCCTCTAAGTATTATCAAAACCAATGTAGTGTCCACTCTTTGTCCATTCTGGTAGATGGCACTTAGTCGGAGCAATCAAAAAAATTTTTTTGAAAATCGGACATAGATTGGCAAAAATATACTAATTTGAATACCCTAAATACAGCCGTTTTTAGTTGTTACGAAGGGTCACTGCAGTGGTGTAATAATTTCAGGTAGTGGTTATGTAATTTGGTATTGTAATTTATTATATTTAGTTTGACTACAGATATCAGTTGTGAGGTATAACGTTGTTTGAAAATCAGGTGGGCATAATATAGTGTAACATATGAGACAGAAGCCATTGAATGTTAAAAGGGAGCTCTGTTACGGATTTTTCTGTTTTTAACATAGTTGATTTCAAGGAGCCCCTGAAAGGAAATATTATGCTTGACAATAACTTTTCTTCAGTAAAATGTGTTTTTAAAGACATTTCAATACATTAAAAAAATTACTGTGTCCAAATCCATATTTAGTTGAAAATTCCAACAATCCAAAATTGAAACCACATCTTAACACAAAATTTTGTAGCGTCCGTCCCCCCTGTAGCAAAAGGATAGCAGTTAATTTTTTTTTTAAACCACACTCAGGCACTTATGCATTTCACTACCCATGATAAAATAATATACCTAAAAGGCCAGTAGTACGACACACAGTGGATATACCATTTGATTAGTGGTCAAATGTAGCGTCCGTCCCCACCTGTAGCTCCCGTCCCCAATTTGTATGTTTCGCTTTATTAAGGATACACATGCTGAAATAGATTTTAATTAAATATATTTTGTAAATACTCATTATAGTCTATCTAATGTAGGCAAAGGTTGTCACTGACGCATTTGGTGCATTACTTGCACTGAATAAATGGATACATTTAAAACAATGTTATAATATGAAACAATGTTGCTGATTTTGTTGCTGTGAAACAACACTTGTGTACTTAAATTGCTATGAGACGAAGTGACCTCACTTGGTTATAGTTTGGACCAAAAAGCCACAGTGTAAATTGTGCATTTGAGCTTGGAACAATGATGGAGCTACATATATATTTTTATTGTTGCTGAGGATGGATAAACTAAGTCAAAGTAGAAAAATAAATGCCATGGAAATGGAAGGCATAGTGAAAGTGCTTTGAAAAAAAGAAACCAACGAGAAAAACTCAAGAAAGATCCCGAACGTTTGAAAACTGCCAGAGAAAAGGACAGACATTGAAAGAAAAAAGAAAGAGAAAAGAAGAGACTTTACTTAATGACTCACCCAACATTAGCAAAAGCTGAAAGAGCAAAGGAAACTAATAGAATGAGAAAATATATAGTGAAAATCTGAGAACAAACAAAGATCAGTGCTTTATCAGAAGAAGCTAAAGCAAGAGAGAAAAGGAAAAAAACACTTTCAGCCCTAAGAGAAAGAAACAGAAAGATGAAGCTCAGTGAAGAAGCTAAAAAGAAAGATGTCTTGAGGGTTAAAGCATGGACACTAAGGGTTCAGTTACAAGATAAAACATCACAAGGTAAAGACTCAAGCCCGTTTTCATCTTCCTCCTCTGAAAAGAGAGCCTTAAAACAAGTAAAGAATGCCCTTCTGAGGTCACCGAGAAGAAAAGCTAAAAATGTAGAAAGGCTAATAAGATCTCCTAGAATAAACATCATAATAGAACAGAAAAGAATTATAGCAAGCAAGGAAACAAGCAGAAAGTTGGAGATGGGGGAGACCCTTATGCAAAGTATGTCAGAGCATATAAAGGAAATAAAATATAAAGGTACAACATCTGCATCTCAAAATACGGCGTAGGCTACAAAGTTTTAAAATCAGTGATAAACAAGAAAGGAAAATACAGGGTCAAAATGAAACTCAACAAGTCAATGGGAATCAGAAGAGGTGTGGGGAAGAGGGGCAGTAAATGGTGGACAACAAATATAAGGAAAATAAGAAATCGGACCACAATATCCATTTTCAAGGTGTGTGTCAGTACGCATTTCACAGTATCATTCCCCGAACAAATTTTGATTGGTTATGCAATACTTTCCAACCCCGCTGAGAATCATCACTATCACATCGTGTACAAGGCAAGAACGGCGTCGCGTCTGATACTTCGAAGCGCGTACTGATGCACACCTTGAAAAAGGGTAGTTTGGTCCGATCTACCGGTGAATTCAGGATCATACGGTGCCGAGTCTGGTAGTTGGGTAGGCCTGAATTTTTAATACTGTCAGAAAATATCTCTGGATCCGCTCCTGTTATTGATTTGTAAATTTGTTGTTGAACTGTTTATATTCATTTAAATACAGTTGATGTTTTGGAATGGGGATATAAAAATGACATGTTTTGGTGTAGCGTCCGTCCCCAAGTGTATTACGTACCAAGTCATGAAATTTTAGCACTCTAAACATGTTTTAGGTATTTTATTATGTGTCATTCTTATGGTCAAGTCTTTGTCATATCAAAACAAGAGATTTCAAATCATTGATGGAATCCTCTGATTTGATCTTAATAACACAACATTTTATTTTTATTTGCAAAAGAAATGTGGCCATGCATCATTCAACCGCACATTTTGGAAAAAAATAGCTCAAAGTTGATTGCAATTGTGAGGTTTTCATTGCAACTTGGACCTAAATAGGTCCATGATTGCAAGTACAATTCATGTGTATAAAATTATGCTTATTAAAATAATTATTTTCCAATCATTATGTTTTATTCATCACATGAATGTAATTGACTTGTAAAAATGTAGCGTCCGTCCCCTGTTTGAGACCATTCAGTCATTTTAGTGTCAAACAAAAACAAAGAGAAACGGTGCAAAAATATTTGAAGGGATTATGCCCAAGATCAATACCAATGCCCTACTGATATTCAATCCTCTGTTTGGTGAAGTTCATATTTGGTCAAAAGTGGACCATAAAGTGTACATCTGATTGTGAAATAGCCGAACTGCAAATCTTTTATTCCTAGCTTTTTAAGGTACATGGTGATATTGTACCTCACAGAATATCATGTATGAAAGATAAAGCATAAGTAGCACATTTATTTCTTTGGAATATTTCAACTTTTTTTTCATGCCTTCCTTTAAGACAAGAGGTGTAGTTAAGAGATCAAAATATTAAAGGATTAATTAACTTTTGCTATAATACTTATTCCATAACTTTTGTTAACTATCAGACCACATTGGTTTGTATGCTGTACATACTGACATCTTGTGGAAACCTTCCTCAATTTCATATTTATGTAATCATATCTAGCTAGTCAATATTTGTACATTCAATGTAGCTTCTGTTTGGGAGCAAATTTGTATCATTATCTATGTATATGGAGGTGCTTGTATTCCTCCTACAGATGCATGCTTTAAATCTGATAAGTTAATGTTAATATTGCACAACAATTTGTTAGTGAATCATTTGAAGCCATAGTTGCATACTGATTCCACTTAGATTTAAATTGTATATAATGTGAATACTGTACATAATAAAGATACTAAAATTTGGAACTGAAGATGTCAGTTTGTTTCTTAGGTTTCTTTTGCATGTAAAGTGGAACAGTTGGTCGTATCTGGAGTCATGGGGCCTTAAAGTTAATTCTTTGATGACAATTTGCTGAAATTTAGTAAACTTATTAATTAACATGAAAGCCAATTTAAATGTTTCACAATGTTACCATTTGCTTATGATTTAATGTAGACTTTATTGTCCAGAATTTACATTTTATTATGGCTGCAATTAATCAAATTTCTTATAACTTCAGCATATTAATCAAAATACTACGTACAGTTCTATTCTCTCTCCAGACTATATTTTTGTATAATTATTTTATCTAGATCAATTGTTTTATTATCTCCCTACATCTTCATTAGCAACTTCACAAAATATAAATTAAATAAATAAGATTGCACATATTCTGCTTCCCTGTTCTCTCTGTACAATGTTTACAGCTTCTCAAATGCACTAGGACCATCACAAGACTCATAATTTCTATTCTGTTTTCTCTAGCTCACATTATTGTGGTCTCACTAAGACTTGCCTTAAAATTCCTCAGTAAGTCCCCACTTACATTCTGGCTATTCCACTACTAGTATGTTATTTTCTATTAGTCTACACTGCATTCTGTACTCACCATATGTTATAACTTGCACCTGGGTATTGCTGTTCACTTCCCCTGCCAGGGATGCTGCCAATCTCCCCAGGGCTTCCCCCAGGGTAACCCAGGGTTGAGTTGCTGGGCTGAGAGCATTGCTTATGGCTTGAGCATTCAACTGGAAAAGTGGGATGCATAATTTAAAGACTGGTAATAAAAATATTAGTCTTCACTGACAAAAAAAAAAAAAAAATAAAAAAAAAACAAGAAGAAATAAATAAATGAATAAATAAAATGCCATTGGCATTAAAATTAAATTGCTGCTTTACATGGCTGAATGCATGTATGTTAAATTAGCATGTGAATATAGCTACTGCTTTTCTTTTAACTTTTAAACTTTAATACTAGCACTGACGTACAGAATTATGACATTAATCATCATCCTATGGACATCTTCAGATAACAGTTTCCAAAAGATGTCCTTGGGATGAGGATGAAACGTTGGTATTCTGTACGCCAGTGTCCAGTGTTACGTTAGAGTTAATAATTTTATCTTTAAACATCACAACTAGATTAATCAGAATTTACATTTTAATACAAAATTTATAGCATACAGCATTTATAGCTTACTTCCCCAAATAAACTCTTGCCCTACATAGCATCTACAAACTGTTGTGCTATTTCTTCTGCCACTCTTTACTGGGCCTCACTCGTGTTGGCGCCTAGATGTGGCATACTTACCACCAGGGGGTGCTGTACTAGCATGAAATCTCTTGGTGGCTCCTGAATGTTGAATCATTTGAACTACCTATTACTATGAAATCTTCTGACAAGTTTTTATCTCTAGCTTCTTAATTGTAAAAATAAGAAAATAAAGGATTTTTTAAAGAGCAATTATTATGATAGTAATTGATTATAAATGAATTCCATGTATTATCCTCTAATAAATAAAGATTATGTACAATATACCAGGTATTGAAAACTTTTCTTTCTTTGTTCCAGTGTCATCCTTCATCCCCCCCCCCCCCCAAAAAAAAAAAGGGGGGGGGGGATATACTGAGGAAATGCTATCAGTTCATCCATTTTATTACACCACAAATAATGAATTCTGTCATCAAGGACTTCTAATTGTATTATGTTATGCCTTGAACAATTTGCTCCTAATAATATTGACATTGAGATCTGGCATCCACCAATTCTCACACAGGTGTAACAAAAATGAAGGCACACAAGTTATTTTTAGTGCAATTTCTATTATTTTTAGAAGCTGTGATGTGACTCTATCATGGGAGAAGTCTTTCCTTCAATAATTGTTTTCAGTTTCATAAGAGTTATATGTACAAATCAAATTGAATGTTATCATGCACATAAATGTATAATTTGTAAAGAATAACATATTTTGAGATTCTTGTTTTAAAGTAACTCAATTAAACCTGTAGTTGGTATCTTTAAATAAGGAAAACAGTTTTTCTCTTTTTATCAAATGATATTTATTAGACACAATGATCTAAATCTTTTCAGACGAGATAAAATATAAATTTATATTGACTGTATGAAAAAAAACTATTTTATTGTGGTCCCTTAAAATCGAATGATGGAAAAAATATTATATTATGGTCCCTTATCTATTAATATAAGATATTTGAAAACTTACTCTCCATTTGTTTGGCAAAGAGTTGACAAAGCATTAGGACCTTTACAAATGAAAACAATGCATATTTGCCCATAAGGTATTCTACTGCATGTATATAAACTTATGTGTAAACTTATAATAAATCCAAAGTAACTCCCATAGCAAATTAGAGAAAATGAAACCTAATATTAAGCATACACTGTGACTTAAATAACTGTAATATAACTAAATTAAATTCAAATAAACCATCAAATAAAAATTATCAGACAAAGCTAGATTGGTCCCTACTTGTACACACAAATATTTTACCCTCAACACATTAGTTATTGACAATATAATACTGTTAAATGTCCTTTTACCTCATACCAAAACAAAACAAGGCAGCAAAGCTGTCAAATGTACAGACAAAAAGCAGAAAAATAATGCACAAAATAGGATACTGTCAATTCTGATGCAATAATACATAATGCTTAACTGCAAATTCAGCATCAAATACCATTGAAAGTAAAATGTGTAACAAGCATAAGGCTTCATGCCTATGAGAGTTTATACTTTGAAAATGCCAGAATGAGAAAAGGTGAAAATTTCACAAAACTTGTATAAATTTAGTAAAATTAGTAAAAAAACAATCCAATAGAGCTGTTTTTCCAATAAGAGCTGTATGTCAGTCCTAAGAATAATTTTTTAACTTAAAAAAAATAACTGACACTGTTTTCTCTGCATACCATTTATGGTGGCAGTACACAAAGTTGGTTTTTGTCAATTTTGATGCAATATTACAGACGCAAGTGACAAATGTATGTACAAACACATCCGTGTCTGTACATCAAAAGACAAAAATAGAGACATGGGTCATATAGCCATAAGGTAAAATCCATACTACTCAATGCCCGTGGTTGGGATAAGGGTTTTTTACACAGAAAAGTATGATAAATAATATAACAAGTAAATACAATGCTCTGACTTTGGTCCCCCTGGATATTGAGAATTTTATTTTGTGCTGTGATTCATAGGACAACCCTTTTTATGCCATAATTCTCCTATATATACACATATTATGCACTGGGTTTTAGCATGTCCCAAAAAGTAAATATTACACTACTAAAGTTATCAATCATAATAAAACAATTTATATTAAGTAATCAATTGGTAAAAATATGGCTATACTCTCCAATAACAGGTGAATCGAAGTCATACTTTTGGACATTTGACCTGGAAAAAATTTTGATCATATTATTTTGTTATGATGAAGTGCTTTACCCAAACAAAACAGTTTGAATTAACACATGCTACTGGCAATTCATGAAACTTGCCATTTATCATAATTGCTAAAAACCAGTTTAAGTTGCAAACCAACCAGGTCAGAAAAAAACTTTTTCTATCATTCCAAAACCGACAAAACCATACTCAGTTAAGCTTCATGTAGGACAGGTGCCAGAACCACCACACCCATGGGAAAAGATCCACTCTTGGCAAAATTATATCTAGATGCATGGAGGTTAGATGGTAAAACATCCACATTTTCCAAAAAAAAGAACCCCTCTTTGAAATTACTGGCTAACGGGCCTGTTCATGGATGAACCTCATGAGCAATATTCTTGATCAGTCAGCCACCAGTGCTACACAATGACCCAAAGTGCCTACTCATCAACCAACCTATTCCATTTATTTATTAACTTGTATCAAATATATGCTATTCATAAAAATCCTAGGATGAGACCATTAAATGTGATACACCACAAGTCATCATTTAAGTTTTTCAGCATCATTTGTGACCCTCCATTTGTATGCTTTCCACAAGGTCCCAAGTCAAATAATGTCAAAGGTCATCTAGAATGCCACCTGCTGCACCATGTTGACATGTAGCTTCAGAATATCCAGACTGCTGATTGGTTGAGATATCCTCATGATTCCCCATGCTGCTCCATTCACAGGCAGAGAGCCAGCATAGGACAGAATGCTAGCATTGGCTCCAGCTAAGGCTCCTGGAAAAGTGATGAGTTGTTAGACACCATATGTCTAGGATTTACCTAAGACAGTGGTACCAAGATGGTGTTGGGTGTATGGAAACAAATGTATAGAAACAAAAGGGTGATAGACTTTGGCATCCGGTTCATTGAAAAAATTGTAGGTTTAATTAATAAAAATTGTTCAATAAGTTTAAGTTGTACTCAGATAATTTCGAAAGGGAGTGATATTTGCATTAAGAATGTAAAAAAAGACCCTTTATGTGGCTCCACCTACCTGCCACAGCTGGCATCACCTGAGGGTTGGCCTGACTCTTGTACACCAACACATTGCCAGCTAGAGAGACAGGAGTTGATACTGAGGCTCCGTTAATCTGAGCCAGCATGGGTGTTCCTGCTGACACGAACCCTCCAACCTGGTGAATAGCTCCACCTTGCTGCTGTACTACCACAGAGACAAGACACTCCAGCTGGGTAGGTACCTGCTCCTCATGGGACGTAGACAACTAAAATATATTGAATTTCTTTATTAAATTAAACAATATTAGCTAATAAAGAAGGGACATTTTTGTTTACTGTAATATTTTTAAGTAGAAAGGCATATACATGGAAAAGGAAATTAGGATACCGATTATTTAAGTCAGGGTGTGGTGGGGCGTTGGGATTGGAGGAGAAAATGCCTTTGATCAATAAATAAATAAATAAGACCACTCTGAGATCAATCCATTTTGCTTAAAAAATTCAAATCTCACCTCAATAAAAATTACATAAACTGTGGTTTATACATTGATACATATTTTTTCACTATGGCCTTTATGGAAAGTCACAAAAATCCATATTAATTAATTAAGTTTATCTGAAAACATGAAATAAAAAGTATGTCAAAAACACTCCTCTCATATGTGGATACTAAAATAAAAAAATCATGTACATATTGAATGGTCTTACAAAAAACTTCTGAATGCAAACATTGATTTTTCTCTTTAATGTAGGCCATCTAGGCCTCTATAATAAGGCAGGATTTACTGTAGATAGAAAATACTCCAGAATTTATTTCATAACTTCTTTTTATAAAAGGAAACTAGAAGGATGAAAAGAAAGTCCAAAAGTATGATGAAATTTAATCAGACTGGATTTGTTGATATATTCTGCATACATGTTGTCTAGATATATGTATTCTAGATTTACTATCATAGCAGATTTTATTAGAAATTAAAGAAAAACTACATTAAAAGATAATGAAAACATAATGAGCTGTCCCTAATTATCAAACTGTATCTCAAAATTCAATTTTCAATTATTTGTTTCTCTTACACTTCTAAACAATACTGAAATGGTTTTTCTGATTACTACTATTTGGATTAATTGTAAACAGTGTTATAGTGGTAAGCCTTTTTATTTTTGAGGAAGGGGGGGCATTTTCCAATAACTCATTCACTCACTTTCACTCCATTATTTTAACATTTTAAGCTAAAAACAGACAAGGTACTTTTAAGCCCTAAACCAGTGCACTTATCAAATTTCTGAATTATCATTTGGAACAGCTCATTTGTATGTTATAATCAATTTTTTTTTTTAGAAAATGAACCAATGAATTAATTTTACTCAAATTTGATAAGTAATTACCATTACTGAATGCCTTTTTCCTTGGCCAGGGGAGGAGCATTGATAAGATTGAGGTTATTGTCAGAATACTCTGATAACAGACCCACCAAGACAGCTGCACCAAGGTAGCTGCCTGCTTTCNGGGGGGGCATTTTCCAATAACTCATTCACTCACTTTCACTCCATTATTTTAACATTTTAAGCTAAAAACAGACAAGGTACTTTTAAGCCCTAAACCAGTGCACTTATCAAATTTCTGAATTATCATTTGGAACAGCTCATTTGTATGTTATAATCAATTTTTTTTTTTAGAAAATGAACCAATGAATTAATTTTACTCAAATTTGATAAGTAATTACCATTACTGAATGCCTTTTTCCTTGGCCAGGGGAGGAGCATTGATAAGATTGAGGTTATTGTCAGAATACTCTGATAACAGACCCACCAAGACAGCTGCACCAAGGTAGCTGCCTGCTTTCTTCATACCACATCCTGAAATAATATTATACAAAATTGATCTCATTCAGTGCACATGTCACGGAAATGTGATACTGATAAACATATTGATTGTTAAAAGGTTTATTAATTGAAAAGGAGGCCAACCACTTCAAGTATTATATGCTGCTCTAAATAAACAAAGGGAAATATAGAATTAAATTTATATGTATGATTATATAAAAGCATGCCCCCCGAAAAAAGAAGAAAGTTAAAATGTAGCCATAACTAAATGAACACATAAGGTTTTTTATCACCTAGCTTGATTGATGAATTCACCAAAAAAAAAAAAAAAAAAAAAAAAAAAAAAATCACTACAATTGCTAACACAAACAAGCCTAAACAATAAAAAATATAATCAATCGGTTTCAATTGCTTTATAAGTCTTTATTCATACTAATAGAAGGGAGTAGACTTTTTTGTTTTGTGACCTCTAATGGCCCAACATGTTTTGTTATTCTTTGTCATAATAACTGGAATACCTGCACAGCCAGCTTTTGTGTGCCCATTTTCTGGTGCTTTTATTGTGTACATGTACATTAAAATATTTTAAGTCAATATTTGACCAATTACTCTCAATACTCTCATTATAATTTTTATTATCATCTCCTTGTGATGGCATTAATTGTACCCCTGTCCAATTTTGATACATACAATGAATTTTGAAGTTTCTATGTCCTGGACTTGTAAAACCACAAATAGTACACAATCAATAAAGATAGGTGTATTTTTCATGTCCACCAAGTTGCAGAGCTTACTAGTACTTATGCACTAATTTGGTGAGCCTTTCCATGCACACTGAAGGCTGCTGAATTGGAGTACGTATAAGTTTTCTCACACCTGTACCATATTTCATGGGTATATTTGGGGCAAAGAAAGTAGGTACTCATTTCACATATTATATTATGACATGTGTACTGTGTGTGAAAGAAGCAATGTCAAGGACAATAAGCTCAATGTACTTCCGTCCCAGGGAAACAACCGCATTGGTCACAAGTACACAAAGCAAAACAAAAAAGGGGATTTTTTTCGATCAGGTCAGCCATACTTGGCAATACCCAAGTAACTTCCAGGTAAGTGATCTTAAATTGAAGATTAATCTTTCTTTAAATGTTTTTCTTCATTTGATTTTGGGTATAAAAGAGTCCGTATATAAAACAGAGTTTGTGTAAGTGACATAAAAGAAATATTTATCACTAAAAGGGGACAAAAATAGCTGACCTACTTTTGAAAGATGGCAAATTTCCACAATAATTAAAATCATTAATCTATTAGGCCTATGTCCATCTTACATAGTATACTTCTTGTAATAGAAGATTAAAGCACAAAAATACATAGATAAATAAATATAGGGCCTACAATTACCCCTTATATATAAATTCCATATCCATAAATATCAAATAAACTGAAAATCAACTTCTACAATAAACCCTTTTATTTTGTAGGTTAACTGGTAAAAATAAGGACTGATTGAAACATCACAATGGGAACATTTTTAAGCATGCCAGCTGAAAGACAGAGGTGGGCAAAGCCCAATATCAACAAGTGCCCATGCCAACAACTCCACAATGACCTTAAAATTGCACTTGCAGATGAAGTCAGCAAATCAGAGCATCTACCAAAAATTAAATGTCAGCTCCGGGGCAAAATTGGAGCTGGGCATTTGGAAAACTTGGACACACTGGCATTACTGAATGATCTGGATGACAGGAAAATAATAGCCCCCGGAAATTATGGAGAATTAAAAAATTGGCTAAAAAAAGCAGGCATTGAACGATTGTGTGACACTATTCAGGCGACAGAAAATGAAGTAAGCCATTGTGAAATACACCAAAAGGAGCCATCACAGAGCAGGAAGAGGAAAAGAGGTACATAGTACCACTTTGTTATATGATGATCACTTTTGTTTTAATTTGGGTCATGGACAAACATCCAAGATAAAAGTTTCTTAATTAAAGGGATAACAACTGCCTGTATGAGATTTCTATTTCACAATGATTACACTGTAAACGACTCATAGAATCCGCTTATACCACCAAAACAGCAGTTGTTGAAATTATTCTGGATCTATGCATGCCATTGGACCATTTGACCTTAATTCTTGTATTGCTCTTTAGAGATTATTACAAAAAAAAAAAAAAAAAAAAAAAAAAAAAAAAAAAAAAAAACTGTAAACATGGAAAAATTGTTTTCCCTACATTTGGACCAATGAACCACGGCCCTGAAAAATAAGGAGTATTGTAATGGCAGTTGTAGTTAGTTTATGACTGTTTCTGAGTTTCCAATATTAATGAGTCTTTCAAATATGAGACCACATTTGACATTTAACTTTGTTGATGAATGTAACTTTTATATCTATCATGACTTTCTTATATAGATATTTTTGGATATTCAATTATCAACAGAACTGTATTTTTATTAACTGTTCATATTTCTGTTTACAAATTATAAAATGTATACCTACATTTATGTAATCTACTGGAAATAAAGTTCTTAGTTTAGTGGGTCTTTTCCATGATTTATAATAGCCTCAATCTTTGACAAATTAAAGCTTCCCAAAATCTTTTAAACTCAGAATTATTTTACCTTTCAGATGATGATAATCACAGTGATGACTCGGAGTTGGAGGACAACAACAACGAGTCTCTCTTCGATGGTTAGGATCAAATTTATTCAGTTTTCAGACATGCTGAAACTGTTGATTCGATCGGTCATGACCGGCTAAATTTCTCTGGACCGAAAAAATTGTACTTTGTTGGTCCAAAGGATTTTGAATTTAAAGCCATCATTCGATGTACTTCAAGAATTAAAACCCACATCATTTTTTCTTCCATTTACTAATCAAGTGCCCATAAAAACCAATTTCATTTTGGTGACATTCACTAACAAAGTACGCTAGCCAATCATAATATCTGTCTCAAAGGAATGGGCAATTCCCCATGGGGAATCCCTCCAGCTCTCTATATTACGCGCCCTGTTATTAGTCTGTTGGCTGCAACATACAGACATCTATCACGAGGGCGGTCCACGCTGCCCAGCACATGTAAACATGTTGGGGTATATGTTTACTGCTTCACTTAAGCTGTACACACTGTATTGAATTTAAAGACTAAGTGTGAAATTCAAGGACTTACAAAGGAAGAAGCAAATTCAAACTCTTCTAAAGGCCTGTAACATCTCCATATTTAATGGAAATTTTGGGTCTGGCAAATTTTCATCACTGCCCGTCCAAATGTCCAGCAGTTCTGCAAAGTTTTCAGCATGTCTGAGTCTAATATATTTTTTGTCATCAATTTAGTTATAATACATCACTACAGAATAGCATATATATATATATTACAGTAATTTCCAATATTGTTCTTTTAAAATTTGATTATATCAGTTGTCAGTGATGATCTGTATATTTGAAGGAAAAAATAATGCAATAAATAAATTGAAAAAAAAACAACAACATATTACTTAAAGTTTAAAACTATAATTCTATTCAATTGAAACTACATTTATTTTCAGATGAGGAAATTCAAACTACTGCAGGATTGTGTGTAAGAAATTGCAGAACTTGTAAATTAAAAAATGGAAAATATGAAAAAGGTAACTACCAGGACTTTTTTACAGGCAAGGCAGTACTTAACTGGCATCAAATGATTATAAAATTAAATATAATTGAGATTTGAATAACTATTATCTTAATCCTCACAAGTGACTTAACATCATTTAAATAAAATAACTTTTTCATATCAATTTCATTCCAGTTAAAAAAAATCAAAATTTTGACAATATTTACCTTAAATTCAGATTGCTAATCTTACATATTTCAATTCATTTATCTCATTCATTCAATGTTTTTATAATTTAGTTGTGCCAACCAAAAAATAAACACGTTTTTAAGCATTTTTGACACTATAGCCAGTGTTTGCACAGTACATAAAGTATGAAAAAATAATAATTCAAATAAGTAAAATGCATGCTCATTTTTAAAAATACCTCTAAATTAAGAAAGGAAAAACAAATTGCCCTTTCAGAATAATAAAGTCTATGAGGATAAAAACATAAACTAAATTATTTTTGACAAAAAAAAAAAAAGAGCTTGGCTGTCTACTAAGTTTCCAATGTTGTCTTGTTGAATGTTGAAATAAAACTGTATCTTGTACAAAAGATATAAAAACTTATTGTTATTTTCACTTAGTCTACAATGGTGTGAAGATTAAACTCCTAAACAAGAAGAGTCAGATGGCCAGTCTTAGTTACCAATCAGATAGTGATGATGAGACAACTTCATGGATTTCCAAAGTTGCAGATACAACCAACAACTTCTTAGAAAAATCCAACATTAAGGAAGGTTTTCACAAGAAAAATGGTGAGTCCAAAGTATAATTTATAAAAATAATCATGTAAGTATTTAGCATCAAGGTCAAATTACATCAATTCTGAAAACAGCCACTCGGTTTTCTTTTTTTATTCACTGTTAAAAACAAATGAAACAAGTATTCAATATATATTTTCATAAATATAAATTTTCTTTTGAAATTTGTGAAAAAATAAAAATGTGAATTAAAAATCCTGACTTTTTTCAATTATTCTTTCAGTTTTGCATGCAAAACTGCACATTGCATACCTGGCATCGAAAGGTATTGCAAAATCAGCAGACAAATACTTCACCGAGGAGATGTTAAGTACCCAAGAAATGTTCAAAAAGGCTGCAGAGAAATTTTGTAAAAAGGGGGCAGCACTAACCAAACTCATAGAAGGCTGCGTAGAGTGCACATTGCTGTTTGATGCTCCTGAAAAGCTGCAGAATTTCTGGACAGAGTACAAGTCTGGCAGCCTTTCTGAGTTCCTAACACAGGAGTATATTACTGCAGAACTTGAGGAGATGGAGGGAGGACAGAGACTGTATGTGGATGTGTACATCTGTGAGCAGGAGCTGGCCACAGCCTGGGATTTTTTTGCACGGCCAGGTAGATAAAGTGTAAACATAATAACTATAAGATAGGTGTGGTGTAAAATAAAATTGGACATAACTATAAGCAAGATGTTCAAAAGAAAAGGGTGATTTTCCTATTATTGTATAATTTTTTATTGGGTGTAGAGAAAAAATCAATTTCTTTCATTTGTGTTAATCTTTAAATTAATTTAAGTAAAGTCTGAAGGGATTTCTATTAAAGAATGAAGTGACAGAGTTACAGGCACCCGTTTCCAGTAGACCCTGTCAATTTACACACTGTATACCAAATATTCGTTTATATATCTAATAGTATGTACAATACTTATAAGTGTGATTTGCACTCCATCACATCACAGGAGAACCAGAGGACCAATCAAACCCTTTGACCTCGAGTTCTGTTGAAAACAAGTCAGAAGATAGAATAAAGCAAGAACCAACAAGCTTAAGCAACATAAACCATGGCATCCATCTGAAAACAGAACCAGAGCCCTCAACATCAGACACTGCACCCAAATCTGAACCATTAACAGAAGAAGGAAGACCAGAGGTAGAAATGACGATGTGTGAAGTCAAACAAGAACCAAATGAAATGACAGAAGAGCCTTTGGAGAATATGGGAACAGAAAATTGGCCTGTTGAGGTGAACATACTGCCACACTAATTCCAAAAGATCTTTTAAAAATCTTGAAAATTTGTTGGCTAGAAATATGTCAGGTGCTCAAATGAATTTTACTGATTTTCATGAAAATGTCTACAAAATATCGAAAAATGATTAAATGGACACATTTTTCTGATTAAAACAATTTCCCAAACAACCTCTCTTCTCTTTTGAACAGCAGTCATTTTATTATAATTACAAAAATAAATAACTGATTTCTTAAAATCACACTCTCCACCTATGTCATCTATCTCTGTTTACATATGTATGTAAAAACTAAGGCTACAGAGATAGATTTTTAAACTATGATAAGAGTTATTAAAAGATACATTATCATAGTAAGTAAGTGATTTTTTTTCAAAATTCATTAAGTATACAAGATTCTTCATAGGGACATTTTCTAAAGATGATTTACATTATTTTGTTATTAGAAGGTTAATCATTACAAACATTTATTAATTCATCTTAATATCATTCAAATTAAATATTTTTTTATGTTTGCCTTCTAGCGCACCATTGCTGATGCAATATTCCACACCATATCAACCCGAATGTCCTTCATGTGGAGGAAAATGGCAGTTGAACTGGGACTGGATGAGGATGAAATTACAACCATAGCATCTCAGCATCCAGCCAGTGAGGAGCAACAGTGTGTTGAATGTCTAGAGTACTTCCTCAATAAGAACTTCTCCAAACCATGTGGTCAACTCACAGCAAGACTGGTATCTGCTGTGTATGCTGTGCAACAGCCTGCATTTGCTGGTATTACAATTTTGCTGGTTTCTTTCTTTTTTACTTAATTAGATTTTGGCTATTCCAATGCCTAAAAAACGTCTCTTAAAAGAGAAAAATTACACATGTTGAACTACTGTAATGAAAATTAATGGATGCACTTTGTCTTTAGTCTTTCACATCTCTTCTTTTTGCCATACTTCAAATTAAAAACATAACAAAAAAGAGCAGATTAAACTTACAGTAATACAATATATGACTGTAATTCAGAGAACATATTTCCTGAACAAATCACCCCATCAGATTCCACTAACAGTGTACCATTGTCATAAATACCTACTCCATCTTCTTTCAGCAACCCTCTGCGAACTTATGCAAATGGAAGGGCTACCCATCTGTCATGACCTCATTGTTAGATGCCAGGGTGATTCTAATAATGAACCATTTGATGCTGCTGATTATGATCCCAAAAAAGATGATGATTGGGATGATAACATGGATGGAGAGCACAACTGCAGAAAACCAAAAGAAGATGAAGAGCAAAGTTCTAGCCTGAAGGATACAGGAGGCAATGCTCTTGATTTAGGCTCTAGAAGCGCCTGTACCTCAATCACCTCAGAAGACACAAATAATTTTGATTCAGTGATTAACGGAAAAGATAAAGAAACTTTCAGTAAAGTTTCTGAGGAGTCCTCTCACAGTGATACTGAAAGATCCAACTCAACACCAGACAGACTGCAGTCATTGCTCATGACAGACACTATCAACTTTACAGGTATGGAAGAGATCTACCACATAATTGAGACATCACCCAAAAAATTGACCAACCTTAGCATGGCTTATCAAGAAAAGCTTGCAACTGAACTTCTATATTTAGGTTGTAGGGGGGAGAAGAATGCAAAACAGTGTAAATACCTCAAGGAAATGTTTATAAGGTGTGCATCTTCAAACAACCCTGAGGCCAACATACTGACACGCAATATGCTGAGAGACAGACTGATGAAAATATTTGAAAACACTACTGTACAGAACCCTTCTTTGTTCACAGAAAACTGGGAAATCTTATATCGCACTGCTAGCACTGAATCTTGGTCATCTACTTCTAAAGTCTTCCTCAGACTCTATTGTGATTTTTCTGGTGACAAGTTGCTGGAAAGAGTTTTATGCAATAGCACCCAGCTCCAAAAATATGTATCAGAACAATTAAGGAAGGATGCAACTTTTGATTACAATAAAGAGACAATTACCAAATTTCTATCAGAGATAATAGGAAATTGTAAAAAAGTTACTGATATCCAGAATATCTTTGTCAGCCACAGTGGAAAACAACAGGATACATTAGGACAATGTATCAAAACGTTGTCCAAAAAAAGAGCAGTCTCAGAGTTTGTGCTACAATTGTTATTCCAGCTCCACTTATCAAAAACTAAACAACAATCATTTCTGTCTGCAGAAGAGAGGACACTAGTCTTGGATGTGCTGTCACAACATGTAAAAAAAAATGGACCATGCCTCCATGCTGGTGAAGGAAATGCTGAAGTTTTGATGGAGTACTTTTTTACCAACCATGAATCTACAGAGGCAGAGCATACACTGTGTATGGAGATTTTAGCCAAGGATGAGAAAACATCAGAACATCTACTACAACAGTTCTACAAGATTCACACAACCAGGACACAATCAGAATCAGAGAGGACATTATTCCTGAAAGTTTTGTCACAACATGCAGTACAACATGGGAGCTGCTGGGATGCAGGTGAAGGAAATGCTGTTATGTTATTACAGTATTTCCTTGCAAACAATAACACTACAGAAGCAGAGCATACACGGTGTATGGAGATTTTAGCCAAAGNTAAAAGAGCTTTAGAGTGCTCCTTTCTTTAAATTTTTGGTTGTCAATTTAACCTACTTTCGTGACCTACTTTTCTGCCCTATTGACATACAGCATAGAATGCTAGCAGAAAAATCTGTTCAAACATCACTTTTGGGTAAAATTAAACAATGCCTTTTGGTAATTCTCTTAGTTATACTACTTGAAACTATATGCTGGCATTTGGTTGGTTTTTATGACAAAAAATTGACTTTGTATGTACCTTTAAGCATAGTGACATAGAATGCATTTCCATAGATTTTTAGATTGATCTATCCTCGTGGGGAGTCTCACTAGATTGTTGTCAGCCTAACCGGCTTAAATGTCTGTCGTGCCTACTAAAAGCTGTAGGGGGGTAATTAACTTTTGAGTGTGCTCGGCTCTCGGAACCTGACAGCAATTTAGCGTGAACCCCCAAGGAGTTAGGTCGATTCAGATAGATCGACAACAATTTTCTTATACTTACCAATGGTTAACAAATCCATTTCTACATTCAAAGTTAGTCCCTTGTTTTTATTTTCTAAAAAAATTTTATTTTCTAAAGTATAATCTCTCAAGAGATTATAACAGAGTATCTGGGGTAGCGCTAACACTCGCCAATTTAGCCAAATGCTAAAACTGACTTAAACAAATAGGGCTTGAATTGACTTGTTTTAGTCAAATTATAACCATTTGGATAACAAATTGACAAAAAAGTGGTGATTTGGCTAAGTGAAAAAAATTGCTAGCGCCACCCCAGCATATTGCCATCTATGGAGGTCACGTGATCTGATGACAAGCTCAGATATCAGAATAATAGCTATTACAGCCGTTATTGTGGTAAAACAGAATTTATTATATTTCTGAGTTGTTTACAATGTTTTTATTGTGAAATATAGATCTCATACGAAGAGTTATTATCCCTTTTAAGTATTTTAGATTTAAGTTTGATTGATGAAAATGTGACATGTAGTCATATAAACCTACCAATCACAATAATTGCTTGTACATAAAAACAACAACTGTACCATAAAAAGGCAACAAAAATAAAATTGCAGTTAAAATACTATTCGTTAAACAGTTTCAAATTCTAGGAAGCCTTTTCTTCAGATGTACATGATATAAATGTCTCATTGCATATAGTTTTCAAGGTTTTTATGTGAAAAAATCAGTAGATTCACATACACAGTCTACAATATTAATTTGAATGTAATTTGTGATTTCTTTTCATATCAGATTGTTGGTTGTTGTTCTGAAGAGTTAAAGGCAGCACAGCATTGGAATGGAGCTGGCGTGATAGAACTTTTAAAAACTATACCAATGTAGGTCATGATTAATCTTATTGTTTCTTCTTTTTTTTCCAATTTAAGAAGATATGTGATATGAGAACTTTTAAAAACTATACCCATGTAGGTCATGATTTATCTTATTGTTTTTTNAACCAGCTTTAATTCCTGGTTTTTTCTCTTTTTTTCCAATTTAAGAAGATATGTGATATAATTATATAATTATAAAGTATCTGATTATACCAGTAGGGTACCTTGTAAAACCGGTCTTATTTCGGTTTAACAAGGTAAGTAAAATACCACGTTCTAAAACATCTCTTCAACTGTTATGTTCGTTGATATGGTATACTTCCTTATGTTGCAGTGCTGGTGGACCCTGGTTAATTACGGAAATGCGTAGAGGGGAAACAGTATTTGAAATTGATCCTACACTCCAGGTGAGAGAGAGGGAGAGAGAATGTGTTTTAATCGACAAATATCAAAAAGATGTTTCAAATACATCATTGAAGAGCATATTAAGATGTTAAGTAAATTATAAAGCAGTTACATTTTTGGTGCTGTTGCAAAATAATTACAGTCATTTTTTTAATGACAATTTGTTGATTTATAGTTATGATGTATATTTTATGTTTTATATATTTATTTAAAGGATCGTGTTGATCAAGGTATTGAAAATGAAGGCTCCAACTTAAGTGGCGTGAGTGCCCGCTGTGCATGGGAGGAACCTAGTGACATAGATAGACATGACAAAGTGAACGAGGAGGAAAATAAAGAAAACAGATTTATAGATGGTGATAGAAGAGGCAGCAGTGACATAGAGAGGCCACACATATCTGCTTTTGGTATGAATTTATTATTTCACCAGTGTTCTTTTTTATGGACAGACACTATGTTGGTCTTTTATTTCGGTTTTCTACATTAAGCCCCTGGGTACCAGGTCATATGGCAATTGGGTAATTTCTTCCTACTTTACAACCCCAAACCATGTCTGATATAAAATATCTTGTCTAATATAGCCACCACCTGCATGTATCATTGCCAATGCTGGAAGTATTGCTGTGCTCTCCCCTAGAGTTTTTGCTTGTAAAGGCACTACAAGGAAAACAGTTACTTATTATTTTCAAACTTACAGAATCATTCTAATAACATGACCTTGATTTTTTTATTTAGAATTATCATGTAACAGTTACATTTCCGAAAAAATTTAAAGCAAAGTTTTTTTGAATACTTATAGAAAAAAAGTAATGGCTATGCAAACCACTAAATTCACACATTCTGAAAAATCTACTGGTCCAAACAAAATTTTTATTGGCTGTGGGTGTTGCAGCAGACTGCATTATTGAAGGTATAATAATAACATTTACTCTCACTTATATATTTCAAACATGTGAATTGATTTCAGAATCTGAACAAATCAAAGCCACATTGAAGAAAGGGCTGAACACAGCTCATCAAATCAAACAAGAGCCTGTAGATAATGAATACTCACCTTCACACCAGCCAGATCAGTAAGTATTTAATGATGTGTTCAGGTAGCCGAGACTTGTTTAAGTTTTTATTTCACCAAGTGGCATGAGTGGCTACTTAAATCTTTCAGTAAGTTAGTGGTCACTTGTGCACAGTTAAGCATTTGATTGAATGGGCATTTTTGTATCGATGTGAGTCAGATTGCTTTCTTATGAATTTTTGATAAAAAAGGCTGCATTGTCTTTTCAGATGCACTTTTTTACACCAAACATATATCTGAAAACAAAGCATCAGTATATTTTTTTTAACCAAATCTCATTTTTACAATCAATTTTCAATCTATTAGTAATTTATCAATTACTAAATAGTGGATTTGTTTTTGTTTTTTTGTTTTTTTTTTTTTTTGTTGTTGTTGTTGTAAATGGTAAGAACTAAAGAAATTTAGATTTTGTTGAAAAATTGAAGTTGCAGTCTTTGATATTTAATGTTCAACTTTCAATCTTAACATTATTTCCCTGGCAGACAAACTGGTGGATCTAGAAAGGAGTCATTTGATAGTAATGTAAGCAGTGAGGGGCCATCTGAACTGTGCAGAACAAGAACATTGGATGCTGTGCATCTGAAGTTTAATGTGGAGGCTGGCTCTCTACTTCCCCTGGCTTTGAGGTATATTGTAATGACTGTTTATAACATAACATGTAATTATTATGCAAAACTGCGTATGCACTCTTATTTTTTTCCAACTGTGGAGCAAGTTTTTTTTTGTGTGTGTGTGTGTGTGTGTGTGTAACATGCATAATTATCTGTTTATACGAACTTGAAAAATAAAAGAGAGAATAATCATTGGTTGGAAAGGGCAAATTCATGATTTTCTTTGCTATTTTTGGTCCTTGCCCTATTTTTTCTCATCTGAATTAGACCATTACACAAGCCACACCTTGTTTTTCTAGGGGAAGATTAAAGCATGGCCGCCACTTCACATTTAAAAGTGCATTAAATGATGTTGCCATCACTCTGGTATCTTCAAGTGTATTAGGTGCAATAGTAGACGAGGAACATCCATATGGGGCTCATGGACCATGGCTGCAGGTAAGGATGAAACCATCTTATTGTTGATAGATATTTTGCAAAAAAATTTCATTCACTGTGCATATGTGAGCAGTGCATTTTGTGGGTTTCTGATAGTTAAGATCATGATGACTTAAAGAAAATATTCAATTGTTCTCTTGTAGGTGTTGTTTACTGATGATTTTGTGGAGAGACTGTTAGTCCAGATGGAAGAATTATCAACACCCGAAAATGTAAGAAAATGTTTTTAAAAAATTACACAGTAATGAAAGTTGGGTATATCAGGTATATTTTTCAAAAAATTATCATGATTTTACTCAGAACATGTTACCCGAGATGAAATCTTAAAGATATCGTGCATATTTCCGATTTTGATTTGTTACAGATTCATCCTCCCAAAGTTTATTCTTGGCCAGAAAAAAGGCTGTGTATCACAATCATACCAGATGATCTGCCAGAAGGCCAAAGTTGAAGCTCATCATATCATGTCTGTACATGTTGTATGTGTACTGTATGTACAATATGTGGCTTGTGGAAAAGTTGGAAGTCAACCAGGATGGTGCTTCAATTGTATGGGGATTTGATGTTGTTCATCTGCTCTTTTTAAGCCCTGATTAAGATGCAGTGGGAGAAGTTTCAAGAAAACTTTTTAAGTTGAATGTAAAATTCATGCAAAGAGAAAACTGGCATGAACTGTTTGCATTTGATGGCTTTGTCTTTATTTGTTCATTTGAAAAGGAATATAATGGGCGATTTTAATGTTAGAATACATTTTGTGCTTTGGAAAAGCATTTTACTTTGAAATTCATTTTTTTCTACTTTTGGTATAGATCTCCATATATTACTATTTATCAATATATTTTAAATGAGCTGTATATTTTTTCTATGTAGAATTTCTCAAGACATTTTACTTAAATTGCTAGAAGTAAAGAGAAACAAAATTTGCTTAAGAGGCCAAACATTTTACCATGACATTTTATATACACTTCATTTGTTCATTTCTCACATCTCCAAATGAATTTTTGAGAGTCACTCATATATGCAATAAACTGTGTAATTCGTACTTGTGTTTTGTCATTAGAAAATTGACAGGAAAGGATGATATTATAATGATCAGTTGTTAGAAGTCTTTTTTAAATTCTCAAAAGTGGACTTATGTTCTGCACAAAAAATGTGTGATGTTTTCTTTCCATAAAACCGATTTTATAAGTAAGTGTCTTTTGGTATGGTTGTCCTGTTTTCACCACCAATTTTAGATGCTTTAATATTGAAAATGGACCAGATTGAGATTATAAAACGAAGCTTTTTAAACACAAGCGTAAGGGCTTGCAGCTGTCTTCCTCAGTCTGATGTGAGAGGCCACTGCCAGGTGAGTTATTTACAAGCCCGGTAGTCTGTAATTCGTGTAGTTGACCAAAATATTATTGGGTGCACCATGTAAAGAGTAAATTATTTTTAATGAAACTAGTGGTACTGAGAACAATATCCACCTGGACTTCTGAAGCACTGTCTTAAAGATGAAATAACCATGCCTTTAATAAAGATAAAGGGTTGATGTACATCAAAAATCCAAAGGGCCAAACAAAATACATCAATAACACTTGCATATTTTCTATGTACACAAATTATACATCTTCCGATGCAAAAGATAAAGAGCAGTAAATATGGAAAGGCAAACTAAAGTCAGCATGTTCTTGTACACTTTCACCGTTCAACAACATGATATTTTTTAATTCGATCATCGTATATCTTTACAGTAATTTTTTTCAGTGCTTTAAAATGATTGTAATATGTGCATTTTCTTCCAATATTATTTACATGGTTTATTACAATATTTAACTCCACCAGTAAAGGAGGTTATGTTGATAAAAGTGTTTGTTTACTTACTAGGAAAAGTGGACAAGATATCTTAAACATAGAACTTTGGAAATTTGAATGAAATTAGAATGGCAGTTATTCACAGGAGGGAAAGAATTAACATTTTAAACTGAACCATTGTCTTTTGTCATTGACAGAGGTCTGTGCTCTTTGTCCTATACCATCTCTTATCTGAAATACACTGTTTGATGATTTTTGGACTGACAGACTATGTATAAATGGACTTGACTCTACCTTACAAAAAAAAAAAAAAAAAAAAATTAAATTCAATGTTGCTGGTTTGAAAGCCTAGACCTTATCTTCTAAGTCTCTTTTGAGGTGGAATTTCCTCATCACTGAGCCTTCTCATGCCTCTCCCCATTGGTTGCATCCCACCATGACCTCTCCCTCTCCCACCCCTGGCAGGCTGTGACGGGGGAGACAGACCCCTGTTCCGTCTAGTTTCTCTCACAGGAAGAGGTGGGGGTGATGCCCTCTGTCCTCTCATTTCTCGGTTTTGAATAGGGGGAGACACAGGTCTTGGCATGCCACCACCCCTGGAGTCTCTCCTGCCCCTAATGGGAGGAGGACTATATGTCCTTGGGGGTCTCCTTTCCCTTTGCTGCCTTAAGCCTCCTGGGGGAGATGGGGGCCTCTGTCCCCTCATCCACCTGCTGCCCTCTGGAGGTGGGGATTCCACCCTTGGGGGAGAATGTGCTGGAGGGGAAGCTTTCCACCTGCCCCTTGTTCTCATCCCTGGTTCTTGAGGTGATGGGGGTCTTCCCCCTGGGGATTGTGGTATGTCTGGGCCCTTACCTTGTGGTCTACCTCTTGGTGGTGGAGAAGGTGTTCTCCTCTGTCCATACCCCATTGTGGGTGGAGGAGAGGCTGGCCTCCGACCTCTCATTGATGCACCTGGCATAGGTGGTCTTCTTATAGGGGATCTGCTCCTACCGCCTCCTGGAGATGGTGGGCGCCAGCCACCCCTCTTGTTGTCAATGTACCTTGGGGATCTTGATAGGCTACGCTCATCAGGAGGTGACTGTGACCTGCCAGATGACAATGACCTTTCATCCCTGTCCATTGTATTGGGAAGTCTGTTGGTGAATTTAACAGGAGACTGTGGAAACCGTTGACTTCTTGCCCTTCTTTCAGCCTCTCCAAAAAACATAGTGTCTGCTGATCGTCTGGTTCTCTTTGCAGCCTCCCCAAAATCTATGGTCTCTATTGGAGGTCTAGTTCTACGTGCTGCCTCCCCAAAGTCAACTTCATCTACTGGTTTACGCTCTCTTCTCCTTTCCGGAGACTCTGGAGATGAATCTGGCCTGCAATGGCAATAAAAGCAATTCTAACTGACAGTTTCTTATTATAAAGATGTTTGTACAGATCCATTACAGAACTGATAGAAACCAGTAAACTCGATAACTTGCAATAGGTCAACAAATAAGTAGCACAATTTCGATATATGCTAATCTGTGTGTAGTGTGTGTATGTGGGTGGGTGGGGGGGGAGTGGGTTTAAAAAATTTAGAAAAAATTGCAAACAATCCACACCTATCTTTACAGGCACGTATGTTATGTATATAAATAATTAGTACTAGTTTCTTACACAGAAATAACATCCAGATGCCAAAAAATAAACAGAAAATAAAATCACGAAAGAAGAAAAAGGCATTAAAAATGCACCATCTTTAAATTTTTGGTCATAAATTTGACCTACTTATTTTTCCTCAAGTCTGCAAAGTGCATAAAGTAAGTAGAAAATATCCATGCAAATATCATTTTAGGAAAATGATTTAATGAAACTGGTGTCTTTATGAAAAAACTATGGTGTCATTTAGTCTGGTTTAACTGCAGATCTAACAGCAAAAAGAACACAAAAGTTGTTAATAGTTATTAAACATTATCAATTGGTTGATATAACGAAAAACAATTACCTTGGCGTAAGTGTTTCTAATGGGGATGGTGGTCTTTCTTGATACGCAGCAGGAGGGGTAGTACTACGACGGCGACGAGTGGAAAAACTTGAACGTGGTTTGTACAGCTCTGAATTATCATAAATCTGAGACGGTTTGGCTTTAGTGGACTCTGTTGATCTAAAATTAATTTGATATACCTGTTAGCCTTAGATAACATCACAAAAAGGAAAAACATCTACATTTACCTAAATGTGAGGTAATGAAAAAAAAAATTAATCTAATAAGATAAATTGTTTTACAGATTTTGTATCATACCTAGGAGTAGAAGAACGCAATTGTCCTGGCTCTTGCTCACTTGATGTACTGGATGCAGGTGAACTACGACGACGACTGACACGTGGTTTATACAGGTCATCCAAGTCGTACCTCTGGGCAGACTGAGACTTTTTATCTGAATCTGCACCCGATCTATAAGGAAATAAACATGTTGCAAATAGCATTTTTTCTACACATATTCTTTCATGTGTATTCAAATGTCTGTTAAGGGTATACTGTATGTGTTTGAAAACATTCTAAATTTACATCTCTTATGTGTAAATATCATGCACAGAATCAATTCTATCCCAATTCAGACTTTAAAAAAAAAGTACCTAAAGTCTGACAAATATTTAGTCATTATGTTTGTACAGTTTCATGAAAACTGATTGGAAATTGTAGAAGATTGTTAGGCACAACTGCATTAAGCTGAAGTGTCAATTGAATTCAATTAATATTGTGAAGAAATATAAAAACAAAATGAAAAAGCAATGATTCACAAAAACATGACAAGGTCTGTCTGTGCAGTTTCACTGGGTCTTACTGAAGTCTGTTTAAGTGCTGCCTGGCAAGATTGCTTCTACAATTTAATCCCAGTATACCCCATACCTTGTTTTGGCATGCAACAAATTCACAGTGGTAACAATGCCAACTACCCACAAAATTGATAATGAACTCGCTTAATCAGGCCCTGCTGAGTGCTACAAGTTTAATACCTGCTTGAAGTTCTGCTGTCTGACCTGGGAGTATCCAAGGGTGTAGTTGGTTCATCCTTCAAAGAAGACACCCTCCTTGACCGTCTCACCCCACCTTCAGTTGACTCTGCACGTGATGATTCGGAACCTACACTTCGAGGAGTATCTGGTCTCTGGGGAGCTGACGTGTCATCTGATTTTGACCTTGCCCCAGTGATCAAGTGACCTATGCTTAGCCCAGTGCTTATAGCAGACACATCAACAATGGGAATATTTGACTGTTCAGCTGAAAGTACAACTTCGTTGTCTGGTACAGAATATTCTACTTCATCCTGTGTTGGAGTCCCAGGCATGTTTTCATATCCGCCTAGACCCTGTGTATAGTCTGTCTGATTGTTGTCTGCCACAGTATATTCTCCAGACATCTCTACTTCCACCGTCTCCTCAATCACATCTGTGTAACCCTCTTCCAGTATATGCTGTCTCTTATCAGTGAAGATGGAAGTGAATTCTTCTGAAGTATACTTTCTATTCCTTGTCCTTTGCCTTCTTAAGGCCATTCTCTTTTCCATCACTTTTTGTTCTTTTAGTCTTTCCTTCAATTCCTCCTTGGTCTTAGATTTTTTCATTCTGTGTTTCTTGTCTTGTGCCTTCTTTTCTTCCTGTTTTTCAGATGAGACTTCTTCTGATTCTAAAACACAATGCAATATTGTTAAGTATTTTTTGTACATAAACCCTGCTCATATATAGATTTCATATACCTTTACAGTTTCAGCAAAACATACATGCTATAAATATCTAAAGATACAAATGTGCACATGATGCATCTTAACAGTTGTTTTCTTAATTTGCAAATGAAAAAAATCTTGACACAAAAGATTGAAGATATTATTTCAAGAATTTTCTCTTAAACTCTTCTACCTTCTGTTGGCACAGCTTTTAAGGTCTCCTTTGCAATTTTTCTTTCTTCTCTTAGACGTGCCTTTTCTTCATCTCTCTCTTTTCTTTTAGATTCATATGCAGCCCTTCTCTTCTGGCGTTGCAAATATCGCTGCTCTTTTTCATTAGCCTCAAAGTAAGAAAATTAAATTTATTTCAAAAATAAAAATACTTGCTCTTTTTCTAGATTTTAAGAGTTCCATTGAGCTTACTTGTTCTCTAAAAGTTTAACACTTTACTTACAATGTATATACTTTAAAACCTGTTTTAAAGTTACTTACAACTCTGGCTTTTTTCTCTTCTCTAGTTTCTCCATCATCACTGTCACTGAGGTTGTAAGTCAAGGATATTAATTTTCTAGGTTTTTTCTCAGTAGCAGTTTCATCTTGTCTAAAATCATCTGCTGAGTCTTCTTTTGCTGGACAAGCACCTTCTGTTTCTTTCACTGAAAGGATAAAGATTTATCATGATTATATCCAATAGTCAAACTACCAAAATATGCATGTATTGAATCTTTTATAGGCTCTGTACTCTGTACAGTATATAACTTTCTGTGTTCATACATACTGTACTCTGTACAGTATGTATGAACACAGAAAGTTATATGATACTCTAAGTATAAACTATCCATAATTGAATAATCCACGATGAATATCTTCACAATACGAATACCAAAACATCTTTACACAGTGCCCAAAAAATTCAAACAATAGGTGGGACAATACAGGCATATTCTTTGTTTCAACAAAAGAGTAAATAATTATAATTTTTTTTCATTAAATAATTATATCTTATAAATGTCCCCTCACCTTTCTTTGTTTTGACCTGTCCCTCATCACTTGAGCTATTTTCTTCTTTCTCCTCACTTTCATCTACCTCATTTTCACTCTCTGACTCTGATTCAGATGTCTCAAAGGAAGACAAGTCACTTGTGTGCACAGAGCTGATTGTCACATCTGAGAATTCATCCTCATCTACATCTTGCCAAGCAAATTTGTAGGATTTTTCTGGCTTTATTCCATCAGCATGGTCTTTCTTATCAGGCACATCTTTTTCTTCCCTAACTTTATTCTCCTGCTCCTTAGTTGAGTCAGACTGAGGTTTCTTAACAGGAGAACCACCACTTGGACCAGGTGTGGAAATGGGGAGTGGAATGTCTAGTGTTTCTAAAAATTTCTTAGAAGACTTTTCAGGAGACTTGTTTTGCTCTGACTTGACTTGGTCTTCATTTGCTAGCATTGGAAGAGAAGGAGGTTCTGGCCCAGGTTCAGGCTCAGGAGGGGGATCAATGTCCATATCTTCTGGTTCTGGTGGGAGAGGAGGTGCCTCTGGGGGCAAGGGTGGGGTGTCTGGCTCACTTGGCAGGGGAGGGGCAGATTCACTGGGCAGTGGGGGAGGTGCAGAGCTTTCAGGCACCGGAGCTGGTGGCAGGGGAGGCTGGGCAACAGGCTGAACAGCAGGGCCTGGTAGAAATGGAGGTTGCATGGTGCTTTGAAAGGGAAGAAACTGGGAACTCCCTGATGGGAAGTTTGGTGGGGAGAAAGACATATTCTGAGCACCAAATGGATCCATGTTCATTAGATTTGGTGGCTGGTTTCCAGAAAAATTGCCTCCAGGACTTTGCAGATCTAAAGAATACAAGGAAAATATTTTTAAAAATCCTTTTAAACAAACAAACAAACAAACAAATTATAAGATTTGCATATTATCAGGACATGTGAACTTTAAAAAAGCAGACCCAGAAAAATATTTTTAGAAAAAAAGAGGAATACTACTGATCAAATTAATTAATCAATCAATCAAAATCGAAAAATAAATAAAAAATATTTATATTGCAATATCCTCACTGATTTGTTAAAGAACATTTTCAACATAGAATGCTGAAATATTAACTCAAGATATCAAAATGTATCTTAACCTGGAGGCATGTTCTGCATATTTGTGCAGTAATTTTTTAGGTTTTCCAAACTCTGTTGTCTCTGAGCATTCTTCACTTCCTCCAACTTTTTTCTTCTTTCACTGGGATCAATTCCTAGGAACTCACAGACCACTTTATCCACTTCTGGCTTGAACACTGTCTCAATCTTTGGATTAACTACCTGTTCTATAATCCTTTCAACTCCACTAGCTAGCATGCCAGACCTAAGTTGAACAAAATGATGTAACATCCAAAATGACTTGCAAAGAAAAACATGAGGTTTTTTTTTTTTTTTTTTTGAAAGTTTGAATTGTATAACACTTGCTTCAGTATAGGAAAAATATTGACAGTTTAGAATTTATTTAAACACAATTTATGTATTACAATATTTCCTTTTTAATATCAAACTCTTAACCCAAAGGTAACTATGCACAATTCTTACTGGTTTATTTGCCTTCTCAGTTGTTCTCTCAGTTGGTTTTTGTTTAAATCTGGGCTCCACTTCTGCTTTGAAAGAAAGTTTGTAACATAGTTGTCCACTCGTTGGCGAAGATTTTGATATGCAGGCTGAAATATTTTATTCAATTCTTATGCCATTGCACATTTCTATCTTCTATCAACTTACTTGAAATCATCATATAGAGTATATCCAATAATAGATTTAAAAAAAAACAAAAAACTTTGCTATACATTTCAAATAAAGCATGTCCTCAGAATCTGTGCATACTGTAAAATTCATTCACATGCATGGTGTCAATAATAATAATAATAAAAATGATTGGCATACTTTAGAGGAATTATTTGTTTTCCAGTTATGTACGTGGTTATAGGCTGCTCACTTCTTAAAACATTCAATCAGTACTTATGCCGTGTGCCCCCAAACTCATACATGCAATTCTTAAGTTTTAGAAGTTTCTATTTTTAATTTAGTTACGTGATGATTTTGAGTAGTGTCGCTGCTATTCCAATGTATCAGCTTTAAAATTTACTTACTTATTTCTAATGTTCACCCCTGAAATGAACTCTTAATTCTGCTCTTATTATAATTAGTGTCCTTCATGTTTCTTGTGAAAACATAAGTATTAGGCAATTTTTTTTTTTAATAAATAGCATTATAGTAGAGACACTTGTGAGGGTAACCAATGGGGACTTTTGTTACCCACGAAAGTCTCTTTTTACTTTACTGAAATGTGATATGTGAAATGCTCATATTAATTGGTGTGATCCATGAAAAATTCCATTCCTGAAACTTGTGAATGCATACGGCTTTTTATTTTTTGTCCTTAATGTGACAGATTTATTACANAGAGAATGTGCATCAAGAAAATCTACAGGCAAAGATGATCTTTTATGTGAGACAGATTTGACGCCACGACTTTCTCGTGACCTATTAGATTTCTCAGAATGTGGTAATGTATGCAATCTCCTGTATGTTTTTGGAGATATGGAAGCTGCTTTCTGCACTTCCTTACTTTTTTGTTTGATTTCTGCTTGTTTTAGTTTTAAATCAGAAATCTTTTGCTGTAATTCCAAAATTTCATCACCATCATTGAGTGTTCTAATAGGTTCTCCCTCTGTTGGAAAAAAGAGAGAGCGCCTAAACGAATCACGTCCAAGATCCAAAGATTTAGCATGCTTAGAAATATCTGCGGAAGTAGAAGTATGCCTTTTTGATTTAGGTTTTGCCCCACCCTGACTTTTTATATGAGAAGACTCAAACTGAAGGTAGGGCATAATTTTAGATGATATAGTTTGACCAAAAAGTTGTTGTAAGATATTTTGATTAAGGCGTATACCTCTTTCTCTCACAGATAAAATTTTCTCAGCACGCTTTTGACCAATTCCTGGCACATCAACTAAATCTTCCAATGTAGCAGAATTGACATCTACCAACTGGGAAGAAGTTGCCATTGTGTTGATGTAAAATCTAACACAATTAATCAGAAAAAATAGCAAGCTATTAACTGGCACTCAACACCGGAAAGATTTAGAAAAAACCCCACCAATGGAAATTCAAAAAGAGAAAGATAAATTTTCACTAAATCTATAAATCTAGAATCAAATTTTTATGAAACTAATAATTTACAGATAAGTGATTAAGTTTATCCCAGTACACAGAATATATCAATCGTTTAAATAACTAATATCAATATTCCAGGAATAAACAAAATTTAAATTAACCCTGTGCCAGTAAAACAACCAACTATTAAATCCAATTGTACCAGAAAAGGACAAAAATTGAAATGTGATAACAAATAGTTAAAAATGCAATAAATAAGATGGTTAGTACAATATTGCTATTGCACGTGCCTTGAACAGATGTACGAGAACAACGTCTCCCTTACGACAGGCAATTTCTCAATAAGTGCTGTTTTACTGAATGTCAAAGTAAACAAACCAAAAAGGAATACTCCCCGTTCCCTACGCGGTAACTTTACGGCCGAAAGTTAAGAACTTACTGTGAAGTTTCAAAAACTTGACCCCCGCCCGCCGAATTTTTCAATATGGCGTCGAACAAAGGAGAAATTACCTAATGGCTTGCAACAGCTTTATGCTAAGAGGTCGTGTGTACCTCGTCGCCAATAAAGTGTTTTACTCTAATTCAATAGCAGAAACAAACACTTCTGGTACTTACTGAGAGTATTGCCTGGTCCTTCTGTTAATGTGTGGCACTATGCTGTGAGAGTACGTCAACTTGGAGGAGCTTTGTACTTCTTCACTGGTGAAGATCTACCGGGATCTGGGGCGTCACATGGGTTGGTGTTAGTTTATATGTGAGCGCCCCTGCGCAGTCCCCAAATGCGCAGCAGACATCCCAGGATGCTCTTGGCAGTGACAAAAACACTACACGACTTCCGCTTATGTAAGTCCCGCGGTACATTATTGGTTCACCACGAGAGCGGCAATGGACGGCAATCTAAGGGTCACAGCAGAAGCACATCGAGTGGATATGCGGTGATGATCAGTGATTTTGAATGGTGCTTAGGAAACAAATTGGCTTCAGGATAACTTTACATTATGGAGATCACAGAGGCAGAGATTGACGAGTATGAAAGTTTACCCCCAACCAGTTCCATGACCACGCACATGGCTGCTGGGGCGCTGGCAGGGATTATGGAGCACTGTGTTATGTATCCGGTTGACTCTGTGAAGGTGGGGTGTTTAGAAGTATATATGGTCATTTTACATGTACTAATTTTTACGAAATGTGTTACAACTTACATGATTTAAATTATACAGACATTGTCATGTCACGATGACTGACCCCATATCAATAATTTGACCCAGTTTTCGTGTCAGTTCCTGTGTCGAATGACCCCCCCCCCCCCTTCCCTGTGTTAAAATTTGGTTGAAATCATCACGGCGATAATAACATGATGATAACCTCACCTGTATGGTGACTTTGAAATAGAATGAAAGCACGTTTCTAAAGTCCATATGGGATAAGCTGATTGATTTTTTATGAGGGTGATTATAAAACTTGCAAGTCATTCCCCTACATTCACAAGTTGTCTTTTATTACATCAAGTTGTGCAAATTCTTCATTGTAAAATCAAACTATTTTGTTATTAAGCAAATTTAAGTCAAAACCACATGCTTGACATCTGCCGTTATGATAGATTGTGGACTGAATCTACTTCAGTGAGATGTTTGGATTGCTTTCTTCACTCAACTGACCATGTGAAAGTAGACCATTGTGTAAACATTAACATATTTCTATATGAAATACATCAAAGCAAAGGGATAAAATCATAATTAAAGCCTAGATTACACATGCCATGGGTGCTGTCCAGTGAAATGGTATATGATTTTTTGTAGAATTTTTCCCCACAGTAAATACCTATGGGCTTTGGCAAGTACTTTTGCATTAAGTGCCAGTGCAATGCCATTTATACATAACTTTCAGGTCATGTAGGAAAAAATTGGATTTTCAGTTGAAAAGTGACCGTACAGAGCCCTGATAGTCTCTGTCCAGTTATTGTACACCTTGCTTGCGGCATCCTTGTCAGTTGAAGATCAATACATTGTCAGTGTAGCCCCCAATGATTTTTTCACCCATTTGGCCAAAATAAGGAAAAGCACAATTTTAATTCATGTAAAACATCTTTGCTGCTGTAATGAATTCTTAAAACAGTAAAGGTGGAAGAGAAAAAGGGCAACAACAGGTTCAACCATTATCAAGATTACCATAAGTATACTGAACTGAGCTTGTATGGGAACTGTATGATACCATCTACTATAATGCAATAGCCTACAGGCTCATTATTTCAAAATTTGTCAAGAGTTTTAGCTTGACAAAATCATAGAGGTTACGTGGGCCATTAATCTGTACAATTTTGTACCATTGTGTATGGCTACCGCATTGCTTTTGCAATGGGATTTACAGTATACAAGCACTGCAAGGACAATGCATAGCAAATATTATACAGGCTTACAGGACACAGTCACTGATGGATCCAGCTAAAATAGTTATTGGTTTTCTAATCATAAAGTGTACAACAGGCAAGTTTTTAAAAAGTCCATTGTAGGGAAATGGTCAGGGAAACATGTCTATATAACAATGATCAGTCCAGTGTTCCATATGGAATCTGTGGCAGAACTACTTGCTAGATTTATACATCTGTTTTGCTGACCACTTCTCTGCTGACTGACCACTTTGGGCAGTTGGAATGATAAATCATACTTAGGTCAAGAGGATTCTGATTGATCAGACATTTTATAACTTTGTATTGCTCACAGGTTTATTATGTAATCAAACATACCTGAAATCTTGGCTTTACCAGTAATAATCATTCAGCCCAGTTGTCACCATTATGTGGATTTAACAATCGTGTTCCGTTTAGTGTGACAAACTGCAGTGTTCATGCAGGACAGTTCTGTGTTATGGATGTCCTGTGACGCAGGTAAGAAAATGACTGCAAAGGTGCATCACTGTCATTTCCCTAACTTTGCTAAATCAATATGATCTTTATTAATGTCAAACTTTTTATTGACTTTACTATAAATTCTTTTTTTTTAAAGTTTTCTATGAATCACTTTCTCAAGGTTTTAATATGGGTTTGTTGATGGACCAACATTGTTTAGTTCTGTTAAGATACTGCATGTATCAGGATTTATGGGATGAATGGTGATATGTCTGTCAGTGTCTGCTGGTAAATTATTGCCATTTACAACTGGTGTTGAAAGTGGGATAATAAGATTGGAAAGGTTAATGGAGGTTTAACAGTATTATGCAAATGTAGCAGTAGATTTGCTTTTGGCTGAAAAAAAATCAAAATCACATCTGAAAATTATCATCAATTTGGGAAAAAGTGAAAAAAAAAAAAAATTAAAAATTTCATAAACATAGACTTGCTACTAGTATGTTCACCTAAATCTTAAATGATGTTGGGCAGTAATTGCAATCAAAAGATTAAAGGATTTTTAACAGTGGATGTAAAGTTAAAGACCTAGGGGATATTTCATAAAGCCTCCCTCTGTCTACTTGTATTCTTCTTAGCAGATTTGTTTGCTGAATCTCAGTCATAAATCTACAGCAAATTTATGCAACCCCACTGCAGTATTGATGGCTAATGATAAGTGAAGAAACTGGCCCTTTGGCAAGGGTTTTATACTTGCATTATAAATGTTGTGGGGGGGGGGGGGGGGAATGGGTAGTAATAAAAGGCACATGTTACTGTTTAGTCACATGTATTTTATTATCCCTTCTTTTTTGTGAAGTTTGGAATGTTATCTAGCCTATCCATGGGTATGCAATGGCTACCCATCAATGGCATGCAGCTTTTGAATTGTTTGTGAATTTGTGTGTACATATTTTGCTTGATATCACTATGATAAATTTCTACCAATTCACATTATATTTTCCAGACACGTATGATGTGTTTACGGCCAAATCCAAATGCAAATTATAGAAATTTGATGGATGCATACTATACCATTGTGCGTTATGAGGGGCTTCGTACTACGTGTCGTGGTGTGAGTGCAGTGATTGGTGGAGCTGGACCTGCTCATGCAATGTACTTTGCCTGTTATGAAAAACTCAAGTGGACAATTGGTGGCACAAGACAAGGAAATCCTCTTGCTAATGGTAAGATATAGCTGGAGTGGTGCAAGAGGAGATATGGCCTTGCTTAATTTGTCTTATTACCTCTGCCAATTGCAAGGAGGTTATGTTTTCACCCTTGTTTGTTTGTCTCTCTGTCTGTCTGTTTTCATGATTGAGACTTGAATAAAACTTTGAAAAATTTTATCAGACACATATCATATAGGATAGAAATTGACTTTAATGTCATCCATGTTTTTATACTTTCAACATTACCTCCAGTGTTTTTTTTTCTTATTGATTTATGTTATCTTCCAAATCAAAGATTTTGTTCATTTAAGCTGATATGGTAGCTTTACACCTCATCTCTTATATCACCCTTTGAGAATTTTGATCCCCACTTATTCAACTAAAAATGGCTTGATTATTCCTTTCCTCTCCTGATTCTTTTACTCAGTGACATTGCAATAGAATGAGAAGGAAGCCATCTCTGACCATGCTTTGGGTATTGAGTTACATGTATGCTGTCCAGTTTTGATAATCATGTTGGTCATTGAACCATCTATGTAGTGTCGTTTTGTTACCCATTCATCAGAAGAGGAAGCTATCCTTGAAATAATTTTGTGAGAGATGTCTGACATGGTTGATGTTTTTATTTCTTTAGCTGTAGCCGGGTGTGCAGCTACACTGCTGCATGATGCTGTCATGAATCCTGCAGATGGTAAGTGTGTTTTGGAAAATCATTAATCATGCACAAATCAGTGGTTTCACTGTGACACTTTTATATGAGGTCTTTTCATATCAGCGGTATACTATACTTAACTGGTCTGGTCCACTAAGTTTGAGAGATTGTCACTTGAATAACCTGGCTATAAAGTAAGAGGTTCACCTCCCCCTCCTCCCCTCCCCCTCCATGTAGTAAGTTAAACTAAAAAGAAGAAAGCAAACTTGTGGATAACTTGTAGAAAAGGAGTTAAAGCCCCTGTAGTGTAATTACAAGTTATAGCCTTCAAATGGATCAGCCCAGTAAAGAAACCACTTGATGTGAAAATGGCCCCCAGATAGATGGCAGCAGTCTGTTGTGTCATCCGCATGTTAAATGCGCAGTGCCAATAGTGATATAAAGTAGAAACTTGTTGATTCCA
>NW_019775540.1:0-10727 GCF_001039355.2 Lingula anatina
AGAAATGGATTTTTACATGAACATTGTCCTTTAAGTCACCGATTATCATAACTTTTCCATCTTGAGAATAATTACCAACATCTTGTTGTAATTCATCAAAAATATTCACATCGTATACATCGTAATATTTTGTGTTTTCAGGAGGTATATAACAAAAAAAAATAAAGACATCCTTTAAATGACCCACAGCATGACCTTTTAATTTAACCCATACATAAGTATCAAAACCTATTTTAGCAATTTCATACTTGCCCATCAAATGTTTTTTAAAATATAATACTAGTCCACCACCTTTTGATTTTTTCCTTTGTATGATAAATGGGTCACAAAAGCCCTCAATCTTGAGGTTATCAAAATCATGATTAGAGACCCAGCATTCACTTAATGCAACAATATCAAAATAAAGCAGATAATCAATCAGCTCACGATTTTCAAGTTTTTCCACCAAGCATCTAGCAATATTCCATGAGCAAACCCTTAAATGTCCATCCACGTGTCCCTATGGTCCAGTGTACAATTTTCCATCCACATATAACTTGTTGTATGATATATATGCCCGCTGGTTGTTTTTCCTGGCTTCTTTCAGAGCTGGGAGTAGCTTTTTACGCTGTTCCGTAATTTCCGGTGGGAACTGCTGGTTAACAAAGTGATCAGTTCCCTTTAGATTCTTTGAATATTCCCGTACTTCCTCACGGTCCTTGTAACGAACGAACTTGGCAATAATTGGTCTAGGACCCCTGATTTTCGATTTATCTCCCATCCTATGCACACGGTCAAACTCGATCAATTTCACCTTGTCCTTATTTATTTTCATTTTTTCAACCATGAACTTTCGAAGGGTCTCCTCTGATTTTGTTGGATTCTCATCACCGACTTCATCAATTTTTGTGAAGATTAAATTATCTCTCATTGATCTTGCTTTCAAATCAGACAGTTGCTCTACAAAACTTCTCATGTTCCTGCTCCATTTTTACGAATTTGGTGGTCAAATTATCTTGCCTGTGTGCCATTTCCGTCACGTTTCTGTTTATCTTATCAATACTTTGCACCATACTTTCGTGTATTTGTTTTAAGTCTCCTCTAAATTGGGACACTTCATGTTCTAGCGCACCAAGTGCAAGTCTGGACCTTCAGGGCCTGTTTGTTCACAATGAATTTGAAGTCCTAGCTAATATGCACTGACTCCATGGAAACTGGCTGAATGCAATCAAATTAACACATTCTGTTCTTTCAGGTGATACCAAAGAAGAGAACAATGTAGCAATTGTTAATACCCTTAATATTGAGGAGCTAGGTAAGGCTGGAATCTCAGTAGAATAATTATGATTTTAAAATACTTATGAAACATGTATGCACACACACATACACTAACAAACCCACACACACACACACCTTCATTACACACTGCAAGCATGTTGCAAATTATTGTCTTATGCATACTTTAGAAGATAATTTATTTATTTTTAGTCAGTTAAGTCTTTTAATGTGTCTTCAACCAATTGTAATACTGAATCCTATTTGAACTTGCACAGATATAGAATGTTAAAATTTTATTTGGTATGATTTTTTCTTCAGCTGATATCAAAGACACAAAGAGTGTGTCAGATCCTAAGGGCATCAAAGAAAATGGTAAGACAGTAAGGTCAATTTAACAGGAATTCATTAACACACACAAGCGAAATTTAGGGTGGAAACTTTCATGCACAAACACCGAGTTTAAATTCACTGTTCAGTTATGTAAATCTTTGAAGGTGTCCTTGACTAGGTTAAATAATGTACTGTTTCCTTGTTGTGCACATGTATGGGATGTTTAATTTGTTTTCATTTCTTTCATCAGTCAGATGCAGACACACACACATGCACACAAAGACAAACAAGGATAGTACTTGTACACATGTTGCACAAGCAAAGTCTGGTATTTGACAGACTTCAAAAATTAATGCTTTTTCTGTGTAAAGATTGAACACACATAATGTTGTCTTTAAATTTCAATTCAATTCTGTTCTTTCAGATGATACCAAAGTCAAGAAAAATGTTAAAATTGTTAAGACCCTAAGTATTGTGGAGATAGGTAAGACAGGAAACTCAGTAAAATAAGTTTGACTTTTAATATACTTATGACACATGCATGCACACACACGCACATTTATACACATCGCAATCATGTTGCTCAAACAAAGTCTGGTCTTTAGCATTCTTAAGAAGATAAGTTTTAATGTCAGTGAAATCTTTGAATGTTCTTAACAAATTGTAATGCCGAGTTCTATTTGAAAATGCACAGATATAGAATGTTAAAATTTTATTTGATATCATTTTTTCTGCAGCTGATATCAAAGACACAAAGAGTGTATCAGATGCTGGGGGGCATCAAAGAAAAAGGTAAGACAGTAAGGGCAATTTAACAGGAATTCATTTAAAACACTTACAAAATGTAAACACTCAGATGGACCTTAGGGTGGAGACTCTTACGCACAAACACTAAGATAAAATTTACTGTTCAGTTATCTAAATCTTTCAGTGTATCTTTGACTTTGTTAAATAATGTATTGAATCCTTGTTGTGCACATGTATGGGATGTTTAATTTGTTTTCCTATCTTTCTTCAGTCACTTTCAAGGACACAACAACCCTGACAGAGGACGTGAAGGAGAGAGGTAAGATATCGGGGTCAATAGAATAAGGATTTATTTATTACACTGACGGAATGTGTTGTGCATGCAACTTGCAAGCATGCGCACGCACACACACACACTGCATATTGATGTGTATGGCCTTTATTCAAGTAGTTTTAATTGTCTTATTTGTTTATTTTAAATAATTGTAAAAGATTTTCAGTACAGTTGCATGCATGAAATAATGTGGTATACTAACTACATATTGAAGGTTATATATTATTGCATATTAGTAAGTAATATTGTGTCATATATTTCAGCTCCCAAGGACAGACGCCAATCTAGGTGGAGAAGATTTTTAAGTCTTTTTACGTCTTGCTTCAGACGAAGATCAAGAACATAAATGGTTATTATTATTTTTGCCGTTGTTATTTTTGTTGTTGTTATTAAATAAATAGACGTCAGGCAAGCAGCCAGCACTTTACTTTTATCTACAATAAATGAAATACACCATTATTTGATTTCTGATTCAAGTTTATCTCCAATTTTAATTTTTAAATTTCTTCTATCAAACTTAAGAATTAAACTACACATTGCACAAACATTTAACTATACTCAAATACATACATAAACACTCATATTCATATACCATACCATACTGCTCAATTACTTTTTTTTATTATTAAGCATACAAAGGAATTGTACAAAATATTGTCAATAATATCAGTAATATCAATCATCATACAGCATTTCGTAAACATATTTAAAATATATACAGATTACTGATTACAACAGATAAACTAAGGTTATCATAAAATGCAAAAAATTAGTACCAAATACACAAAAGATCTCATCCATTTTCTTTATCATGTATAACCTTAAATATAACAAAAAATTTTATATATATATATATATATATATATATATATATATATATATATATATATATATCTCATGAAAGACAGAATGGAAAAAACAAAGATTATGGGGACCCCACCCATCCAACAAGTTATCTTTTTATTTTACGCAGCAATAGTAGACTATGAAACATGACAAAACTATGATATGCACTTATTGGTAAAATTGGAGTTACAGTAAACAAACACATACTTTGAAAAAAATGCTTTGAAAAAAGTAATAGACGCAAACCATCTTAATTCAACTAGAAAACAAATGAAAGCCATTGAAATCATTAAAGGTTCCATATATATATATATATATATATATATATATATATATATATATATATATATATATCCCCCACCCATGGTTAGATAAAAAAATTAAGGAATTAGTTCTTTTTTAAAACATCCACACCATCCTAAAACTATGTTATTAATAGAATATGATACTGCCATACAATGTATCTATTCCTGTTAAATTAAACCAGTAATCCATATTTCCAACAACAGTTTTTTTACTTTTATAGCTTGAGATTCACAAAAAAATTTTTTATTAACATCTACACCCATTTAAAACAGTGTAATTTATTCAATTATTAGAGTGTTATACAAAGTTTATCAAATCAAACCAATTCAATGTGGTGTAGACAATAATTCAACAACTTAAGCTTCACAAAACCATAATTAAAAAGTTTATTTTGCTGGTGAGCAACCAGAAAAGAAATTTAATCACTTGATTGTCTCAGTTAGTGGGTCAAAGTTTAAACACACAATACAGCCCCACACATTTTGATATTTAATTTTGGAAGAAAAAACAAAAACAAGTTTTACATCAGTCTCTTGTGATAACACACAAATCTTCTAATGGGACTATCATAAAAGTTGTGGAAAAAATTATAAAAAATATTAATGCTAAATATCAGTGTTGCCTGATATAAAACTGACTTGACACCAGAAAACTATGGAACTTGACATGCTACACTAATTATTTCTTTGATCCAAATTACTGCTGAGTTTTAAGTCAATTTGAGAATAAAAACATGTCTTAGTTCTACTGGTCAAGATCTGCATTAGATGAAGTACATCAGATTTGTCCTTGCTGTCATGCTGATAGGAAGGTGGTCTCCTAGGTTTCTCTTCAGTTGATGAATCTGGAAAAATGTCAATATTTCTTCAGAAGATATCCATCCCTTTAATTCATCAAAATGTCTTTAAATAAAGAAATCTTTACACTGTAAAAGAATATATCAAATACCCAATTATTTTTGTTGATGTTAATTAAATCTAACTGCAGGAATCATTTCAGTGAGCAAAATGTGACACTTTTTTATTTTGTCCACTATGCAGATAAGGCAACTGCTCCTGACATAAGTATTTGATTAAATTGATTAATTAATTAATACCACAAGAAGCAGTATTACCGCAGTTGTCAGCTGTTGTACCATTTAGTCTGGAGTTTGTTTGTTACTCTGATCTCCATGACAACAGATCCAGATGATCGTCTGCAAACACATCAAAGATGGCGTCCAGAGCCTCAGCAACCACCCACAATTCCTGGTCCTTTCTCACGACTTCCACAAGAAATGAGCCAAAATTCTGACAGAAAAAACAACTCAACATCAAAACTGGCAAAAATAGAGACCAAACAGCAACCAAAATTTCAACAACATTAGCAAAAGAGTTTTAAAAATTCTAAAAGCAATCAAAGTGTTCCCTTTAACAACAGGTAAAAGAATTAAATGATTTTTACTCTTCACAACATTGTGAACAATTTATAGAAATATAATATATTCTGTTTTACCACAAAAACGGCAGTTATAGCTATTATTCTGATATTTGAGCTTGTCTTAAGACCACATGACCTCCATTAATGGCTATACTCTGTTATAATCTCTTAAGACATTATAACAAAAAAAAAAAAAAAAAACCTTTTAAACAGAAACCAGGGACTAACTTTAAATGTAAAAATGGATTCATTAACCATTGGTATGTATGGGAAAATTGTTGTTTACTCCAGGAAAATTCATTTTTTGGTCAAAATGAAGAGTTATTACCCCTTTAAAAAAAGTCCATTCTTGCTCCTTTTTGAAAGTAAAATGCCTTGGTGGAGATAATGAATAAAGTTGTCATACCTATAACTGAACTAAATTTTTTATAAATTTCTTAACCTGAACAGGTAGAGTAGTCAGGGGGTGTGTGGGTTCCCTTTTTTTCTGGGGAAATGTTCCATCTTAGTAAAATTTTATCTAAGTACACGAAGATTGCATGGTAAACGGTCAATTTTTCAGAAAAAGAACCTCCTTTTTGAAACTGCTGGCTGCTGAAGGGTTTTATAAATTGAATTAATTGAATGACTTATCACATCATCTACAGAACCAGCCTGACATGTGTGACAAATACAAACTAACTGATGAAATCACTTCTTGTCTTTTAACTAGTAGCTAGATGTGAGCTTGATGGAATGTCATGTTACATGTTTACCAATGCTTAGTGAAGTAATAACAGATAATTATATGCAGTGGGAATTGTGCAGATAACATCTTTAAATTATGGCACCTGAAGTATTGGAGAGAAATCACTTCAACCAATCAGATATGTCCACTGTAACCAGCAGTTAACATCATCCAATAGAATGACTGGATTCAAGATTTTAAACAGGGGGTTCCTGATACAACTTTATGCAATGCTCAGTACAAAAACTGGGTGCGTTGGTAATGTTAACAACAAGTTCATACAGAATCCTAATGGATATTCTTATGGTGCTCTGAGAGTTGAATTGTGGAGACAATTTCAGTAATTGGAAAGGACATATAAAGCCTCAATAAGTCTTACACCTTATCCAAGTGACAGGCTGGCTCACAGTAAAATGTAAGACAGTAGTGTTACAATGGCTGACAGGGATTGTCTGGAAAAGGAATGACAAACCAAAAAAGGAAATTATGTGAAAAGTAGCCTTGGAATTGTAACTTGAGACAAGAATCTTTCAGTGATTTATCATCTCATGAAATTCAAGAAAATAATTATACTGGAGAGAAACCTTACAAGTGTAGATTCTGTGTCAAGACTTTTATACCACCAGTTAAGTTCTTACAGCATTCAGTAAAAATGTGCAAAGGAGACAAACCTTATAAGTGTAGATTCTGTGACAAAACTTTTACAGAAAAATATAATTGCAAATATCATGAGAGAATTCACACAGGAGAGAAACTTTTTAAGTGTAGATTCTGTGACAAAACTTTTGCTAAAAGAGGCAATTGCATTGTTCATGAAAGAATTCATACTTTAAAGAAACCTTACAATTGTAGATTCTGTGACAAAACTTTTACTCAAAAATGCTATTGCACTCAGCACGAAAGAATTCATACCGGAGACAAACCTTACAAGTGTAGGTTCTGTGACAAAACTTTTATAAACAAAAATAGTTGCATACGTCATGAGAGAATTCACACAGGAGAGAAACCTTACAAGTGTAGATTCTGTGACAAAACTTTTACACAAAAAGGTCCTTGCACTGTGCATGAAAGAATTCATACTGGAGACAAACCCTACAAGTGTAGATTCTGTGACAAAACTTTTAGTCATAAAGGGAATTGCATTAATCATGAAAGAAATCACATAGGAGACAAACCTTACAAGTGTAGATTCTGTGACAAAAGTTTTAAAGACAAAAAAAGTTGCATTTATCATGAGAGAATTCACACAGGAGAGACACCTTACAAGTGTAGAATCTGTGACAAATCTTTTATTAAAAAGGGCAATTGCATTGTGCATGAAAGAATTCATACTCTAGAGAAACCTTACAAGTGTAGATTCTGTGACAAAACTTTTACTCAAAAAGGCCTTTGCACTCAGCATGAAAGAATTCATACTCTAGAGAAACCTTACAAGTGTAGATTCTGTGACAAAACTTTTACTCAAAAAGGCCTTTGCACTCAGCATGAAAGAATTCATACTGGAGACAAACCTTACAAGTGTAGATTCTGTGACAAAAGTTTTAAAGACAAAAAATCTTGCATATATCATGAGAGAATTCACACAGGAGAGAAACCTTACAAGTGCAGATTCTGTGACAAAACTTTTATAGACAAAAATAATTGCATACGTCATGAGAGAATTCACACAGGAGAGAAACCCTTTACGTGTAGATTCTGTGACAAAACTTTTGCTCAAAAAGGCCACTGCTCTGTGCATGAAAGAATTCATACCCGAGAGAAACCTTACAAGTGTAGAATCTGTGACAAAACTTTTATAAACAAAAATTCTTGCATACGTCATGAGATAATTCACACAGGAGAGAGACCTTTTAAGTGTAGATTCTGTGGCAAAACTTTTACACAAAAAGGTCCTTGCGTTGTGCATGAAAGAGTTCACACAGGAGACAAACCTTACAAATGTAGATTCTGTGACAAAAGTTTTAAAGACCAAAAATCTTACAAATGTAGATTCCATGAGAAAACTTTTTCACAAAACAATTCTTGCAAACTTCACGAAAAAAATCATACTGGAGACAAACCTTTTAAGTGTAGTATTTCTGTGAAAACTGTCACCCCAGAAGGGAATTGCACTTACCATGAAAGAAATTACACTGGTGACAAAACTGTTACTCAAGGTTTTTGCACCGTCCATGAAACCATTCAAACTGGAGAAAAGCATGATACAAGCATGTTCTGTGGCAAAGAGTTCATAACAAAATTAGCCTGCACTAGCCCTAAAAAAATGCACACTTGTGAGAAACCAGACAAATGTGGAGTAGAATTCAGTCAAGGGAATAATTGCAAAATACACAAAACAACGCACAACAAAAGAAAACATGAATCAGATAATATACATGGAACTTTTGGCAAGGAAAGTGGGCATAACAATGTTCTAAATTCAGTGGGAGAGACAGATGAAATAAGTAATGTGGAAAATAAACTGGCAAACAATGATGCCATAACCCAACATATACATGAGGAAGAAAGAACAGAATACTGTCATAAAGATGATGACACTTTTACCACAGAGAATATCACCATTATTACTGACAATGATGTCTATGAAATACTTACTGGCATAAAAAGGACCACACCAGGTCTCATCACTACAATTATGAAAAATCCTTTCTACAGCTTTCAGTGATGTGTTCAGATGACAAAAACAGAAAACAAACTATTACCGTATAACTTTGCTATTTTTGGACAACTTCAGAAAAATCATAAATTGTAATTGATACTGTAATTGATTTATTTGTTCAGTTTTTATCAATAAGTATTACTCTTATACTGTGTAGGTTCAGCATTCATCAGACCATTTACTTCCATGATCAGACACATTATCCATGATAGATCATGTATAAAAAAGAATTGTACTTAGTTAAATACATGATATTACACTAGCAAATCCCTCTCCTCTACCTTTGTTGTTGAAAACAGAGAAATAGACAAGTGTTTCATTTTCAAAGAACTTACATTTATTAGATGAAAAGAATTTAAATTATTTAATCTTGTATGTAAGAAATTTATATATCCAATGACTGACAGACAGAATAAAGAGTAAAAAAAGAACATCTTTTTCTTTATTTAACAAAATATCAAACTCCAAATGAATATTTGATAATACCAGACAAAAAAGACGGCTCTTTATAGACTTTAAAGAAATAGATTCAATGACTGATAGGCAAGTCAGATGTTGAAAGAGCTCAAGAAAGAGCTCAAGAAAGAAAGAAAGAAAAATGGAAACAAGGCAGCAAAGCTGTCAAATGTACAGACAAAAACCAGAAAATAAAAACACAGGAAATAGGATACTGTCAATTTTGATGCACTAATGTATTATGCTTACTGTAACTGCATAGCCAACATCAAATTCTAATTCTGCATAACAGTGGATTAGGATGAAAGTAAAATGTGTAACAAGCATTAGACTGAGTTCCCATACCTAGATCAATCTAACAGGATCAATCCAACTCCAAGGGGTTTCTCACTAAATTGCTTTCAGCTTAAGTGGCTTAGGATTCTGGCTTGCCAGTTTTAGTAGGCGTGACAAACAGCTAAGCCACTTACAATGATTGCAATTTAGCGAGAATTCCCTTAGAGATAGATCGATCCACAGTTAGTGTGATAGGGTCTGGAAATAGTCCCTAAGGCTTCAGGCTGATAAGAGTTAAACTTTGGAAATGCCAGAACGAGATAAAGTGAAAATTTCACCAAAAAAGCTTAAACTCAATAAAATATATATAAATAATTTATTATATATATAATTTGATAGAGCTGTTTTTCTTATTTGGCCTGTATGTCAATCCTAAGAATCATTCTTGTAAATTAAAAAAATACAGAAAATGTTACAAAGGAACAGTACAGGGCTCCTGGTGGATGGGAGTGATAAGTCACATCTTGAAAATGCCAGTTTGAAAAATTAAAAATTAAAGTAAAAATTACAAAAATATTCCACTAAAGCTGCCATTCAGTCTAGCTGCATAACCATATGATATGAATCATCCAACTTGAGTTTAAACAGTGTAAACAACTCACAGAAATATAATATATTTTGTTTTACTACAAAAAGGGCAGTCATAGTTATTATTCTGATATCTGAACTTGTCATCAGACCATGTGACCTCCATAGATGGCTATACTTTGTAATAATTTTTTAAGAGATCATAACGAAAAAAAAACAACACTTTTTAGAAAAAAAAATAGTTATTTGCCAAAAAGAACAGTCAAGTTGCAAATATTGCACAACAGGTAGTATCAATAGAAGTGAACTGTTACATGCCCTTTGGAGTTATAAGTCCCACAATGAAAATGCCAGTATGTGAAAGATAAAAATTTCACAAAATGTACAACAGAATAACATGGTCAATAAGATTACAGTTTCAGGACCATATGTGAGAGTTCAAATTCACATAATGAAAATTCCAATATGTGAAAAAAGATGACAGTGCATAAAATAATATAATTACACAATGTTTAAAGACATAAAAAACAACACAACTCCTTATGTGGAAAAACAGAAAATGCACAGTGCTTCTGGTGGATGGGAGTAGAAAGTGATATCTTGAAGATGCTAGTGTTTGAAAAATAATTAAAAGAAAATGTAAAATAAAACATAACAAAAAATTCCAATAAAGCTGCTATCCAAACTTTTAATCTAGCTGTGTAATTACTAACATGACTAACATTTACCTGCATAATAATCATCTATTCCTAATTATGTGACACAGTTAAGAGAGATAAACC
>NW_019775540.1:15488-27838 GCF_001039355.2 Lingula anatina
AGAGAGAGAGGGGGGGGGGGGAGAGTTTGTTTAAAGGGATAACGGGGGCGTCTCGATAGTCCGAAGGTTCATTGGTCCGAAGGTTCATTGGTCCGAAAAGTGGTAGGCCTAACATTTTCATCGATTTTTTAATCAAGGGTTCATTGGTCCGAAGGTTCTATAGGGATAACAACTCTTCAGGTGATATCTATATTTCACAATAAATACATTGTAAACCACTCAAATAACTATAATATGGCAGTGAATTTTAAATCTGTGCTTGCCATCCAAACACGTGACCTCCATAGATGGCTAAACAAACGTTTATACAAAAATACAGGGACTAACTTTGAATGTAGAAATGGATTAATTAACCATTGGTAAGTATGGGAAAATTGCTGTTAACCCCAGGAAAATTCATTTTTTTTTTGGTCAAGATGAACAGTTGTTATCCTTTTAACGTTCTAAGATCGCGAGGATGTGGTATTTAACTGCTATGAAATTTCCATAACTTTCATATCCATATTGAATGATCAATTTGGCAATAAGATTTAGTATAATAAAGAACCTGAGAAAAATATTCAAAGAAAAAATTGCATTTTTTAAAATTATTTTCCAAACAATCTAAATGCAATAAATTACCGGTTGACTTTATTTTGGTTTTTCAACTGAAAGCGTACTCGTTTTTCCCGTTTCTAAAAATAATATATGATACTAATATCTTAATATTAATTTTACTACAGATAGAGTTACCTGTGTCCAGTCTCGTGAAAATTAACCTCCCATTAATACATGGAATAGATAGGCGTGTTGAGTCTGGTGTAATACAAATGAAAAGCGAACGAGGTAAAAATTCAGTCATGGTTGTCCTGAGGCACCACCGATCTTATTTAAAATACAGTAGAATCTACCTCGACAAAGAGAGAAGACACTCATCGTGTCACCTTAAAACAAAGCTGTCAGCGACTTGTCACACCTAGCACATTATCATCAATTCTGTGTAAGATGTCGCAATCATGTTGAGACAGAACAGACGCCAGAATATCACCCTGTATAATTATGATTATTTCTTATTTATTGATAAGATATTGATAACCCAGTGGGTTGAAGTTCTAGATGAATATTAAGAGCACTACAATAATAATAAGATACATTTTAATGAATCTAAGGTTTCATTCCATTTCGTTCTATGTAGATCAGTCCAACTCTGCTGAATGCAATCAGTTTAACAGATTAACACACCTCCTCTTGTTTCTAACTTTCTCGTATAATCACCACCTTTTCTGTATTCTACCAAACGCCAGGCGGAGGCGTAACAATTTGAAATATCAATTCCCGAAGAAAAAAATATTTGATACGAATGGAATTTCATTTCTTTCATTACATAAAATATGTTAATTGAGTGCTGTATGTGAAATAATCATGTGATGTATGATATATGTTGAAATCTTGTATATGTCAATATTGGCAGCATGAAATGACAGGAGGATATTGGGGAGGTACATGTAGAATAAAACTGTTATAACTTGTGCATGACAGTACAGACGGGCGTTATGATAACTGGATGTATGATGCAAAGTGAAAAAAATCAATTTCAATAAAATACTTCGGTAAAATATAGGTATAGCGTATTTTCACGGCGTTTGTGCTGACGTGTTAAAATATTGCACGGAATTTACAGGGATAAGTGGTATTTTTTTCTCCTACTAATCAACCCTTCTTTCCCGCCATTGGCCAAAACTGTAAAAATCTGGGATAATTTAATAAACGCCATCATTATCATGACCAGGTTACACACACACATATTCGCAAGTTTATCTGTCATTGTGAAGGCAAATGAAGACTACATCATCGCACATTCAGAAATGATCACATGATTTAAAGTTTATAAAGTTTTAGTCTGCAGCTGATTCCAGCAGATGGCGCCATAGTTCGCTCAGGTAGGTTACATATACTAAACTCTGTTCAGATGAAAACGTGCATTTGATCATAACCAGTGACGTAAATAATGTTTCGTGTGAGATAATACACTGTCATCCGAGTGATATATTGTGGGGGTGTGTGGGGGGGGTGTTAGGGTTTGGGTTTAATTTTATCAATGGCGTGTTTTGAAATATATCAAACACAAATGCGTCCTATGCATTTTTATTGCAGTAAATTGTCAATGAAGGTTCACCTATCAGATAATGCTGATAATTAAGTAAATAATGCTCCCAAAATATCCTGCCTCCTCCCCCATGAATCATATGTAACCAACACTCCAGAAAGAGATGTCACGTCATCAGTTCTGAGTGACCAGGGAGTGGATGCGAGGCGGTCCAGATACTAAGTATACGAATATCTAAGTTTCAACCAATTTCGTACAACGTTGTAAGATATTAATGTTAGATATTTGATGATAACTTATGTGTAATTCATTTTTGATGCCTGAATGTTTAAAACAAGTTTGGAAATACCCCAATATTTTCCCCATTTTGCTTCCTCCACATTTTTCCCGTTCTTCATATCTCATATGCACTTCATGTTAATTGAACTGCGTTAGTAGATATAGTCGTAGGAGTAAACGTTTTGCATGTATTTTTCTCATTCTTTTTGCAATGGAGAGAGATAGTATATGTAGGAAAATAGGTAGTTATAAAACTTGTTTGCAAATCTCTTTAAGAAAATATATTCCTTTATCCAGCAAAGAGTGAAGTAATTTTTCTTCAATCAACAGTTTACCTTTACCTCCAATATTTTGATCTTTAACAGAACATTCATCATTACTCACCTGGATAGCCTCATTCCCTGATTTCAATATTAAGCTATTGATTGAAGAAAAATTACTTCATTCTTGTAACGTAACACAGCTGATGAAATTCTCTGATTTGTCCAGTTAAAATGTATTAAATATTGGCAATATAACATTGAATAATATTGTTTTTGTTTATGTCTTGTGAGCTATTTTTTAACTGTGTTCTTTTATCCAATGAATTTAATGACAAATAGAGGATATTACATTAAATAATAATTTCTGCTGGTGTCAATTCTTAATTTCTTGTTCTTTAGTACTTTGAATTCAGCATACAAAATAAAATCACTCTCTTTGAAAACATGGGGTTTAATTTCAATTCAAAGGCATATAGTACGCGTTACACATTTACCTAGAAAAAAAAAATCCTGAGAAATTCAACAATTTCCCTTCATCACCAAAGCACACTTTTATCCAATACCGATAACAAAAGTACGATGGGTGTTCTAAATACCGTATACCTTGGTGATTTATTGTTAAAATTTCAAGGAAAATTTATTGACTAAGTGGATCGAATTGCTGTACACTGTTTTGTTTACCGTATTACCTGAATTATTTATTGTTGAAATTTCTAGAAAAATAAAATTTTAGCTACATACGGGTCCTGCAATCACTATGTGCCTTTAACGTTAGCTTTACTTTAAATGCTCAGATAAGAGATTAGAATACATGGTTTCATAAATTTATTCTTGTAATGATCCAGTTTTCTGATGTCTAGGTTCGTAGTATGTGCACCACGACTTTCGTTAAAATGTAACTGGACGATGATGTCTCTTAAACAAATCAAGATTCTGTGTAAAGATGAAAATTTATGCTATTTTTCAAAATCTGCTCAACTTTGAAAACCCCTATTACTTTTATTAGTTCGCTCAGCATGTGCAAAAATGATTACTTTCTACATGTGCTATGTGAGGTTCATATATGTTCTGTGATAGCAAAACATTTGTCACGAGAGTTGTAGAATTGCTCATAATTGTAGGTATTTAGTTATTGAAATGATTCTTATAATACCGTATGTTGAGAAACAGAGAAAAACAGCGTCGGATCCGGAACATGTAAATGTGATCAAATTGTGAAATTCTAGGTAATTTGTAGCATTATGTGTACTTGATAATGTTAGTCCAGAGTGGGTTTCCTTCTCAATTTTTCTGAGGTTACAGGTGGACTGAATACCGGATCCGGCGTTCTTTTTTAAGGGAAAAAGTTTTTTTTCTGAAATATTTTCTTTAATATCAAACATAAGATCAAACATAAAAAGTTTAGTTGTTAGTTTTATTTGTCAAACAAATAGATTGAATTTGTTAAATTTTTAGTGAATTCTAATGAAGATCTCAATAACTTTGTTTATATCAGTATATTCAAACCTTCAAAACAAATCACAAATGTAGTCGCACAAACTGATGTTTAAAGATGATTAAATATACATGCATAAATGGAATGGAATTTTGTTTTGGTCTTAATAAAGAAATACCAAAATTATGCGTCGTAGTATTTTCGTGTTCATTGGTACCCACGGGTTGGGTTCACTTTTCTACTCGCGTACTTGGATATCACTGAGTAATTTACAAGGACTTTTAAAAAATTTCCTTTGGTTACTATAAGAAGAAAGTCTACCTAAGGAGGGTGGGTGGGAACAGTTAGAGGAGTAGGTAACGCGCTTGCCTCTCAGACAGAAGGTTGCCAGTTCGATTCCTGGCGCCACTGGGTCCCAGCGAATTACCTTTTGCAAAAATAAATCCAAATAAAGAATTTCGACTTCTACAAAACATTGCTACGAACACAGTATAGTAAGAGGAGTCGGTGATCCTGTAGTTAAGAAAAATAACTTCCGTTTTGTTCATAAAATAATATAGCACATTTATTATTGCACAAATGAATACAAAAAGTAACAGCATTGTTTTGACAAAATATTATAAAACTTGGAATATCTTTTTTCTTCTACATTAATGGCAATTGCATAAAACGTACTATGAAATGTGAAAACAAAACTGGTTCTCTATCTAACTAAAACGTGGAGATTCTATGCATTTGAACATTTCTACTTGGCCGGCGTAGCCTTTTGATTTATAAAGGAGTTCAGAAATATTATGATAGACATAATACCAACAAGATTAACCAAAAAAAAAAAAAAAACGTTTTTCTTAATTCACGTGAAAGATATAGAAAATTCAGTATGCATATAACCTAATCCTATCACGACACATGTACCCACATGGAAGCACTATGTCGTCTTGCTGATGTTCACAAAACAAAAATAGGGAGTCAAAATAATCAAATTTTGTAAAATTCCTGATAGTTTTGTTCATCGATAAATATTTTTCATGTCTAACACAAACTCGTTTTCTTCACATGAAATCCTAAAATATGTATTTCATGGCACAACTTTGAGCGAAAACTGAAGTTTGTATTGCATGCGAATCAGAAACGCCATAATCATGACATGACCAACTAAAAAGCTTATTTCAACCACAGCCATTTTAAACAATAATATGCATGAAAAACGGGAAAAGATTATGCAAATTCATATTTACTAAAAACAATGCTAATAAACTTAAAACTGGTCTCCGGTGTTCAGTGATCAAGTAACCCTCAACATTATAACTCAACAGGACATGCAGGACTGACATCAGATAAGGAGTTATAAGTTATAAGGGGGGGGGGGGGAGGTTAACGAGTCGGCTTTGCATCTGCGGACCCCCCTTCAAATATTCCTGGATCTGCCTCTGATCATTACCCTAACAAATCGGCTTTTTGGCAACTAAAGTGATTGATTCGAATTTGTCAAGAATTTGTCGAGAATTCAGAATGTAAAAGTTTCTGATGAATGTCAGTCCTACATAAACCCCTTAATGAAGATAATATACCGAAATAAATTACTATTCAAATTGCAGCGAACTGTCTAATTTCTTTTGGTAAATACGCATCGCATTTTCTTCTTCGACTGAACAATAAATATAACAATATAACGTTCAACAACTTCTATAGATGCATTTACACGGTTGGGACGTTTTTTTTCTTCTCTAAAGTTAACTTCATCAAAATAAATATTAGGATTCAATTTTAAATAAATGATTGTTTACAGTGAAATGCCAAACTGCAGATTTGCCCTCACAAATATATTACCATCAGAATGGAAAACGGTCGTCCTGTTTGTAGCAAGCACTCTTCTTGGTGACAATTTGACAAAAACCACAACCGATTTAGACGTAAATAAAGCAAGCCACTTGTTGCATTGGCAATATTCATATTATAGGAGAACTTTTAAAAAGTCGTTTTCATTTTCGAGACCCGAAGTTTACCTCCCCCTAAACCAAATGCACTAGAAAATTACCATTAAAACACCATGAGCGGGGAGAGTAAAGTACAACAACCTGTTAACATACATATGTTTATATGTACAATAGCAAACCAGTGGCATACAGGGCTGACGCTTGCTATAGAATTAGACCGTGTTCACAACCAGATGATCCGCGGTCTATCTAGTCCGTGGATCAAATATGGTGCGTACATGACAGTGGATTTCCCGCCTCCCACGCGCGCCGTTCCAGCAGGGGAGAGCAATTAAATCCAGGCTTGCTTTCAAGTGGGGCTTTCAACTAGTTAGTCTGCGGATCAACTGGCTGTGAACAAGGCCTTAGTCCTTTCAAATACTCCTAACATCCGACTTTTCATTTGATACACGTTCTGATGACGAACATCACAACCCAAAGTAAACGTAACACTTCATTTAAATGTTAACCCTACAAATTTACTAGCAGACAAACTCTGACATGCGACATGTAATCTTGACATGGATGCAGCAGCTGTGGAACACGAGTCCGACGTCATTGATGGAGAACGTATTCAATCTTCTCGTGCACGGTTGAGTCACTGAAATCAAACAAAAACACTTTTAAAAACTGTGTCTATGGGTTGATTTAATATAACAGATTTCGATATTAATATTCAACAAATCGCTTTTCAACTTCTAATTTATACGAATATATATTCTGAGGTGTATTTTATGTAATCATGGACGTTAAAATAATATCATTTCTATTCTTTTACACCGTGTTCACACTGAAACCCGACAACATTCTGTGTCTTTAGAATTACGTGTCAGGACGACTAGAAAAAGATACTGTCCCTCGAAATTTTTAATAAACTATTGGCAGGAAGGTATTAAAATAAAAAGATAACGAGATCTTTGAAAGAAGAACAACATAATCACGACATGTACACATTGGTAGTGGGTTTAGAATCTTTTAAAATCAAAACGTTACCTACAAATGTAGTTACCTGCCAAAATGTCCTTACATTGTTTAAGACGGAAGACGCGTTCACAGCTGGAGCAAACCTCTCACCATCTGTTTACTGGCAAATGTGTTCCATCTGAAAATAATAACAGAAAATAAACTATTTAAACGTGAAGTTGAATTTGGACTTTTAATGTAAAATATTGTTGACGTCAAGACAAAATGTCGACATGATGCCTTATTTGCAAATTGCACCATTTTTTGGGTAATATCATTAACGCTAAATAACCAATGTCATCTTCCATCATCTATACAGTACTTACAACAGATCGATGTCAATTTCTGTCCCAGATTTCTGACTATTCCGAGAAAATTGTGACAATGAGACACAAGGCTTTCTTCTCCATCTTCTACTGACCTTGGTCCTTTCTGAACACCTCTCACCAAAATACTCACCTAGATTACATAATAATATATACTTGGCCACCTTCCGTACAGAAGCCTCGATTTCAACTTAAGCCTTTGTCATGTAATACAGAGCAACCGTGCCCCCCCCCCCCCCCTTAATCCCATGAGACAGGAAAATTACCCAAACCCACCCCTAACGCACATGAAGGTATTCAGTAATGAAATGCAACGTCATAATCTGTATCTATTTACCCGAATAGAACTGAGTAGAACAGACAGAAATAAAAGAAATTACAAGTTGAGAAAGGTATGAATCAATTTACTACATCTTCTGCTATCGACCAAAATAAATTTGAGTTAATAATCTTAAAAAAATTTTCAAGCGTTTTGAGTTTATAGTTGTGTTTTGAAAGAACTGTTATATATTTTCTACATCTCAAATGCAGAGTTGACATTAAACACATCTTTATTTTCAAAATTGCATTGTTGCTGTAAATTGTGTATTTCTACATACATAACTGGAATAATTTTACATAAACACTTTTCCTTCCATAGTCTCAAATCCACATTGGCAAATCAGTTTAGACATTCTAGAGTATTGTATCAATTTTCATTGTTTAAATCAACAATCAAGCTCAACGTGTATTTTGTATTTATTTTTTATTTAAGCAGTCTGTTGATACATTGATCTTTACATGCTTTTATCAAAGATATGTCCTGTTTACATTTTCAAACTTAACGACCTCTAGCACCTAAGCAAGATATTATTTCAAGACATTTTCTTAAAGTCTCACCCATATATAGAGATAGCCCTACATAATAAAAACATCAAAACAGGGCAGTTTTACAGAGAACTATGAGGACTACAAGACTAAACAAATATCTAAAAAAAACTATAATTTATTTATAGATAAAATTTCTCCTTAATGCTAAAAATTGGCAGCAGGTTTTGGTTGTAAAATAAATCTTGATATTAATATCATCAAAAAAAAAAATTACTCTGATTATCTAAAAGTTCAAAATTGCAGAGTTGCTTCCTGTGTGAAGACAAAGGGGTTTGCTTACGGGCGGAGCAGTGAATTTGTGGCAGGGCAGAACAACTTTGTTACCAGTAGATACAGAAGAGGGAGAAACTTAGGCAGTGGGAATAAAGCTGTTATGAAATCCACAAACTCTTGTTGAGATGTCCAGAATTTTTCAAGTTTACATTACACTGAAAAACTAATGCTTTTGCTGTGTAAAGATTGAACACATTTAATGTTGAAAATTCAATTCAATTCTGTTCTTTCAGTTGATACCAAAACCAACAAAGTAACACTAGTAAAGACTCTAAGTATTGAGGAGATGGGTAGGACAATAATCTCAGTAAAATCATTTGTTGCTCAAACAAAGTCTAGTCTTTAGCATACTTAAGAATATTTATCTTAAAGTCAATTAACTCTTTGAATATGTCTCCAACAAACTGTGATACTGAATCCTATGTGAACATACACAGATATGGAATGTTAAGTTTTTATTTGATATAATATCAAAAAACATAGCAGATGTTAACAGCGCTGAAGACAGAGCCCTATGAAATGTCCATACATTATTAGTTACACATTTAATGCACTCATGAAACATGCACATACATATATGATATACTAGCTACATACATATACCCACTTATACATAATTTTTCTTGGAAAAGAATATTGCAGTAAATTTGGGACCACAATTGTATTTGTCTAAGTTCAAACACAATGAATAATTAATAGAAGAAGGAATACACATCTGGCCCATACAATGTAAAATGGCTATCAGAAGTGTAATCTTTCAAAAATGTAACTAAACTAGNGGGCAGTATAAACCATCTGAAACAAAGACGCGACTGTAAAGTTATACCAAGAATTGCATGCTTGCTCTTTGCAAAATTATTCTTTGTTTGGTGCAAAAAGTGCAGAAATATGTTTTATCGTCGGAACGTTCAGTGCATGATATAGTCATGTTCAGGTCCGTTGGTAAATAAATATAAGTGCATGCATGTTTGCAAGTTATATCAGTCGATTATTTACCTTGGTATTTGTATCCTTTCACCATCACCTCACAGAGAGTTAATGGAGCTGGGGAGTTGTGAGTCAGACTGATCCTCACAAACTGTCCCACTACAGGCGCGCTATTACAGGGCAGTTCAACGGTGCCACCATGTGGTAAGTGTTCCACTCGACTGGCACAATGGTTGAATGTGTTGTTTGGTAAGACTGCATTGATTTCAATATTCTTCAAGTGTCTACCGTCTGACAGATGTAATAAAACAATGAATACTTTATATTATTAATTCACATAAGAAGCCAGGTAAAATCATATTTCAAAAGAAGGTAGCCGATTTTCTACATAATCCTTAAAGCAAGAAGTGTTTAATAACACAAGAAATCTTTAACACAAGAAGTGTTAGATATTAATTAATAGTAACGTATACCGACAGTTAACAAAACAATTACTTATGCCATCCCTGTTCACTAATGTCACGGAGTAGATGGAGTACGTGGCGTTAAGATCAACTTTCCACCATGGGTTGTTTTCATTCTGTGTATGGGAGCAACCCCTAGCACCAAAATTTGCGTTTGTATTGCCATCTATGGCGTATTTGGCTGTCCAATTCACATTATTGTGACGAATAAAACTAGACTGACTAGCAGTCTTTCCAAAAGCAGTGTTATCTGAAATATTAACAGTTAAAAGTTTGTCTGTTTGACGTGATAATTTCATTGCTACTTGATTTTATATCACAATACATCGACATGTAAATCATTTGTCTATACATATATGTATTACCTCAAGACCATTCACGGTTATTGCTACAAAACCGATGCAGACAATCTAAGAAACACAACTTGGTCAATATTTCTTGAAATATTACAGAGAATCTTTTTGTGATCACGCTTACAAGTAATGGATAAGACTAATATCTTACATGGATATGTATACCCTCGAATAATGACTTCGCACAGCTGCAAAGACGCCAGTCCTGGTTTGGAGAACTTGACATAGCGAGCGAGAACTGGAGGATCCACCGTTTGCTCGAAAGAACAAGTAGCCATCAATTGTATGTTCCCTTGTTGAGTTGTATCATTACCAATGTACATGCTGATTGTTTGGCCTTTAAAATAAGAAAAAGGTACACCCTTAAATAAGTTAGCCCGTGTTTAAGACAGGACCTGCAATTAACCATGACACAATAATGAAATAGGATAACAATGTTGTAATATTAAGTAGAAAATAGGCTTCGGTCTATAAGTGGGGTCCCAGGCCCCACTCCTACAAAAAGGGATACTTTATAAAACCCCCACTGAGTCCTTCAAACGCAATATAAGTAGATAACGTATTGCAAAATATCTTTTTTGTATCATATATTCCAAAACACAGCAGGGGAGGAGGAGAGAACACACAAACGTCAAACAACCCTTCCGTTTATAATACCCTGGATGTTGCATGCAAATGGTAAAGTATATGCCGACTATTTACGGTGGGTATTGCATATATTAATCAACCGTAAATTCAGAGCATATACTAGTAGCCCTATCCAATCACATGTACAGATTTTTTTTTCAACCACATGCGTAGGTATACTATGTATATAGCATTTAAACCACGGCTAGCGCGTAGAACAAAAGACTCGGCCGTGCTGTATTCAACATACAAGCACGTCATGTACGAGTGCGTTCCACGATCTGTTGCACTACTAGTGTAGTAGCCAATCAGAGGCCGTGGTTTAAGCCAGATGCGTGTATTGTCTCGCCTGCGGCTCGCCAATACACTCGTAATATTTCACGTACAGCTCGGCGACTCGTATTGTATCTATCACTTATTTAACGATAAGAGCCGACATTATACAATTTGTTTACATTTCAAAATTAATAATGATCATAGTTGTTAGCTAAACAGAAATGTTCTCATACATACAGTTGTTTGGCCTGATAACCGCCACAGAGCGGATGACGTAGAGACCTCCCAGATCCACCTGCCACCACGAGTTATTTTCTTGGTTTGTTGTTGCACAGGCATCAGTGCTGTTGTTTCCGTCTACCGCTAATGATGGTGGGTAGCTATTGCCGCCTTCAGTACTTGATTGGCTTGTAGGCTTTCTAAAGGCTAGATTGTGTTTTTCTGAAGAAATGCCATTGAATTTATACAACTAAGCATTTTTAATGATTATGAAACGAGAACAAGCCCACATGAAAAGTTTACTATATGCTTGATTGGTACATGTACGTTAGGCCTAACAAACTTCTACTTCATTCAAAAATGTTGTTGAATCTCAATAATTTACTTTTTGAATTACAACCCAAGTCATACATGAAAAAAACGTCCTTCTACTTGACCCCAATTAACCTACCATCCACACACCCTATCCCCCAGGGGTTGTCCACACAGTGACCAGGGCAGTTTGGAGACAGAGTCTTCTGACACGTTTGACCCTGTTTGCAGAAACATCCGTTTGTTGTGTTACATACCCAGCCGAAGTATCCATCACCGGCATTACAACACTGACCCTGATGTACTAAAACACAGAATTTTAGCCTTTATTGTCACATATTGTGCAGCGCGCCACCTATATGATGTGTGTATTGACCTGGGAGGTCATTGTGTATCTCAGTGAGCTGATTCTAATAAACACGTGTTCTGACAACAAGGCAGTTGTTATATGGTGTCAGAAGTGGGATTCTCAATGGAAACCTTGAAACCACCTGCACACGTTAATTTCCAGAGTGGAAATGTGGCTACAAACTGGCGTAAATGGGAGCAGCAATTCAAGGTGTACTATAATGCATGCGAATTAGGAGAAAAGTCTGGCGCGACGCAAGTCGCCATCTTGCTTCACACTGCAGGCCCGGAGGCGCAAGATATTTTTAACACGTTCACTTTTGAAGATGACTCACAGAAACAAGATGTAGACG
>NW_019775540.1:29270-44811 GCF_001039355.2 Lingula anatina
TGTCACATATTGTGCAGCGCGCCACCTATATGATGTGTGTATTGACCTGGGAGGTCATTGTGTATCTCAGTGAGCTGATTCTAATAAACACGTGTCCTGACAACAAGGCAGTTGTTATATGGTGTCTAGAAGCGGGATTCTCAATGGAAACCTTGAAACCACCTGCACACGTTAATTTCCAGAGTGGAAATGTGGCTACAAACTGGCGTAAATGGGAGCAGCAATTCAAGGTGTACTATAATGCATGCGAATTAGGAGAAAAGTCTGGCGCGACGCAAGTCGCCATCTTGCTTCACACTGCAGGCCCGGAGGCGCAAGATATTTTTAACACGTTCACTTTTGAAGATGACTCACAGAAACAAGATGTAGACGCGGTCTTGACAAAATTTAGACAGTACAGTGAGCCCAGGCGCAATGTAGTTTTTGAGAGATACCAATTCTGGAGCCGAAGTCAGCAAGAAGGGGAATCCGTAGACACGTGGATAACGGAGCTGAGAAGGCAAAGCGACAAATGTGAGTTTGGTGAACAAAAAGACTTGTTAATCAGAGACAAACTCGTATTTGGTGTATTGGATCCTAAAGTCAAAGAAAGATTGCTAAGGGAAACCTCTCTTACGTTAGAAAAAGCGCTTGACATTGCACGTGCAGCAGAAGTAAGCAGAGCGCAAATGGCCGCCATGACAGTCCCGGCAAGTTTACCTGAAGTCAATGCTATTAAGAGCAAACAGCGTATCGCCAAAGTCACATCTAAATGCAAGTACTGTGGAACTTCACACCTTCCGAAACGATGTCCAGCTTATGGTAAGAAGTGCAAGAAATGTTCGGGGTTAAATCATTTTGCCGTTGTTTGTCTGGGTGGAGGCTTCAGAAAGAAACCATTATCATCAAAGAAGATACACCAGCTAGACACGGAGGTTGTTGGCAGTGATGAAGGTGAGAGGCTGTTCGTTGGCAGTCTCACAAGCAGCAATTGTTCTACGCAGTATTCTGAGACTCTGTATATTAACAAGAAGCCAGTGACATTTAAGTTGGATACTGGAGCTGATGTCAATGTGCTGCCATGGGGTACCTATAAGCAAGTATGCCAGACACCTCTCCGTGTCACTAAAGCTGTTCTGACAGCATTTGGAAATGCTACAATAAAACCAGTGGGTCAAGCACAGCTGTCAGTCTCAACCAAGCCCTCTCTTATGCCTCAGCCAGCTACTTTCTATGTGACTGAAGGAGATTATTCAGCCATTCTTGGACGTCAGTTATGTGCTTCACTAGGGCTTATACAACGTGTACCTGTGAACATAGTCCAGTCTACAAATGTACCTTTGACCCAAGACAAGCTATTGAGTGAGTATGGTGACAATTTTACTGGACTTGGACAATATAAGAGAGAATATGATATTGTTGTTGACCCAAGTGTTTCCCCAGTGGTGCAAGCTCCTCGTAAGATACCCTTTGCTAAGCATGACAAGTTGAAGGAGGCTCTCTCTCAGCTAGAAAAGCAAGATGTCATTGCAAGTGTTGACAAACCAACTGACTGGGTGAACAATTTAGTGATTACAGAGAAACGCAATGGTAGCATTAGGCTATGTCTCGATCCCAAGCCACTCAACCAGGCCATAAAGCGTGAGAGATATGAGATACCTACGCCAGCTGATGTTCAGAGCCGACTAGCAGGTAAATGCATCTTCACAGTTGTTGACATGAAGGATAGTTACTGGCACGTGAAACTATCTGAAGAATCATCATATCTTTGCACTTTCCACACCCCATGGGGCCGAAAGAGATTTAAGCGCATGCCTTTCGGAATATCCTCTGCTAGTGAAGTGATGCAGAAGCGTAATGAGGAAGCGTTTGGTGACATTCCAGGGGTGCACGTCATAGCAGACGACATGATCATTGCAGGTAGCAGTGAAGCAGAGCATGATAGTATAGTTCATAAGGTCATGCAGCGAGCACGTGAACAGAATGTCAAGTTCAACAAGGATAAAATCCAATTCAAAGTGAAGTCAGTCAACTACATGGGTCATATTGTATCTGAAGAAGGACTTAAACCTGATCCTGCCAAAGTCGATGCAATCATTAACATGCCCCAGCCAACAGACAGAGCTTCAATGATGCGTTTCTTGGGAATGGTGAAATATCTGTCACCATATATAGCCAATGAGTCAAGCCTAACTGCTCCTCTCAGATTGCTGCTGAAAGAGGATATTGAATGGCATTGGGGACCAGAGCAGGATCATGCTATGCAGCAAGTAAAGGAAGCTCTAAGCAAGCAGCCCGTTCTGCAGTTTTATGATGTGACACAGCCAGTCACCATTCAAACAGATGCCTCTCAAGGTGGGTTGGGTTCATGCTTACTCCAACGAAACAAACCTGTTGCATATGCCTCGAGAGCTCTTACTTCAGCAGAACAAAATTATTCTCAAATAGAAAAGGAGCTTCTAGCTATTTGTTTTGCCTGTGAAAAATTCCACCAGTATGTGTATGGCAAAGAAGTGGAGATTCACACTGATCACCGCCCATTGGAAATTATTCTGAAGAAGCCTATCGTTAAGGCATCTCCAAGACTGCAACGTATGATGTTACAGCTACAAAGATACAACATTTCTGTCCGATACATAAAAGGAAAGTACATGCATGTAGCTGATACGCTTTCTAGAGCGTATATTCAGGATGAGTCCAAGTGTGGTGCTCCAGAGGATATTGAAGTTATGGTACACAGCCTAGTTACCAGTCTCCCTGCTTCTACAGACAAGCTGGAGGAGATTAAAGCAGCCACTGCTGATGATTACACGTTACTAAGACTTCAGTCAGTTATAAAACGCGGTTGGCCTGACAGGAAGTCTGAGCTGCCAGTGAACGTCCAGCCCTACTGGGATGTAAGGGATGAGTTACACATAGCAGAAGGCCTCGTTCTTCTGGGAGAGCGCATCGTAATTCCCGCCAAGTTACGATCAGACATGTTGTCTCTAATTCATGAAAGCCACTTGGGTGCTGACAAATGCAAAGCAAGGGCGAGATCTTCACTATACTGGCCAGGAATGTCAGCGGACATAGAATTGATAGTTGCCCAGTGCTCGGTGTGCAGTAAATTTCGTCCAAGCAACGGAAAGGAGCCCTTGATTCCGCACGCGATACCACACAGGCCATGGGAGAAAGTTGGAGCGGACATTATGACTTTGAAGGGTAAAGACTACCTGGTTGTGGTAGATTATTATTCCAAATACCCAGAGATTTCTTACTTAGAGGACAAAACGGCCAAGACCGTGATACTACACTTAAAGTCTATATTTGCTAGACATGGAATTCCTGAGACAATTGTCTCTGACAATATGCCATTTGGGAGTTATGACTTTAAAAACTTCGCAAGAGAATGGGGAATAAACCAGGATACCTCGAGTCCTCACTATCCTCAGTCAAATGGACAGAGCGAGAGAACAGTTCAGACTATTAAGAAAATCCTGAAGAAAGCCATGAGTGATGGAAGAGATCCATACATTGCCTTGCTGGAGTATCGTAATACTCCAATCTCAGGAATGGATTTTTCCCCAGCCCAGATGCTAATGAGCAGAGCTTTACGTTCTAAGATTCCAACAGCTACCAAGCTACTTGAACCACAAGTAGTGTTTCCAAAGCAGCAGCTACATAGACAACAGCAGAGGTACAAGAGAATATATGACAGAAAAGCAAAGGAGTTGCCCGAGTTAACTCCAGGAGAATCAGTCGGTCTTCAGTGCCAGGGAGAATGGAAGCCCGCATCAGTTGTAAAGAGGGACGCACATCCTCGGTCTTATGTAGTAAGCTACAATGGTCATTCATTCAGGAGGAACAGAAGACACCTCAGAAAAGGGAACTTCAAATTTTCCAATGATTTGCAGGAAATACCTGATCTCCATGAAACAAGTAAACCCGAGTCACCAGTCAATCAGGACTGTAAATCTGAGTCGCCACTTAAAAAATATCATCAAAAGAAACACCAGGAAAGCACTGAGAAATCTGGAGTTCAATGTGAGAAATATACCAGGTCCGGAAGGCTTAGTAAACCTCCAGATAGGCTTAATCTATAAATAAGGCATGTGCTAGCAACCTCTGCCTTTTGTTTTGTTTTGTTTGTTTTGATGACATCTCAGTGCATGTGTACTTTCATGGTTCATTAACCTAAACTGTGTTTATGTTTCTGTGAAAAGTTACTAGTCTGGAGTTACAAAGTTGACAGTTTATCAACAGAAGGAACATTGACACTTATAATCAGTTATTCCTTTGGGTGTTGTGTTTTGTAGACTAGTAAGTTAAACTTTGTGTGTGTTTTGAAAAGACTGTTTATTGAAAGTTTGTTTATTGAAAACTGAACAGTGACTTTATGCAGCTTGTTTATTGAAAACTTTGAACAGTGATTTATGCAGTTTGTTAATGAAGTTAATGTTTCACTGTTGCTCTTTAGTCAGGCACTGCTTTGAATGGTTCACACAAGCCACTATTTCTAACAAAGTTAAAGTTTAAAGTTAAAGTCTTGTACAGTGCCTGTTTCTTCATAAAAGGGGAGATGTCACATATTGTGCAGCGCGCCACCTATATGATGTGTGTATTGACCTGGGAGGTCATTGTGTATCTCAGTGAGCTGATTCTAATAAACACGTGTCCTGACAACAAGGCAGTTGTTATAATGTATGCATGGCTGCATGTGTGCACATATGCATGACAGATAAGCTACTATGAGTAATCAACTATATCTTCCATGTGCTACCTGGTTTTGAAGCTACTGAGCAGGGGCCACACACGGAGCATTTTACTGAGAGCCAGATATTGTGCCATGTTTGCACTGCAGCCCAGAAGTGAGTTGAACAACTTCTGTCTGGCACTGTCACAGTTAATGTCTGCCTCTGTCAGCTGGAAAAAAAGACAAAATGTATCCACAAGAATCCAGAAAACCATCTACCAAAAATGTTTTAGAAGAATAGTTACTGATACAAAATATTTTTAAAAACACTTCTAACTGGGAAAAGTCTTAAAAAACAAAGGTCTTGGAATTCAGAGAGATGTTATGATCATTTCATGTTATTGCTTACCTTCTTATCTTCCCAAGCTGTAGATACAATGGCATCAGTTCTGTATAGCACCAATAGGACTAGGTCGTTATCAGTCAAATCAAAGCACTGAAAAATATTTTGTCATCCTAACCCACTATTTTCTAATGTATATGCCATCTTTCATGTACCTTATATCTCAATCAAAAAAATTATCTCTAAATGGTTTTGTTTTCATTTTGCCTACAATTTACATATCATCATCCAAACTTTCTATTTTGCATTAATCCTTTTATTGGGATAAACTAATACATTTTTTTTAAATAAAAAAAAACCTTTTAACATTATTTGATAACATTGACTGATTTTTTTTCATGATAATCCTCATGTTACATTACATACTTGCTCCAGTATTTGGAGGACATCTAGTCTTGGCTCCACAGGAACAATTGCGTCAGCACAAAATGGACGTAAGAGGTTAATAATATCCTCTGGATTTACAAGCTCTCCCCTGATAAAAAGAAAAATAAATATATCTAATGATCTATTACAATTATTATTATTATTATTAACATCTGTATGTGATGCTATTCTATAGCAAGTTAATATGTAATCTGAAAAAATATATTTTGCAGGAGTAAATTAAAAATGCATTTAAATGCAGAAATGGAGTTTTCTTACCCATGTTTGTGGTGTTCACTGACTTGAATGACTAAAGACTTCAGCACCTCCAGGCCCTCTTTCTCCTGTAGCATAACGCTGGCCGTGTCTGGATTCCTGACAGAAGAAAAAGGAATATAAATAAAAGGCCTCCAAGGGAGAATTTTTAGAGACATAAAATTAATGTCTAAGCACTTTCACAAGATTTCACATATCAAAGGGTGCCAGCCATGGATGAAAAATGTAGTAAAGTAATAAACACATGTTGCTGCTGCACTTTGGTTAGTTTCATATATATCATATGATAATATACAATGAGCTTTCAAAGCTGGGAATGTACAAAGGTCTTTACCTGTAAGAATCAGTAATAACTGCCAGTGCCTCCACTACAGCTGTGTTCACTGTCCAGTTGCCTATACTGGTCACAGCGAGCAAATCTTCCACCATTTCAATAGGCTGACCATCCAGCAGAATCTTGACCAGCAATTCTTGAAGCTGCAAAGAAAGGTATTATACATTTGTGTGTTAATATGTTTACTTTTGCATATTGAAAACACTGGTAATATCACAGAACAGAAAATCAATTATACACTCCAGAAAATGAAACATCACTAAACAAAAAGGGTCCAAATAAAAGGACATTTTGCTATGGGAACCAATATTTTATATACAAGAGAATGAAAAAAAAAAAAAANGATGTCACATATTGTGCAGCGCGCCACCTATATGATGTGTGTATTGACCTGGGAGGTCATTGTGTATCTCAGTGAGCTGATTCTAATAAACACGTGTTCTGAAAATAACTAAAAATTTCAGATGATTCTGATAACGTCCGCGCGCGCGCGCGCGTGTGTGTAATAAGCAGCGGCAAAATTCCTAACCGTGACTATAATCATACAAAACATAAAATCACCATTAGAAAGCACCTTTACAACATATAAGATCAATTAATTTTTTTATTTGTTTCCCGATTTGATAACATGAGTATGCCATTGATCTCCAACGCCCATCGAGTTGAGAGATGTCAAGAATCATTCAGGTGCTAAATTTAATTTTACTTATTTGTCTCGTAATGACACTTTCTCTCATTAAAATGTACCCTTGACACGTAAAAGAGGATAAGCTTACCATCAAGGGTATTTGCGGAATTTGTCTCGTTTATTTATTGCACATGAATATGTCCCGCCACACAAACATCGCGATAAACGTTGACAAAATGCATCACCTAATACATTTTGATTGTTAGCCTACATGAGATAAGTTTTGTTCAGTCAACTTGTTTTTGGCACGGTGTCATAAACCAGTTTCATATCTATAAGTAAACAACCAATGGCCCTACATGATAAGATACGGGACACTTAAGTGTTGCACTGACTTTTGATATCCGTCCTTGAACAATCGAAACTGAAAAAGTCGAACTGAAAAGATATTGTATATTTAGGACTTAAGCTTGATTTTATTTATGGAAGAATAGGGCCAGTAAGCGAAATGTTTACAAACCATAGATATCAAATCATTTCGGCCAGAACCCCTTCCCCTCTATCAGTGTCACAGCTTCGTTACTTTCTATGTACATGATCATTACTATTGTCATTATGCCATGTACGGTTGTGTGTTTAAGCAAGCATTCATGTCTTTACATTCCCCAGACACAAAACAACAAATTTTTAAAAAAATGATGGTATTCTAAAACCCATTATATCAATGATAAAGCTAATGCTCAGCTCAATATGGCGTTTAAACCAAAGTAAACGAAACACCTGGCGTCACACAAGTCCTGAATATTTAAAACTCTTGTAAAATTGAAATGACAGTTAGATGTACTAGTACATGTACATATGTCCGCTTAACACTAATGGATTGGAACTCATCGAAATTAAACTGATTTACCTGAGAAAATGAGGGTCCATACAACCAGGAAGTATTTCATCGTTCAACGTCTACAACGCCCAATAAACACCCAGTAAAACACGTCCTGAGCTAACAGCCTGTCGTAAGGATATGAAGATAAGGTATGCGTATAGAGCCAAATGTTTTATCTCGGTGGCTGTTATCTTGGAAGAGTAAACAGGGGGATCAATTTATTTGAAAGGTGACTTCAAGTCACAGTCATCTAACTTATGGTAATAGATACGACGGGTATAAATCGGGGAGTTTGTGTTTACTGACGAAAACACGTCAATCACTGTAGGGTACTTATTTTTCATTTACAACTCTGTGAACGGAAATGCATCGCAAACGAAAAGTTAAGATGTCTTCAACAAATTCCACAAAAAAATTCTTTGATATCCTTCTCGGACACAATATCCGAGCATGTTTAGGGGAAAAGTTCGTGCAGAATTACAGGTATGTGTCTACATTTAGTATAAACGTATGTTAAAAGAGATACATTTATACTTAACACACTTAACACAAGAGTTTAAAACATGTATCCGCCGTAATACATGTACCAACTGCATGGATGATCTTGTCGCTGCTTTCGTTACTTCCCTGACAAGCGTTTGATTACTTTTGATAAAAAGAGGCGGAAGTAGAAGCAGACTGGTGGTTGCAGTATTTATTATTATTATTATGAAAAAGTACATACAAGTTCTTGTATGAATATATGCTCAGTGAAAGAAGACGAATTAGCAAACAGATTTTAAAAGCAAAATGCGAATTGAACTAAATATACACAGTTACATATACTAGTATAACTTATTGCGGAAGGGTACGCGGTTTATCACATCCAAGGCCAGTCCATCGTATAACGTGGGGGGGGGGGGGGGCTGGTTGGCAATTTATGTTTATCATGAAAGGGCAAGGGAAAATATTTTGATGTAAACATAAGCATGACGTACAACTAGAAGTTAATAAATGGAGCCGATGAAATTACAAGCAAGTAAAGGGAAATGATATAGCGTTTTCAAAATTTATGTATAACGGAAATTGTCTTTATACAGGTAGAAAATATATACGTACATAAATACATGACAAAATCGTGTGCCGAGTTAGATTATTAACCAAATAGGGTGTTGTTGAATAATAATGTACCAAATAGGCTTTATTGTTCTCTTAATCTTTAATCAAGTGTGTTTATCTATCAATAAAATGTTTATATAATAAAATTTGTTATGCATCTTTGCTTTAAAGCTGTTTTTCGAACCTGAAAACTGGACATGACCTAGAATTTTGGTTTAGTATATTTTCATTGTTATACGTGTGTCAGATACTAACTAGACAAGGCCACATGTGATATGTAATCTTTCTCACGTTTGATCCGGTTTCTATCATGTTACCTATGCTACCTCAGGACAAGGGGTAAAAAAAGCAAAATTGTTTGTAAATTAAAACTTTTGCTGACTCATTGCAGTATAATTTTTAGGATGATGAGTCGTATCGAATATTTGATATATAACTTTTATCCCTTAGGTCATAACATTTATAATAGGCAACAATTGATTACATTGTTAGTATAGTGGGGTTATATAATAAATGCGGCCTTGTTTGGCCAAATATCGAACAACCAATATTCTTTGTTTCCTTCTTTCTTGTTGTGAATGGAATTATGAAAGTTTGTGGTGCACTAGGAAGGAGGAGGAGACATAAAAAGGCATTCCGTCCGGTCGATTTTATTTTTTCTCCGCAAAACAATTAATTCCCGCCGTTTCTGATCAAAATAACCATATTTATGTAGTCAAATGTTCAAAAGCACAACGAAGCTCGGTTTTTGCTCAAAATTAAATAAGAAATAAGTCCACATGACTGATATTGTCATTTATTTAAATGACGAAATGAAATTTGATACGAAGTTACAAGATGGGGGAAAGTTACTACATAAAATTACATAAACTTATAAAACATACATTCCCCATATGATAGAGCAAAAAGTTGGCGAAGAGCAAACCAATGGCCTAACATTTGGTTATGTATATGTATGGGGATCTACACATTTCCCTAAACATCTACCCCTAAACGACGTCACATTCAAATTAAACGTATAACGAAACCTACATATATTCTAAAAGACTTGTTATTTATAGACTATTACATATAATTATCAATACACAATTCTAAGCATATAATGATTCAAATAAAAATGAGAAAAAGCGTACAAAAGCAAATTTATATATGTTCAAATAGCCCATTTTCGTTGTGATTGGGAGATAAACCACTGCGCTAATTGTGTTAGGTGAACCTTCGTTGTGCAGGAATTGATCATTGTACAGAAATTAATTTTGAACGTTAGATATCGATCGTTTTTTAAAAGTATATTTACTGAGATTAATAATTGTTATATGCTAGCTTTTGGCGAGATTAAAAGTAAAGGAGACCTCTACGATTGAGTTACAATACGCGTAAAGCCTAAGTCTATTCACCTATGCACAGCCTGAAATAATCCAGCGCATATAAATGGCATTACTTTGTAATGGGTATTAAAGAACTATAAGCAGTTCTTCGAGTTTGAATAAGCTCATTTCTTTAATGAGCATGGGGGCGAATTATTTTCTAGTCTGATATAGGAACGAAAGAACTTTATTTAGTGTCAAACCGCACTAAAGCGTAGTGCTGGTACATGCACATATAATAATTCTAAGGTATAGGCACCATTTATGAAAAAAGTATCCACTCCAGTTGAATTTATGTTTCGAAGCAATGGCAAAGAATGAAGCAGATCTCGGGTGCAATAAGATATAAACATTGGAAAAATTCGTCTCCAACACTGAATAACTGCGCATATATTTCAGCTGTATGTACAGGGCACCATGCAAGGTTACTACATGTAGTAGGCCCACATGTTCAAGGAGTGCGCAATGTTATATATGGAAGTTGGGGTAAGTGTCAAATCTCCTGGCGTACTCCTCAACTGCAGCATAACAGAACCTGTATTGCTCCTGGAAAGAATGAATTGGTGATAAACATTTACGGTGAATGATACTGCACAGTAAAACTAACTCTACCCATCCACAGTTCGTTCATTTACAGCTACCACATAATTCTAAAAATATGACGAGCGAAAGATATACACATATGAAGATATTTCACAAGGATTCTATAGCAAAGTCAACCACATACCAAACTGTCTATGAACTTCGGTATGTTGATTCGCACGGCTTTGACTGTGTGAAACACGTCCACCTGTTGTTCCACTTTCATCTTCTCTAATATTCTGGACACGGCACAGAAAACGACACTCTGGTGGGCTCCGTTCCTAAAATAAAACTTTTCATTACTTTGAAAAATTAAATAATTTCGAATTCAGATGGAAAAAGTGTAGGCCTACATTTATACACTTAAAAAAAGACACTTAAAAATACACTTAAAAAGAATGATGTTTTAAACAAACATTTTGACACATTTAGATATTCGAATCCATGTGCAACACAACGCAAACTTTATCAATACCGTAAAAGTGTGAAGTGAGAAAATAATGGCCAAGTACCGAAAATAGAAGGGACCATTCCCACAGATATTTGGATCAATCTATCTCCCTGGGGAGTCTCAATAAATTGCTATCAAATTAACCGGTCACGCCTAGTAAAGCTGTTAGGGGGTAATTATCTTTACCCCTAGATGATTTGGTAGGCGTGACAGACAATTAAGCCTCCTGAGCTGATAGCAATTTAACGTGAACCCCATGGGAGTTAGGTTGATCTGGATGGATCGATCTAAGTATGGGAACCAAGTCTTATTTTCCAATACAAACCATGTGAGAAGATAGGTGCTGTATAAAAAACAAACAAGGAGCCGACTTAAAAGAAAAAATGAATAAACTAGCGTCTTAAAAAAACAGCATCACGACGTGATCCGAGATTTTCTAAATGAGTTAATATACAAAAATTTCACACACACGCGCGAGCGAAGAACCATTGTTGGTCGATAGCAAAATTATTTGTATCTTATTTAAGTGAATGAAATGAACTGTAATTGACTATTGATAAGCTATTTACCCGATTTCTACTTTTTAGCGTCAAATCCTTGACAGCACAAGAATTCCCAATATCGTGCGTAGATATCACTTCCACTGTGAAAGGCCCATAGGTCGTAGAACCAGATTTAGGCACGTACATTGCATCTGTCTAAAAAGATAAATACAGTAATAGTGGATAGAATGTGATATGTCATCTTGATAGATAGTGTTCCAAACTAAAATATTAAAAAATAGAAAACCATAAAAAACATCAATGTTGGTATATTTGCAATATCGCATCCCAACGAAACAGTCTCAGGGCAAATTCAGTGTACATTCTTATGAGTTATGTCATTATGATTATTTTCATTAATATATAATTATCCTAACATAAAGACTTCACTTAAACAAGGCTTACTCTTGCCAATTCTGCTGCTTCGTTCACCATGACTATTGTAGCAGAACTATGATCATACATCATTCTCCAGAAATCCACCACAGTATCAGATAAAGGCATCTGCGTCACGATGTAGGTATCAGCACGGCGGTAACCCTGGAAGAACCATTAAAATACCATAATGAATACTTGCAGATATACTCGATGCCTATAAGATATGCACACGATTATACATGTAAATCAGCGTGTTCAACGATTCTATCCTACCGTATATATTTCAAATATTGCAATGTTTTAATATCAGATTCAATATCTCGTTAAAAACAGAATGAACTGGCTTACATCGATGTAGACAGCATTGATGTTGTCAGCACCGCATCCGTTTGCTGGGTTAATGTTCCTGACACGGTTTTTGTTTACATTGACTGAATCCAATGCTGATTTGTTGGTGTCATCAGATCCAACAAACATGTGTTGAAGAACCTTAAAACCAACAAAAACACATATAGATCTCAACTTGTAAAAGTACTAAATGCTGTAATCGAAAAAATAAAAATAATATGATAGCGTATTAATAAGACTGTTGTTTCATAAACTGACTTAAGTACCGGTATGTATCACACTAATACAGCAGATAGGTTAACTGGTTATTTGCCTTTATCAACATTCTAACTCATCCAAACCTGCTATGAACAATGATGGGACCTCGACATTGCGCCGTTCTCTGATAACTTTTGACCTTATCTCGGAACTGCACCAAGCTGAGGCGTTTAGGGGCACTCCGTGGTCAGGCCAGCCAGTGAAATGGAATTGTTGCACTGTTCTGATGGAGGAATTGGACTGAAACAAATTATAGGTACAACTACTATCACTGACAACAGTTTATCTTCGATATAGCTGGTCTACCTTCACATCACTAACGGTAACGGTATATTTTCCATATATTTTACGTATAGTTGGTGTACCGTCAACCTACCACGCATTACAAGAACCATATACCCTCGTATACTATATCTGCTAACCGTTTTAAATAACAAATTGGTGGGAAAACGGTTGTTGAGAATCGCTTAACTTGGTTAATTTATTTAACAAAGAATTTAACTCTCATCTGATGACTTAACCATAGATATATGCAGCGTTCGCACTGTAAAGTCTGGGTGAGTCTCTACCTTCTTTAAAGTCACGGCTATGAAGCCAAATTGTTTGCTGTCTTTGTCAGGCCAATAGTTAGCGCACTTTGCCTGATTATATTATATTATATTATATTATATTATATTATATTATATTATATTATAACCACTTATGTCAAATATATACTGGTGTATAGCAACTAAAATATCACTGAAACCACTCTTACCCAGCAAAACAGAAAGTTTTATAATCGTTTATACATAATATATATATATATAAATATATTAATTTCCCAAGCACCTTAGCATCCTCCGTCAAGTTGGTCAACATGACAATCAGAGGTGAATCTTGCCAGACCATTCGCCAAAAATCCTCCAAATACTCCAAAACAAATATGTTAACATGTATAAACAAGAACAGAAAAAGTGACTCCAAAGCCAATAAGTGTACTTACATCTATATAGTTAGCGTTGATGTAATCAGAATGGGGGTCATCAGGTACAGGCCTACCCAACTACCAGACTCGGCACCGAATGATCCAGAATTCACCGGTAGATCAGACCACACTTCCCGTTTTCAAGGTGTGTATCAGATCGCATTACACAGTATCATACCCTGAACAAATTTTGAGTGGTGATGCAATGCTTTTCAACCCCGCTGAGAATCGTCACTATCACATCGCGTACTAGGCAAGAGCGGTGTCGCGGTGATACACTTAAAATGCATTTTATAATAAGACATGCTGAGGAGCGCGAGCATCTGCCGCAGCGCAAGTGGCGCGCGCCAATTGCTCACCGTGTGCGGGGTGCTTAAGTTGCCAGTTAACTTCTGTTAGTATACAATGTATCATACATATGGTTTTGTGAATAGATTGTTCTTTATGTATTTGTTTCCATATCTCTGTTGATAGAGATATAAAAGATATATTTACTGAGTATTTCGACAGGACTAAAGCCACTAAAGGCACATATATAGATTTGATGGTCACTATAATTTTTTAATAATAATTGATTAATGCTGCATATTTATAGGCGATGGTTTTCAACTTATTGTTGGCTTATAATATTCAAACAGAAAGACAAAAAGGAAGGGGAAATGAAAAAAGGAGGGAAACAGACATTTTGCAGTTTAGTATACATTAATCATGCTCTCTCTAAGATTCATGAGCAAAATTTCGTAAAGGAACATGCAAAATAATGATATTGCGATTAATGTTGAAATTGACACTATTTTGAAATTATATACATTACCACACTTGATCACAAAGCTTTAATGTATTTTATGACATTTTTCTTTTCATTTTATTCACAGTATAACTAGTAAACACTGTGACAAAAAAGGTTCACGTTCTTAAACAGCCGGTTGTACTTGATAATTAATGCAAATGAAGTGTACTGGTAATGCATTGTAATGTCTTGGATTTTTTTTTTTTTTTTTGCCAAAAGTATTTAACATAAAACAACCAAAGAGTGCATTTTTAAATTATATCATTGACAGTCCAACACATGGTAGAGATTGTAACAGCATGAAGCCTTGGTTTTGAAGGTGGATTTATTACTATAATCATGTTAATTTATCATTTTTTTCTACTATCATAACAGTCCAGATAAAATTGTTCAACATTTTTCAGTATGTTGTATATGTTGAATAAAGAATTTGAAAGAAATATATATATCCGTTAAAAATACTTATCTGTCAATAAAAATGAAAGAAACGATCCACTCATCTTATCAATGTCACATGTAACACAAATAACATTTAAAATACAGGGCCAAGTTTTATAAAGGACATTTAGCACTAACCAGTGTTTAACTCTAACCAGACCTAAACAGTCTGGGCCCAGTTTTATAAAGGACGTTTAGCACTAACCAGTGGATAAGCCTAACCAGTGGATAAATTCCCCTAACACCCATTAACTAAAAGATGGTTTAATTGTGTTTTATATACAGTCTTCTAACAGAAAACAGCCAACTGGCCAGTTAACTGGCCAGTGTCTGACTGGATTAAATAATTATTTAAAGGTCAGTTTACTAACAGACTATTAAGGTCTGGTTAGAGTTAAACACTGGTTAGTGCTAAACGTCCTTTATAAAACTGGGCCCTGGTAGTTAACTGACCTTTATAATAATTATTTAATCTAGTTAAACACTGGCCAGTTAACTAATTGGTTGTTTTCCGTCAGAAGACTGTATATGAAACACAATTTAACCATCTTTTAGTTAATGGGTGTTAGGAGAATTTATTCACTGGTTAGGCTTATCCACTGGTTAGTGCTAAACGACCTTTATAAAACTGGGCCCAGATTTTTTAGCTTGCACATTTACCACTGAAAATTTTGACCAGCGCCTTAGATATTGTTTTTGCATAAATATCAGTCATAGCATGGTAATATGGAATTGGGACTAAAACCTATACAGACAGTAACATACATCAACAAAAAAA
>NW_019775540.1:45172-59873 GCF_001039355.2 Lingula anatina
AAAAAAAAAAAAAAAAAAAAAAAAAAAAGAATTACCGACCATATTTAACACAAATATCCGCCAAAGTGGGAATAGATAAAAATGTAAACAAACATTCAGTTGGGCTCGTCTTGGCCGATATATGACGTCAAATCTTGACTTGACACAATCTTCCTACAAATACAGCTAAAGCATTTGTTTACAACGATAGATTTGAATAAAATTTAAGCCACACAATTATGGCTTTTAAACACATTAGGCAGGCTCTGGAATTTCCCGCACACTCTCTAGTTTGTAAATTAAAGTGATAGTTACGATGTTGCCAAGGAAAAATGTCACCGCGACGTGTTAGTTTGGCGAACATAAACCCGGTCAAATCAAACATTTCAAAATGAAATATTATATGGGTATGAAACTTTAATGCCCAATTAATATACCCTCTGATTGGAAGTATTAGATATTTACTTCTGCAGATAATATTGACATTTTTCGGTCAAATTTTTATTGTTTCACAAAACGAACGCGACGTAACGTAATGGCGCATGAAAATTAAAACGACGTAAAATCCCTACGCCGTGACAGTATGTGTCCTACTGATCTATGGAAATATCTGTGCCCTTCTCCACACTGTCATCCGAGTGTTCCCAGTTGAGTTCCATGTAGGGGTTTTCCGGCAGAGGGTTATTTGGAAGTTCGTAATCTGTATGAAGATTTTAAAAAAGGGAAATACAGTTGATGGGGATAACCATTAATAGGCCCATTATCTTAAACTTAGGCCTACTTGTTTTATCAACTGGTGAAATAAATAAAAATAAAAACTGAAGCATGCACTAGACATTTACGTAAATATGGTATATGTGTTTCAATTTTTATTCCTCATTTCCCTAACACCCATTAACTAAAAGATGGTTTAATTGTGTTTTATATACAGTCTTCTAACAGAAAACAGCCAACTGGCCAGTTAACTGGCCAGTGTCTGACTGGATTAAATAATTATTTAAAGGTCAGTTTACTAACAGACTATTAAGGTCTGGTTAGAGTTAAACACTGGTTAGTGCTAAACGTCCTTTATAAAACTGGGCCCTGGTAGTTAACTGACCTTTATAATAATTATTTAATCTAGTTAAACACTGGCCAGTTAACTAATTGGTTGTTTTCCGTCAGAAGACTGTATATGAAACACAATTTAACCATCTTTTAGTTAATGGGTGTTAGGAGAATTTATTCACTGGTTAGGCTTATCCACTGGTTAGNGTTTGAATCTACAACAGGATATCCAAAGCATAGGCCCTATACACTTCGAAAATTGTACAAGCCTCAAATCACGCCAATGAAGCTGTAGGCCTACTGTAGGCCTACATATCTGTCATCCAATATAGCCTACGCCCCTGAAATTCATTCTACATACCTCCTCTGTCTTTCTTTAGATTTAACGTCGTCATTTCTCTTTCAGGTGAACCACTTGGACGGTTGGCTTCGCATCCACGCCCCCGCCTTCTAACGAAGTTTAACATATTGTGAGTCATATAGGATATAAAATATATAAATTTATTACAAATTTACTGGTGTAGCTCTTACCGATACGTACTATCAAATGCCCTCCTATGTTAATACAAACTAATCGTTTCTATTTCTATAGGGTACAGATGAATGGATTGAAACAAGACAAATGGCATGTGGGTTTTATACTTTCGGACTTCGTTGCATCAACATGTTGATATGTAACTTTAATGAATATCCATCAGGTTACACTTAAATATATTGGAATACATGTAGCAATGTCATACTCCTGATTGAATACAGAAAAAAAACTTTTACGTGTTATACAGTACTCGATTTCCCTGAATTTCCGATCATTATATATATATATATATATATATATATATATATATATATATATATATATATGCCTACCTTATATATACCAAAACTGCGATAGCCACACCTGCCACAACCAATATGGCTGCAACAACTCCTCCAACGACGCCACCGATAGGTGGATCTAGAACATGGCCAATGGTAATCATAACATAGTTGACGTGATTGCAATGTGTGCTAACGAAGCTGACTTTGTATCAAAAATTACTGCTGATTAGTTTAATCATATTACAAATTATTTGAAATTTAGACGTATTTCATCTGTATAATTCTATCTATTCCGTCTACATTAGTATGACGGTTCTTAAAAGGAACTTACTGTTCTTTTTACTCTGTTGTGTTTCTTCGGGAATTTCAGTTGGAGGTACATTTGGCGCTAGAATTATTATGATTTCTGAAGACTAACACCTGGATAATTTGGGGACTCTGGTTTAACGAATCGTGTACAGCATGCAATGCAATAAAAATACCTTTACACGAAAACAAGAAAAACAAAATCAGTGAACTTATATTGCTTGCATTTCGCGTGTTAAAAGAAGAAATCTGCTACACATGACAGATGATATATAACAGTTGGAACGTTTTATTTTTCAATTTACGTGGTAATAAGTACTTCATACCTCTAGGGTGTGTCCACGTAACCAGCTGTGATGACTCTCCATACCCTGCCGACGTTCCGGCTTTCAAACTACACGTATACCTAGTCCCCGCTGCCAAATTGGTGAAAACATGACTTCTTGTAGGCATGGATAGATTCTGTTGTAAGTCAATATTACCATCTGCGTTGCATTCAATCTGAAACCAATATAAAAATCATGGAAACAAGAAAAATATAGGACTATAACAAAGGGTCAACATCTGTAATAACAAATATAGAGTTACCTTGTAACCAGTTATTAGCCCATTTCTTATAAACGGCTCTCCCCATGAAAGTTCTAAAGATGTTTCCGACCGGCGTGTAGTGGTGAAGTTAGTAGGTGGTCCAGGTTCTGTGTAAAAATAATAAAGATGTGTTACACCTACATCGAAATAAAACTTAAACATCAATGTCTACATTATCATAACTCTTCTTATTTTCGCTGATTATTATGGATAAGAAACTTGGCTTGTCTCAATTTATAAAGATATCTGTTAAATACGTACTTCCTTCAACTGTTATGGTTTGTATGATGTCACTATAATCTCCGAAACCAATGATGGTCTTTGCACGAATCTAAGGTGGAAATGTGAATTTTAGTCATCAGTTTTCACCAGGTTAATGTCTAAAATACGGATACATCAAAAGCAGTATTCAGTAACATTCTCATTTATGCTTCCACCGTTATATTTTTATTTGAAAACAAAATTAGATAAATACAATACCATTTTTGTCAAAATACTTCATGATTCTAATAATTGTATATTGTAGGCAACAGCTGTAGCTTTTTCAACACATGTGCATTTTTCTGAAATTATATAAATATATATATATATATATATATATATATATATATATATCAGAAAAATGCATATATGCGTTATAAACTAACCCGAAACCGGTATGTTTTATTGTATCGAAGGTTTTCGATAGATTTCTCCCGGAGACCGGGGTTAACGCTAGCTTCTTTCCAGTTTTCTCCTCCAATTGCATATCCTATATCATATTCAGTTATGATTCCTCTAGGAGGTCGTGGTGCTTCCCAATACAACTCTACGACGTCGTGGCCTCGACTTACAACGATAGGCGGTTCCATTTTTGGTGGAACTGAACAAAGAAAGAATAATTTTCTCGTACTGATATTCAACAAGATCTTCGAGGTAATAACGTAAAGCTCCTGTAACACCGGGATTTCGAGAAAAAAAAATTGATCCACTCTCGCCGGTGTGTAACAATAGGAAAAAAAGACTACAAAATTTATGATTTCAGGCAGGTTTTATAATCATCAAAATATCAAAAATGAGATTTTTCGTGCATCTTTATTACCATTTTGCTGATTTAAAACAATAAAAATCTCCTCGAAAGTATAAAGTATTGGTGTTGATATTTTTTCGCTGCTGGGCATAAGCATTAGCACCTCGGAGTGATTGTCGTCCTGCCAACACATATTAACTGGGAGTGGACTAAGCGCCCCGTATCGTCACAGGGCAATTGCACCAGTTGTTTGTATCTTCCAGCTGATACAATATACGTTCAATGCTGATAAATAAAATCACATACAATTGAATTGATGCAACGTGCGATGAGGTAGTCGACCACTAACATATTCCGATCAGATCCCCTGTGGCGCTAAACCCATATGCATATGTACCCTATATGTTATATGCTACTCACAATATCAAGCACGGCCTATCTGATGAGGCACAGTTTTGAATACCCAATATAGTTCAAACTATTATCTTGATTTTTTTACTCAAGAGGCGAGAACACAATACATGTAGGTTCTTCAAACATCTTGCCAACTGTGCATGTCAATAAGTTAACCAGTAACAGAATTATCGAACAGTGGTGTTTGGACTGGACACTATCAACGCCGTCGTACATGTATGTAGCTTTTATGATTTCGAGGACATTTGGTTCAGTTTGTAGATAGCCAGGACACCTACCTCCTTCCGGTGTGAGCCCGTAAAGTGTGTACACTGGACCCTCAAGATTCAGATTATTCACCGCTGATATGGTGATTGAATAATTGCTGTGGGGAAGGAGGTTTTCTATGAAAATGTCCTGACTTTGTTTAACATCCATTACTTCCACATTGATGTTGTCCCCGAACTCCCCTCTGACGGACAGTTTTAGCTTCCTGAATCCTTCACACCTGTGAACCGCTTCCGTCATTCCCTAAGACGTGTACATGTATAGTATGGTATCAAATAAGTTTCAAATTGTGGATAAGGTTAAAAACGAGCTCGAGAACACAATTCAAATCCCATTTGCAGAAAACAACATTCGAGGATAACTTTGAACGCTGTTTAAACAATGATTGTAAAACGTTGTCAACGTGTGTTGACATGCATGTATTAATCAATCTTTCATCGATTTAGTAATGAATTAGAGCATAAGATGAAGTTACATATCCATGCATATACATGTAAAACACCAGTTGCATAACTATAATGGCGCACCTGTGTTCGTATAGTAATCCGCGAAGCATTCCAATGTGCTTTCAAGGAAGCTGTTAGAACTGGTTGTGGTATGATTGCAGGAGCTAAAAGAAAACATAGCCATATGTATCTATAAGTACAGGTATGAGAGGGCGTGTGATAGGTTATGAATGTGACGTGAATTAATTGTACGTATATTAAAACAAACACACAACTGACATTGCGTAGTATCTAAATATGAATGTCGTACTGTTTCATAAAATCTAATGAAAATGAAATTCAGATATAATGATAGATTTGATGAGCATACTGCCACATGTCCGACTGTATATACTAGGACTTGGCTTCCCCTGTTGTCCTTCCTCGTCCTCTAAGGATACAGTGAAGTTATACACGGTGTACTCGAGGAGATTTTCAATGGTGGCCGACGTTATATCCGCAGATGAAGTTTTGGTACTATCAATAGCATGACCGTCTTTCCAGGCTCTGGTGGTGTAAGAGCGTACGCTTCCTACACCTTGGTTTATCCCCGGGGACCAGCTGTCCCAGGTTAAGGTGACAGAATGAACCGTTCTAGAGGTAACTGTAGGGACGTTCTCAAAATGCGGTCTTTCTGTTTGAGTGTGGTAAGAAAAGATTATATTTGCTATATCGGCATATTAAAAAAAACAAATAGATTTTTATTTTAATAGAATAAAATTGTCAAAAGTAATCTGGACTAATGAAATCTGTGTAAATGGTGACAAACATGCCTGTTTCCAAAAGTAATACAACACATAACAGAGAGAAAGGCGACTTACGTAGATGACATCCATAACCTTTCCAGTAGTTTGCGCATCCTTTAGTGCATTTGAAGCCATTTGCTATACTGCAGACAAAATCATCTATGCAGTGACACGTGTATCCACATGTTGGTCCAAATGTTCCAGAGGAACACTCTGCAATTCCATTTTAGAAAGAAAATGGCATTAAACAAATCTGAACGTTTTTGTATATTAAAAACGAAAACGTGAAAACGAAGTTATTATTAGAATTATCTTTTGGAAAACCATCAAATTTACGGTTAATTAACTGCTCTGTCCTGATACAAAAGATAATGACTAGATGATCAGTATGTCCAGTATATGCATGTATAATCTTCGTATAAACTACTCCATAGTGACAGTAAGTATACTCTACTCTTTTCGGAGCCAAATGATTAAATAATAAAAAAAAAAAAACTCAGAGAGCCCAAACCTCTACCAAGGCTGCTCAATTCTCATTATTATTACTTATGCACTAATCAACTAACACTATTTATTAACTCAACACTCATTATTTACTTTCATAAATTAATAAACTGATGAATTAGCCCAATGTCATTGGTCAATTGATTAATCCACTGATTGACACACACTGCTTAGAGTTACGATCTTATAATTGATTGAATATATGGATATATTAACGGTATTTTGTTTTTCTGTCCCAAGAGCCGTGTAATATATGAAATATATTGTATAAAGACAATACTAAAAACAGTTTACGGTTCATATATCACATAAAGTTATTTCATCTATGTTGGTGCCCTACCTATCTGACATACGTTGTCTTCATTCCTCCAACCATCCGCACAACCAGATGTACAAACAAGCGTTCGCCTGTCGCAAACTTCTGCTGTGTTCTTACAGTTGCAGCCATATCTGCATTCTGGACCAAACTTCCAATTATTGCAGTCTAAAAAATATACATTGTTTTTACTTATACTTAGTATACTTCTAAATGTGTACTAATAATTGCATAAATGAGTAATAATCACATGGGCTCCCAATTAAATATTAAAGTAACTTGAGAGAAACGCAAGTATTTATCTTTCAACATAAAATAAAGATGAAAATCCAATCTGCGACAAAAATGTATAAAAATAAGAACCTTATTACTTTTACCGAAGAAACATAACAGTTAAATTACCTTATTTTGCATCAATTAATAGAAGTTGCTAGAGTAATCTCTTACCTTGATGCTTGTACCCTTTAATCATCACCTCACAGAGGGTCAAAGGTACATACTGTACGTTGTTATTCAGACTAACCCTCACAGTCTTACCAACCACAGGTGCATGATTACAGGGCAATTCAATAGTTCTACCACGAGGAACCTTCTCCACTCGACTGGTACAATGATAAACTGTGCTGTTTGGTAATTTTGCTTCGATTTCAATATTCTCCAAACGATCACCACCTAGCAGATACCGTAAAAAATAATTGTCTTCTGCCATTCTGATAAATTTATGCAAAAAGAAAATTGTTCTGTAAAACCTTATCTAAAGTATTTTCTGTGGCATCTTATCCCCACGTTTTATGGACATCATTCAAATTCAATATGTTAACAAAATACATTAAATACTTAAGGAATTACTTTGGCCTTCCCTGTTCACCAATGTCACGGAGTAGATGGAGTACGTGTCGCCAAGGTCAATTTCCCACCATGGGTAGGGTTCATTCTGTGTATGTGAGCAACTGCCAGCATTGAAATCCGTGTTTGTATTACCATCTATAGCGTACTTGGCTGTCCAATTTACATCAAGGTGACGAATAAAACTTGACTGGCTAGCAGTCTTTCCAAAGGCAATATTATCTGAAATATCAACAGTTCAAAGTTGGTCTGTTAGACGTGTTGATTTCATTACAACTTGATGTTATCCTACAACAAATTTACATAAATCTTTTTCTGACCATACATTCATATATTGTCCTTACAACCATTCATGACTGTTGGTACAAACCGCCGAAGTTAGTCAAAGGCAAATTTCTTGATTCCTTGATATTTGGTAAAAAGTAGTTATGATGATGTCACTTAGAGGTAATTAAGACACAGCCGAGTTGATGATTATGTGACACTCTAAAGACTAATATATCTTACATGGATAAGTGTACCCGCGAACAATAACTTCGCACAGCTGCAAAGACTGAGATCCAGATTTTGAGAACTTAACAAAGCGACCTAAAGCTGGTGGATCTACCGTTTGTTCGAATAAACAGGTGTTTGGTAGTTGCATGTTCCCTTGGTGAGTTGTATCATTCCCAATAAACATGCTGATAACTGCATTTGTTTGACCTTCAAAACAAGAAAAAGAAAGTGCACCCTTATTTTGAAATAACTATCCTTTGTTCTCGACACGACCTGCAATTAATCATGATATACAGATGATAATAATGTTATAATAACAAGTAGAACATAAGCGGATCCGGGCCCTGTGTTTTCCCTTTTCAGAACCAAGAGTCCTAGGCCCATTCGTACACAGAAGGGGAATGAAACCCACAGTGAGGTCCTCGGACGCATGTTAAATTACCATACAGCATATAACACAACGTACATGCATTGCAAAATATTCCAATTACATTTAATTACATGTTATATTTTATCATATTTTTCACAGCAGGGGAGAACACACAAAGACATTCATCATCCTCCGTTAATAATACAATGGGTGTTGTTTGGAGATTGTTCAGTTTAAAAAAAAACTATTCCAAGTTGTTTAAAGGGATAATAACTCTTCGTTTCGACCAAAAATGAATTTTCCTGGAGTAAACAGCAATTTTCCCATACTTACCAATGGTTAATGAATCCATTTTTACATTCAAAGTAAGTCCCTGGTTTTTTTCTAAAAAATTTGGTTTTTTGTTAAAACCTCTTAAGAGATTTTAACAGAGTATACATGTAGCTATCAATGGAGGTCACGTGGTCTAAAAGACAAGCTCAGATATCAAAATAATAGCTATAACTGCCGTTTTTGTGGTAAAACAGAATATATTATATTTCTATGAGTTATTCACAATGTTTTTATTGTGAAATATATATCTCATACGAAGAGTTATTATCCCTTTAAGTGATAATATTCTGAGGACATAGATTGTACTTCAGTCCCACACAGCTAAATATTTTTTCAACCACATGTGCACCATATATAATGCTGGATACTTTTATTAAGCTTTGGATATACTTATATCTTGAGCAATGAACATTTTTCGCAATAAGAGTTGACATTGTACAATGTGTTTACATTGCAAATCAAACAATGATCATGACTGATGGCTAAACATAAATGTTCTCATACATACAGGTGTTTGGCCTGATAACCGCCACACTGCGAATGACATAGAGACCTCCCAGATCCACCTGCCACCACGGGTTATTTTCTTGGTTTGTTCTTGCACAATAAGGGGCATCAGTGCTGTTGTTTCCGTCTACCGCTAATGTTGATAGGTAGTTATGACCTGCATTTGCGTGTGTACTTGACTGTACTGTAGACTTATCAAGGGCTAGATTTTGTTTTTCTGAAGAAACGCCATTCATCTTACACTTTAATTTTGCATTTCAAATGATTAAAAAAACTTCTCGGTTTAAAAAAATGCCGGTTGATCTAATAATTATGATAAAAGAAAATACAAAAGTACAAATGTAGGTTCACATCAAAATTTCATATTTGATTGGTATGATTGGCCTAACTGGCGTTTACCTGTGGAGAACAAGATTCATATGGTTAAATCTCAATATTTTACACTTTAAAATATCTTTTAGTCATTAATAATTGAAATATGATAAACTGTTCTTTTTGCTGGGTCCCACCTACCGTCCGCACACCCTATCCCCCAGGGGTTGTCCACACAGTGACCAGGGCAGTTTGGGGACAGCGTCTTCTGACACGTTTGACCCTGTTTACAGAAACATCCAGTTGTTGTATCACATGCCCAGCCGAAGTATCCGTCACCGGCATTACAACATTGACTCTGATGAACTAAAATTAAGTATTTAGCCATTATTTTACTTGCAAGTCCAGATGCGTCACACAAGCAGTTGTATTTTAATCTCAAATCCTGAGGAAAACGAGATTCTGTGTCTTCTACTTAGCCCTCAATATGGCGATTTATAACAGTTATTTATTTTTCTACAGGTAAAAAGCACGACGCATGATAAGATAAGAGATGCTTTTGTGCTGCGTTATTTTTTATGACATTCGCATTAAAATCGGCAACAAATTATGGAAATTTAGGTCCTATGCTTGGTGTCCCGAAAGACGGAGAGTGAGCAAGCAACATTGGATATTTCTATTCCATTCAAAAGTATATTCTAAGAACTCTGAGGAAACGTTAGGGTTATGTTAACAGAGCGTTATGAATTGCGTTTGGAAAATGTTTCCTAGGGAGAATGCAGACATGGTGACAGTCGCGAACCGCTATTTAGTACACGTAGTGCTTTGATTTGAACTGGCCAAAAAAATCGTTTTGAGATATAAATATTGATATTGATAGATATGCTCACTCGGCAGTTGGACACGGTCTAGTGCAGACGCAACAGTTTTAGCGGTACAGTCTCAAGAGTAAGCTTTTATAGGGCAGCAAATACATGACTGTAAGTACCACATTTTCTTCCATAATCACCGTCATTGAATACTAAATGCCCAGACGAATGAAAGAGTATTAAAGACAAATATTTTTAACACGAGTCCTTGTACTACTATTTCTATTGTTATTTGTTCGTCACTCAAAAAGGTAGGATATATTGGCTTTAATTAATGCATTAGGACTCCGACGGGATATTACCACTTCATAGGATAAGAATTACTACTTCATGATAGAAGGCGACTTCATTGGTTAAAAAATAAGGACCCTTAGGAGACTTCGTAGTATATTACCACTTCATGGTACATTGTATCCAAACATGTTTCAGTTCTGGTTGGATTTGGAAATTAGGCGTAAAGGTCGATATGATTTCGAGAGTGACGCGTGTATTTGCAGTGGGGTGTGGGGGGTGTAACTGTACTCGCTCACATGATAGTGCGAATTTATCTCGTTGGAGTTTAATGAAGCTGTTATTTTCAGATTTTCTCGTAGATATCCGTGAGATTAACTTCTATAAATAATGTACTTTATTTCATGACCTCCGGTCCAGTGACGGAAAGCATAAAGCTAGTTTTTTGTTTTACCCATTTAGTTTTGAGATTTTTCAGATTTCAGGACGATTAAAAACTGACAATATTTGGACGTTGAATCATGGCGGGTCTAAGGCACTAGATGTATAAGACAAACGAAGTGTATAAATAAACACATCGCCTGCCTTTAAACTAGGGCATAAAACTGACCATGTGTGATTTGATTGACGGCGCAGGTTTATAGATGTGGCTAGTACACAGTAGCAAGAATGTACGTCTTTCCACTGTAGGTAGAGAACTCTACTAGGCAGAGAGGTTAAAATTTTGCTCCGTTAATATCTTTAACAAACCGTCTATTCCATTATTCGTGTTATAGAAGTATCTCTTTTGTAACAATGACATAAATGTTATTACTTGCACATACAAGCTGTCAAAATAGGCTTTTCTATTGATATAAAACCTAATGTTTCGAAAATATTTCGGTCTTTCAAAAAAATAGACTTGCCTATATACTTAATGAAAACGCTAAAGGTCGGAAAGTCTGAAATCTGAATGATTTGAAACGGTCAACTGTCCAGATAGATGTTTGGGAGAATGAAATGCTGGGGATTCATAAAACTGGTGTAGAGCCGCATTTTGCAACTGCAACGCATTTTGCAACCAAAGAAAATCGTGAAAACGAATTTTTCAACCGGAACGCATTTTGCAACCAGATTTTTTTCTTAGTCAATAAACAGTGTGAAGTTCTATAGAGGTAGAATTGGAATGGGGACGGGGTTGTCTCGGCTAGGTACGCTTACATTGGTCAAGCTTTCCCTGTGGTGGACAATTTATTATATACGTGCATAATTTATTTCACATTGTTACTTCCTAAACCATCATAGTAAGGAACTTGATACGTCGGGGATTAATGAACCTATCATTATAGGAATTTGCAAAGGCTCTTCAAAATTCAATTGTGACTTGGGATGTGGTCGACCCTGGGGGTGGTCTATTCTAATTTTTACATCGTATTTTATGCTAGGAACATGAAACGTGGCTACATACCATTTTGAATGTGGAAGGGCACTTCGGATTTTTTTTTTTTTTTGGGGGGGGGGTCCTGGGGGCGGTTGAGTCTAATTGATCGACATTGTAATTCCTGCTATCTACCCTTAGACCAAGCTGGGAACGTAAGGCTATGGGGATTGAAAAATCTGTCTTTGGGGATGTGTATGGGTCCTTCTGGGTTTTTGTGACATTGGGTGTGGCCGTCCGTGGGGAGGTTGATTTTAAATTTTACATCGTTATTCGTGCTTCTACCCTTACGCCATTACAGTTGGTAACATGAAACCTGCCGGGCTGATAAGCTTACCATTGAGGATATGCATAGGTTTCCGGGAATGTTAGTATGATATTTGAGGTGTGGCTATCTATTTTTCACAACTTTTTTTCTGCCATCTATACCCTTAAATTTTAAGGAACATGAAACGGAGATTGATGAACCAGTCATTTTAATGAATGTGCATGGGTCCTTGAGAAATGTAGAGAACAGCAGAAGCACATACAGAACTAAATGGACTTCCAGCCATATGCATAAATATAGGTCAGGGAATCCAATTAAAAACTAATTCAAGGCCCCACACACTCGATCAGGAATCCTAGTGTTTAACTGCTGTTGTATCTTAACACAAAACAAAAATGTTTATTAACCAAGAGCAGTAATTAACATGTGTGTTTTATGTTAAAGAACAACGAGACTTGGACCCTAGGATTCATGAGAGTATGGGATCTTGAATGGGTTTTAATTAACTTGACTTATATTCAAGAATAGGACTGAATGTCTGTTATTAAGTACCGTCTGCTGCCTTCTCTTCATTTTCCCTTCCTTCCTAACTCAAAGACCGCCTTCAGATTCACACAGTACTAGCCGGGTCGGTCCAACTCTGCAAGGAATCTTTTAAGATTCTTAAAAGTGCAGCTTAAAAGTGCAATCTATGGAATCAGCTTCATTGCCGAACAAACCACTAATCACTCCACCCCCTAGGGACGGCCACACCCCAAGTCACACTAAAACCCAAGACTCATGTTCCTAATTCGAATGGTCTAGGGAGAGATGAAATAAATTACGGTATATGTGTACCATCCCCAGGGACAGCCACACCCCAGGTCACAAAAAAAAAAAAAACCGTGCCTATGCACACCCCGACATTTTAGTTTCCTTAACCTAAAGACCTGGGTATATAGCAGAAAATACAATTTAAAGATAATAATCAACCACCCCTAGGTCACCAAAGTCACCAAAGATCCCAAGGACACGTGCCCATCCCTAATGGCAAGTTTAAATATCCCCAACGTCTCATGTTCCTCACTTTAATGGATAGAGGATACCAGTAACAACGATATAAAAAATATATACCCCCCAAAGGACTGCAAAGTCACACTACTAAAGATCTACTTGTTGTTGTTCCTATGTGTTTATTTATCCATCTTATAATCCAGTAACCTACGCGTAAAATTTGTTCCCATAGCCTGGTTTACCTGATCCATTAGTTTTATGTATAAAGCGGATCTGGCAAGGGAGGGCCCAGGGGGTCTTGACCCCCTTTTCTTCAACGCTGACCATAATCTTACATAATGTACTGATTTTTAGAAATACTGGATCCTCACCTTCATCTGCCGATGTATTTTAAAATTACTCAAAACATGCATCCAATACCACTAAAGAAACCCTATTCAGTTATACAAGTAAATTAAAACGTACAGTTCACCTATTTTGGATAATATTTACAGTACAAAAAAATTATATTTCAAAAACGTTCTCTCTCATAACGTTGGGCCAACAACAGGTAGGCCTACTTTTTCACCATTATCCCATGAAGTCGCAGCCAATATATTATGTGGAGATGAAGTCGCATTTTATCCTATGAAGTCGATTTGACAGTAAAATCAGAGCATTTATCCCATGAAGTGGTAATATACCATAAAGTATCTTAACAGACGTTCTCGCCTGACTTTTGAACATAATATTGCTGGGTATCTTTTAGCTCTATGTTTTTACTAGCTGTGTTTGAATATTGTGTGCGCCCCTTGACAATTAATTTCGAACGTGTGTGTGTGTGTGTTTAAATGTAAGTATTATCACCAAGATTACTGATAAATTAATTAATTCGATGCTGCTTGTCACAGTACTGAGCTTTTGGTTTCAGTATGAGTGTGTTCCGTCAACGTGTATATCAATTCCATAGACAAATTCTATGATCAAATTTTATCAACAGTACAAAAATCTGTCTTGACGACAATTGCGACAGTTTTAAAAATATTTTTAAAACTTTTTTGTATTTTCATGATCATGATGGTTGTTTTTTTCTCTTTTTATTTCTGTATTATTCTAGCATTATTCATATGTTGAAAGCCTTTCTGTTTAGTCTAAAGTTATGAACATTATTTTCTCATTTCAGACGCGAAGATATTCTGCACAAAATGCGCCTGCAAGCAAGCAACGAATTGGTGCCTTTGTTTCACACCCAGGAAACCCACGCTCATCCAAATTACGTAGCTTCAGGACCGTAGCCTCCGAGGGGGCAGCTGCCCCCCCCCCCCCCCCCCCTGGGATTTGAGGTGCAAAAAAATAATCAGAGGCAGAGGAACGCCTTAGCGGATTGGCTGTCTTGCATTTCCACAGAGGAAGAGACGTCATTCCTGATCCTGAGACAATCTACGAAATGAAGTCCAATTTGTGTTGAAAAAATGACTGTACTTATGGCAAAATGAACCCACAATTTCTGACTTCTGATTGAGCAATAAATAACAGTTAAAATGCACCAGAATGCAGTATTATACATACAGTTTTTACAAATTTTCCACACCTTGGGGGGG
>NW_019775540.1:59934-75639 GCF_001039355.2 Lingula anatina
GGGGGGGGGGGGGGGGGGGGGGGGACCACCCCCTCCCCCCTTGGAGGCTTCGCCCCCTCGTGTCCGCTTACTGCCCCCCCCCCTGCCATTTTGCTCAGGCTACGGCCCTGAGCTTTGATATGAAACAGGAGGACTTTTGTTATTCGGTGTTTTTTTCTTTTTATCATGAAATTAATATGAAAAAGAGGGTAATAAATGAAAATATCTAAAAACAAGTGTCCAGCAATCCACATTTATAGATTAAATTTATAAATGTGCATGAAATTATGTCCGTTTTTATTATTTGAGAGCCTTCATGATACACCTTCCAATGGAATGAACTCGCCCCACCTGACACCCCTACGAAGAAATCTGAATCTTTCTGAATCCCCTCGAACAGAATGTACTTACCACAACTGACACCCCGCGAATTGAATGGACACCCCTACACTGTAATAGACACACCCCACCTGTTACCTCTCTAATGGAATTAACTCCCGCCACCCAACACCCCTCCAATTCAATGGACACGCCCCTCTGGAGACCCCTCCACCAATGGAATGGACTCGCCCCACCTGACACCCCCTATCATGTAATGGGATTGTCCACCTAACACCCTCTCAGATAGAGGACATATTCCTCGCATGTCCTCTGATGTCCTTTTCACTTACATATCCCATTGGGACTTATTCATTCTGGTGTGAGCTGAACTTGTCAGCAAGTTTATAGAACGTATTTCTTAAAATGAACTTTGAATAATTCACTAGGTCATCATAAGCACCAAACAACTATCAGGATTACATTAAGTAATATTTAAAAAAATATGCCTTTTTGATAAAATTCGTTTGTTTTGATAACTTTTTTAAACCCTTCGCGGAAGTAAAACTCAATCAAAAGTTATATACGTTAATACAACGTGCTGGCAACGTTTCTCGGATCGATGATAATATACGGTGGCAGAAGAGAAGTAAGTATTGTTAACGTTTGCTGATGGCCTTACCAATATAACATTATGATGTGAGAACATTATCAAAAGCTACACACACTGGACAAAAGAAGTGTCACCCCTACTGAGCCAATACTCTGGGAGAGATAAATGACTGTGAAATGATATGCTCCTGGTATCATTTTATTAACATCAAATTTCACAAAAAATCACAAAATGAGAACAAAATATACATTCTACCAAAATATGCAGTTTCAAGTCCAAAATTAGTACTTAGTGGCATAGCCACGTGACCTAATAATAGGTGCCTGTCTAAGAGGCAAGGATTCATATAATTGTCTGTTGCGTTCAGGGCTTATGCTGGCCCAAGCATGAAACACTGAATATAACAGAGTTTCTCTGCTGGTTAGACGGGCATTTGTCAAAAGTTTTGACATATCATTCCACACATTTTCTATTATGTTTGCTTCCGGACTCTGGGCAGGCCACATCACCCTGCGAATGCCCTGTTGGTCAAACCAATCATCAACTGCTCTGGGCCTGTGACAAGGAGCATTGTCATCCTGGTAAACAAATGGGTAATTCGTGTCACCANGAAGTATCTTAACAAACGTCGACAATTAAATTGAAAATGAAAAACTTCACCAGTGTTTAGGCCTACTTTGCTTGATGTACAGATGTTTCTGTATCTACCTGTAAGCTTAGCTAAGCGGTCCATGATAACTGCAACGCTGATGGTCCCTGATAAAATCAATGATGTGACAAATATTTCACCTGAACAGGCCTTGTATTGCTGTATTCCACCATGTAATTAAGGCTTAAAAGACTTCACGTCTTTTACCTTTTAAATATTATTTACTTGTGTATCAAAATAAGTTTTTTCGATTACCTAGAAAATGTAAGCGAATATTAACATCTTCGACCTCTGATGAATATTTCAATGTTTGGGAAGCAAGCAATTTAAACATCTGCCTTGTGTGGTTTATCAATGTTATGCAATTGCCAACTAAACGAACTATTTAGTGGTCGCTTTTATTTTCTCTGTCACTAAGTGAATAAAGTATTTGATTGTAGCCAACTATTAATACATTTCAGAAAAAACTAAATCAAAGAGATTCTTTTTAAGCACAAATTCAGCAAAAAACGCAAACAGTTCCACGTAAGGTCCATTGAATTTTTTACCCTCGAGACAGAGGTAAATTTATAGCAATTTCAAATACATTGATTTATTTCAGGTCCCGTGGCCGAGGCACTGTGCAAGACCTTTACACCCCGTACTATAGGAATGATAGGCACCGTCATCGCCTCTTTTGGGTTCATGCTCAGTATGTTTGCCACACAGATTTGGCAGCTGTATATAACCTTTGGCTTTCTGACGGGTAAGTTACAGTGCGTGTGCTCTAATCTAATGTTCCAAATCCAGACATATATATTACTGGTTTAGAAAAGGAACATTGTGACCTCCCATCTTGGCAGGTGGTTTTCCTGTGTGTCAACGTAATTTTAAGCGTCTCAGATACCCTGCAGGATCCTAAATTTAAGGAGGGGGGCACAAGATTTGTCCGCTCCCTCACCAACAAATATTTTGAATAATTCAACAGCTGCACCTCTCTCCCCCCCCCCCTCCCCACCCACAAGCATTTTCTCTGCTAATGGCCCATGTGTGTGTGTGTGTGAGTGTGCGCGCGCGCGCGTGCGCGCACAACAAGGTCAAGTTCCCCTTCCTCTATAATAATTATTATTATTTTATAATTTTTTGCCATCCTATGTACGATTTTAAAACACCCTCAGCAGCTGCACAATTGGCATTTCAGGGTTTGGGTTCGGCTTGAAATTTCTACCAAGCATTGTTTGCGTCCACGAGTACTTTGAAAAAAGACAATCTCTTGCGATGGGGATTGCCGTCTGTGGAACCGGGGTGGGCACTTTCGCTTTCGCACCCCTCTCCGAATACCTTATCGAGATATACGGCTGGCAAGGTGCCCTACTCATTGAATCCGCCATCATACTGCACGGCGTCGCTTTTAGCGCCCTCTTCGTACCTCTGGAGAAAAAATCACGGGAGAAACAAGAGGACGAGACAACTCTCATATCCAAATTAAAGGCAGCTTGGAAAACAACAAAAGAAGTGATAGCTGAAATGATGGATTTTAGACTTTTCAAGGACCCAAAATTTGACGTCTACTGTGTCTGTATGTTCTTATTCGCTGTTGGCTACGTTGTTCCGATGACGTATCTTCCAGAACGCGCTGTGAAACAAGGCTACTCTCCGCGAGAGGGCGCTTGGCTCGTTTCTGTTCTGGGAATTTTAAACATGCTGGGGCGCATCTTCGTAGCCGGAGTTGGAGACCGAAAATGCGTGAATCGTTTCTGGATGTTCACTATATGTATCCTCATCAGTGGGGTTATAACCGGTGGAAGCTTTTTGGCAAATGACATCTACTGGCTGCAGATGACGTATTCTGGGTGTTACGGTTTCATGATAGGTAAAATGTACAGAAATACTAAAGCTCTCAAGGTTAATAGTACGGTAATTTTAAATTATGTTCAATTATCACATTTAATAATTTGTTCCGTTTTCTGACAATAGTAGATGTGATCACTTATTATTCTACATTTTAGGTCAAATAAAGTTTTATTCTGAGACATCTACCAATTTTGCAGAATACTTTTAAACTAATGTTTTTTATTTTTACCTATTTATTTATTTATTTATTTATTTATTTTGCCAGTTCCAATTTTAAACTGAATCTGTTCATTACAACAACATTTTGTATATCGATGCATATAGCTTCAAAGTAAAATTTAACATCGAAGCATATTTTTTTGGTCTATACCTTAACAAGTTTTTAATTTTCTTATCGATTCAGCTAAATAAATTAAATATATATGTAAAAATAATTCAGCTGTAATCACTTTCAGGTATCTTCATTTCTTTGGAGTCCGTCGTGTTAAGAGATTTAATCAGCCTTGAGAACCTGACCAAGGGCTATGGTTTGGCCATATTTGTTGGTTATGGGATAGGGTCATTGGTCGCTACGTCATTCACTGGTAGGTTATTTATTTTTAGGCACTTCAAGTACGTTTACAGGTCTTTTGCTTGTATTAACTTAGCATTCACTTCAGCATTGTGCCAAGGAGGTGTATCCTTGCAAATGTATGGCAAATTGGTTCTGTTGTTTTACCATAAATAAATCTTACACAATTTTAATTTTATGTGTATTTTGAAATAATTTCAGCATTATGTGTCAAGCTTTAATCTTCAGATATGTGCTATGACATATATAAAGTATGCCAATTAGGTTTTGAGTCAAGGTTTTTTTAATGTGGTAGAACCAAGAAATCTCACGACAATTAACGTCGACTAGAGACTGCCACAAATTATACAATGTCATCGCTGGAGAGCTTCCCAATTTGCAAGCAGCCGATGTTGAAGATAAAATCAAAAATATTATTTGAGGGTTAGATTTCTTTTAAAAAAACTCTTATTTCCCTGTTCATTTTATTCCTTTACAGGCTGGATCTTTGACGTGACCCAAAATTACGACAACTCGTTCTTGGTTTCTGGAGGAATTCTCGTGGCAAGTGCTCTCTCCATGGTACTTATACCTTGTTTGAAGCGATATGACGCCAAGAGCGAAACCCCAGCCAATTGACATCTGACATATTAATGCTGTAAAATGCTCCCACAATTCAAATAGAAAAGAAAATAGAAATTAATGCCGACCAGAGACCTTTTTTACTTACTTGGTCACGCAATTTATTATGATACCTAATGAACTAAATTGCGCAGTTTGCTCATAAATGTACGGAATTCTTTCTGTATATTGCAGGTGGTTTTTTGGTTGTGTTCTTAGCTTTTGATAACAGAAGGTCAAAGGCCAAAATCAGGTTTCATCAGGATTACCAGTATATATGATTTCTTATTGAATTCCAATAGTAGTTATGAGTGTCTCCCTGTCGGATTTTGAGATATAAGGGCCGGAAAATTGCAATGATAAGTTCACGATAAAAAGTAAGTCAAAGGCCAAATTTAAGGTCACATTAAAATTGCCAAGATGTGAAATCTTTAAGTTCAATAGTAACCATAGGTCTATTTCAGCCAGTTTTGGAGATATGAGGACTGAATTTGCAAAGCTAAGCTCGTGGTGAAAAAGTAGGTCAATGTCAAATTCAACTAAGCCTGCCAATGTATGGTTTGCTATTCAAGTTCAATAATAACTTTAGGTGAACCTCTGCCAGTTTTGGAGATATAAGGGGCGGAAATTCTGCCAAGTACACTTCTCGGCAAAAAGTATTTTATTTTCGCCGTAACAGTAAATCAAAATTTACATTTTCCTGTTGTATACACGACATCTAAGGCATTTTGTTGTGTAGGCTGAATGCGAACACAAGCAATGCAGCCACAAACGATGCATATACCTGTACACTGCTATGGAAACGTAATACTCTGAGATGGTAAGATTTATTTGTATATTCTAATTTTACAATCATAAGACACTTTTTTAACTCATTACAAAACATTCCAATACCATGATGCATCGCACAGAATCTGGTTTTCTCACGTTCCATTCTAATCTATCCGTCCATTTATGTATATTTCCGTATTTGGTTATGGCGTGATATTTTGCGCTCAAATATTATTCACTTTTCTATTTTCCATAAATCTACATTTTTGGCTATCAATCAAATTTAATCGTCTTATTAGGTAATGGTGTGATAATTGACCCACGCTCACAACTTCTATAATTACAAATTTTCCATTACCTCATCATTATAGAATAATGTTGTTGTTGCTTTCCGTTTCTTTGTAGTTATTTATAGCACAGTTCGAATGTTTTGCCTCCACTTTTTGACTCATTGACATGTTACAGTTTAAACAGTTATTAATTGTAAAATTAATTCACTTAAATTTAAAAGAATAAAATAATATTTGTATCAATAACTTATTTTCTTTTCGATGTCATGGGTGCCGTCTAGGTCCAATGGTCTTTTTCTTTAATTTGAATGAAGCAAACTACCTTATATCTAAAAGTGACATACTTTATTTTCCTTTTTTCGATGGTGGTGGTGTAGGGGACCCATGTTTTTTAATGTATGCTCAGTGATAGCTAACCTATATATCAACAGAGATAAAGTTTACATGAGCGAAGCCAAAAACAAATAGACTTGGTCGACGTCGACTATGTATGACAAATTACGCCGTACATGCACATGTACGCGTTATGCAATGCTAAACAAGGCTACCGGGATGATAAAAATGCATAGCTTAAAAGTGCTTCCTCAACTGCTGCTTAGGGTATCCAACTTAACATTGACAGTAAATTGGCTGACCTTCAAGTACTATATTTACCTGTCAGTCAGCTGTTGATTCCCGGTGGGAAAAATGCAGTTGGCGAGTTAGTTTCGGTTTCGTCCTATATGTATTGAATCATACAGCTGTTTATTCAGTAATGTTCGGGACGACAAACTGTTGTACTGATACTACTACAACTACTAATATATTTATGTTTGATGAGCGTGATTCCAAAAAAGACGGAAATAATTTAGTCTGCCGTTATATGTATGATCTAATGCTACGAGTACTGTTTACAAACCAGTTCTTTACTTTAACGTCCCTGAGGAAGTCGTCATACTGTAAACACGGGTTGGGTTGAAATAGCAATGCATCGTGCACCCACACCCACCCCTTCATAACTGTAAAGAAACCCTGCCTTCATACGGGTTGTAAAAAAGTATAGGGGAACATGATGACTGAGTACAGGAATATTTGTAGAACTCGGATATACAAATAGACCCAAACCGGTTCAAGTCTGAACTGCGTTGTCAGGCGTTTTCGAAGTAAGTGCAGTTTAAAGGCCCTCCCATAAAGAAAAGTGTTCCGCGACCAGCTATGTACCCATTGATTTATAACAGTGCTGCAGTAATGGTTGAATCCATCTTTTGTTTACGCATTTGAGACTGAAGACCGTTTAGGGGTTTAGGCCTACTTGTATGTCTGCGTCTAAGGAAACTGCACACTGACAGTTGTAAGTGTGCGTGGGGGGGGAGGGGGTATAAAACAGTAGACGAGTACAATATGTAAAGCACATGGATGGGAAATCACATGGTTTTGTCTCGTTTCTCTTACTTGTTATATTTTCATTTTCAAGGGGGATGGGACCAGAAACTACGACAGGGACAATATAGCCTGCTGAGTCCACTCCTTGATCTGCCATTTAATGAAATTAATTACACTTAAAAGCATGCCTGCCTCTTATCAGTTGTTTAACGTAAATAGTCATATGACGCCCTCTTTATTACAAATACTTCTTTTCGAATACATAAGCTACCTCAACCTAATAGTACCTTAGCTTTACCGTACATTAGAATGATTATATGACACTATGACATAATACATACATACCTTATGGAAAGTGAAAGTGTACTCAGCTTCACCGTATACTGCACCTTGTCAAACAGACCTGTTGGCTACGTCAGCCTACGTTACTTTTTATAATCACTGTTTAGCCTCGGTTTTATTTGATTGGTACGAAGGCTTCAAAGTGCCATTCAAGAAATGTCACTTAACTGTTAGGCTGGCTGTAGTGGCTAGAAAATAACTAAATGGAGCTGGTTTTTAAAAATGGCTATAGCCCCAAAATTGTTGCAAAACTTGAAACCCAAATTTAGGTCTAGTTCATTTCAAGATAAATCTATTTGTCAAAGAAAATAAAGATTTAGCTGTATACATAGCTATGCCTCCTTTGCTGCAAATAAAAGTATTTCATTTCCTTTGACTACTAGCGATTTTTCTTTTGTGAAAGTGAAATATGTTTGGTCTTAAAGTTTAGACCAATTTTCGGCTTTTTGTGAAACAGGCCCATGGTGACATCAAATGTATGGCCTTGAAAAAAGTTAAGGTGACACTTATGCAAGTTCCTAATAAGTTCACAACACAACAACAACGACTATTGAAGTCTTTTAAAGTTTTGTTAACATTCATATTATTGAATCTCTTTTTAAAAAATTTTGTAAACTATGTTTTAAATCCAAAAGAGCTACAACAATGTGAACCCACTGACACTTATGGGGCTCCGTACCTGCAATTGTTAGCATCATCAGGTGACCTCGATCCTTCCAAGTCTGCGATACCTTACTCCCAAAGCTGAAGAACTGTTTAAAGGGTGATATTAACTTTCGTTTTTGGCATTACTTGGAACATAGTTATCAGAGGTAAGTTCCGTTCGTCAGGTTGTTACTATTGTACTAATGACATTATAACGGCAGCGAAGCAATGAAGCACTTGTTTTGACGTATTAATGAAAAGAACATGAATAAAATATTTTGAATTCTATATTTCTGACATGATCACTAGTGCGTAATGGATTTGAAGGCAAATGACAAGGTTTACTAAAAGCATGTTTGGCTTTCTTGTACTTTTTTTTAGTGAAAAAATCTAAACATTTATTAAACTGGCTGCAATATTTTCTCAAAGATGTAAAACAGAACATATCCAAGGCGCAAAAAATCTACTCTTTTCTCTTTAAAAAAATCAACCTTCAACTCATCTCCAATTTGTGAAAATGAAAGTTAAAACTAAGGTTACAGGCCTACCCAACTACCAGACTCGGCACCTAAGGATCCTGAATTAACCGGTATATCGGACCAAACTACCCGTTTTCAAGGTGTGTGTCAGATCACATTTCGGAGTATCAGCCAGAACACCGACAGGATGAGCCCTGGCATGCTCGGCTGTCACCTTGATTGGATAGTAAACGATTGTCGTAAAATCGCTATATGATTTTAAAACCGGGTGCATAATTTTGAAAGCCACCTAGATGAACCTTAGACTGCCACATTAATCTAATACAATGCAAAAAAGCTCTATCAAAAGTGGTCAAAACATTCAAACCGAATGTCGTAAAGTCCCCATATATCCCCATAGAGACAATAAAATAGAGTACTCCAAAGTAAGAGTACAGTTTAAGGTTGTTCAGCCGAGCGTGGATGAGCCCGCAGTCGTGCTACAAAATTTGTTCTGGGGTATGATACTCCGAAATGCGATCTGACACACACCTTGAAAACGGGTAGCGTGGTCCGATATACCGGTTAATTCAGGATCCTTAGGTGCCGAGTCTGGTAGTTGGGTAGGCCTGGGTTAGAAAACGCCCATGTTTGAACAAAAATTCCAGGCATTCTACGCACCTGTAATCTTGGCAGTATAAGTTAGAAATTTTTGACCCAGTTTACAGAAATTGGGAGAAAAAATCATAACAACCACAGGGTTGTATATGTGTTAATTCTATTAATTTATTAAGGTGTTCATTAGTACAAATATAGAAATATCAATACACCATTCCTTTATAAATATGCCATATCGAATACAGATATTTAACCGGAAAGACATAGAGGAAAATGAAATGTACATAAAGAGACAATTAATACACTATTGTATTTACTTTAAAACGGTAATATGTTGCGTTGTTTAAATAAGTATGCGGCGCCTACTATTCCAAATTTAATATTTTCCCTATTGCTAAGGCATGAAGTGTTGGAGCTGAACGGTGTTTTGCGTCGTTTTTACGTGATATAGGTGTCTGTAATAGATCACAGTTCCGATGCCAAAAGCAAATTAGTTTCGGTTTCGCTTTCGGTTTAGTATATATAGGCCTAATTCTGAGCAAGTTTTTCTTCCAATATTACCGCGAACGACCCAGAAAGTAAAATCCATTAAATCCGACCTCTTACTCAATTAAATATCTTTTTGCATGATATTCTAAATTTACACTACAGTTATTGTTCCTTGGGTCTACCAAAGTTTACATTTTGTGTACGTGCATTTTTCAGTTTTTTTTTTTTTAATTACTGACTGTTGGGGGACTGCCAAAAGTTGTTCTGATGCCATACCATAATAATACTAGATCTCCAAGTCAAATCATTAATGAGTATATATTTATTTAAAGGAGATTTAAGGATATTCCCATGCTGTATTAATGATTCTGCATGCCCGCACCATTGGTGTGCAACATTCTCGACAACTGGTTTTTAATGTGCTGTTTTGTTTCATTCCCTTCAAATATTTTGACATTTTGTTTACATTCTAGATGTATGAAGTGACTTAATGTTATTCCACATGGTTTTCAGTCTGCGTTCTCCACAGATGTACCATGCACATGTGTTAGACGGTGGATTTCCTTTTAAATGAAAGACTTTTTCCTGAACCTTTCCTATCTATCTTTTTTTTTTCAATTGATCCTTCAATAATTCTATAGAACACTTTAGAAAACCGTACAAGAAAAATTTCCCACAGAGTATCCTAAATTATATATATAACTATTTCCTGGTATTTTTCCCAAAAAGATCCTAATCCAATTTTCATATAGGACATTTTCTTCAGGAACCACAATGGCTTCTGAATCGTTTCGTTCATTCCAAATACAAATTGTTGGCATTAAAATATATTGAAAAAACAAAAAGAAAAACCCGTTAAATATTGCTTTTATTGTAGAGTCTAATATTTTTGCTCCCACGATTTATCAAGCTTGTCGCATAAATCGATCATGTACCAGTTACCAGCTACCTGGCAGATTAATTATCGTCATATAAAGAAATGTAAACTAAACACCTGACTGTCAAAACGAATTTGCCACTGCCATTTATTATTGCGCTATTCAACGGTGCTTTTCTTTTTGTTTGGGTTTCGCTCTCACTTTTATCTTGTTACCGTGGGGGTTGTGTTTATTACAAAACTGTTACTTTGTTTATTACTTTGGGCATTTTCTTAAGGAAATACAATGGCTTTTGATTCGTTTCGTTCATTTCAAATTCAAGTTGTTGAGATTTAAATACATTGGAAAATAAAATCGAAAACCTGATACATATAAATTTTATTGTAGAGACTAATATTTTTGCACCCACGATTTACCAAGCTTGTTGCGTAACACGATCACGTACCAGCTACCTGCTAGAAGCCAGGTTAATTATCGTTATGTTAAGAAATGTAAACTAAACACCTTTTTTGTGTAAACACTTCTTGGAAGGTCTATTTATGAGAAACGGGGTAAACCTATCTCATTATTCAAACAAATAGTGTGCGTATGTTTATGAAAAGTTAAGAAATGATAACCTTGACTGTCAAAACGAATTTGCCATTGTGATTTATCATTACGCTATTCAACAATGCGTTGCTTTTTGTTTGAGTTCGGCTCCCATTTATATCTCGTTGCCATGGGGATTCTGTTTATCACACAACTGTTACTATGTGTATTACATCCCTGATTACTCCTGTTCTGAACTCATAATCAAGGCGCATAGTGGTACATGAATGCAGTCATCATCAGGAGAAGAAAGTGTAATGATGCTAAATGGATTTTTTTAACCGCCATTTTCACAGAAAATACTGTTGAACATCATAGGAAGATATATTAAACACGAATTATATATTAAACCCTAAACAGATTTCCCTTCTGAATACAAAATACGTGATAAGTGGATGAGGCAGAGACAAAGCGTTGTTCTGTTACTTTTTTCAAGTTTTTCAGGGTTAATGTGCTGTTTTGTTTCATGCCCTTCAAATAATTTGACATTTTGTTTACATTCTAGATGTATGAAGTGACTTAATGTTATTCCACATGGTTTTCAGTCTGCGTTCTCCACAGATGTACCATGCACATGCTCGTTTTAACTCTTAATATTCTTAAAAATAAATTTAAAAATAAATCTAAGGCTTTATATTAAAAAGCTGGAGGATAAAACTTACATAAATGTGTTTATTACCCTCAAATAATAAAAGCTAGGTGTTGCTTGGTAAAAAATGTGAAAATGTTGTGAGGTGAGTGGGAACTGTCACCGCTGACAAAAACCGTTTTATGTGCTACACTCTCGAGTGTATAGACTCAATTCCTGTTTGTTTTCTCTGATGTAGGCTTAATAGAGATATAATAAGAGATTAAAGTGAGACAATATGCGTAGAACTGTCCCAGTCATGTCACTTGCTGTCTGCACCATCTTTTCCGATTTGTTTTTTCCTGTTCAGTTGCACACCCATGCCATGTGATTAACGCGCGAGTTAAAATGCTTTCTATAACACACGTGTCAAAGTCATTAAAAAAGACACATACCCGGTGAAAGTTTTCCATTTTCTTAAACATACACTTGCTGCCTTGTGTTTTTCATGTTATCAAGGTGTTATCACTCCGGGTTAGTCTATTGATCAATTGAACCACCAATAGCTTATGACAACAAGCGTTTTATCATCTTCACCACCAGTTATATAACATAAGTTGAAGGTGTCATTGAAATTTATTAAAGATGATTTTTGAGAAGGAAAGGGGATTACAATAAATAAATTTTATACTGGTATGTAAGTGCTATCACTTTCACTTTCGTTTATGACGTTCTCTGTAGTAGCATTTATTTATAAAGAGAGGTAACAATCCCAGTGACACAAAGGCTACGTCTTGATTTATCGATTAATGAGAGCCAGCTGTAATTAATAAATAAATGGAGTAAAGAACCAAATTAAACAGCCGTCATGGTTAACAAATGGAATATTTTTCCCTTTCTATTTGCCCTTTGCCACTCGACGCATTTTTTTTCTTTAACGTCCATGTAAATTGTATGACATGACATTTTTTCAGATGACAAGCGTTGAAATAGAGCTAGAACCTCTGAATGAACAACCGCAAGAAACTGGAAATGAAACTGTTCCTTCAGGGGGTCCGGTTGCCGCAGCGGAAGATGTCGCCAACACCGAACCGGTTCCCCGACCCGATGGGGGCTGGGGTTGGCTCGTCGTGCTTGGTTCTTTCATGAACCACGTTGTAATAGACGGTACGGCTTTCTCGATTGGCGTCATCTACGTGGAGCTCATCGATTACTTTGGCGCCTCCACGGCCGATACGGCATGGATTGGAGCCATTCAGTATGCCATGGTGAACTTGGCAGGTTAGTGCACAAGTTAATGACAACTACGGGGTACATCTTTTTTAGTCTATACAGCAAGTATTTTCAGCATCACTGACCTTGGTTAAAGACGTACAAGCGTTCTATTTATTGGAGGTGAGGCTACAACTGAAGATGAAACCCGGAATTATTATAAGTGCAGAGTACAGTGTTAACATTACTGTACACAGTAAATAATAGATTTCTATATACATGCCGATTTATCATCAAGTCTATGGGTCTTTCCGCTGTTTGTGACTGCATAACAATTCAATCACGTCACAATGACTTACGTTCTACTAAAAAAATGTCGGGGATACCTAAACGAGTTTCTTCGTGAATATTTAACCGAGTTTCGGTTTTTTACCAAGCTTCTTCTTTTTCACTTTTTTGCTACATTCTCGTCTGAAGAAAAAGGGTGTCAAGGTAACGAAACTAGGTCACTAGGCGCCTGTCAGCCCAGGGGGTAGGATATATGTCACATTAAGGTTGTCTCGTTCAATTAAATCGGACAAATCCACGGAGTGACGTGATAAACTGTTCACCTGACCAGACATCCTGTCAAAAAATATTATGGGGCCCATTTTTACTGAAATTGAAAACGGCAAACACTAGATTCCTTAAAAAACACTACTATGCAGGAAAATGTTCTATATTATGTTTGCCGTAACAGTTTGATCACAACATACAAAAACGAAAACGGTTTCATGTAAACTTGATTGCATTTTCACCCTCGAGATAGATTGAAATCAATAGCAATTTCCAATATTTCCACCCTATATAACCAGAAATTAAATTAAAAAGGAAGACCTGAAATTACACAACAATCACAAATACTTATTATTATTATTATTATTATTATTATTATTATTATTATTTCAGGTCCCGTGGCCGAGGCACTGTGCAAGACCTTTACACCCCGTACTATAGGAATGATAGGCACCGTCATCGCCGCTATTGGGTTCATACTCAGTATGTTTGCCACACAGATTTGGCAACTGTACATAACATTTGGCTTTCTGACAGGTAAGTTACAGTGCAGAAACTCTAATGTAATGTTCTACATCCAGGTATGTTCCCGGTTTAGAAAATAAACACTATGACCTCCAGTCTTGGCAGGTGCTCCTCTGTTTTTCGACGTAAAAGCACCTCAGATACCCTGCACGATCCAGATTTTTTCAGGAGGGGGATCATATGATTATTTTAACCCCCCCCCCCTCAGATATTTTTGGAAAGAATTCAATGGGGATCTTTATACAGTGTTGTATATTTTCTTTCTCCTACTCTTGATTTTCCTCCAGCCAATGTCATGCTATAGGTGAGTCCCACAGGTGGTACAAATAACATGCATTGAAGGTCTTTAACAGCTACCTCCCTCACCCAAACATTTTCTCAGCTTACAGCCTGTGTGTGTGTGTGTGTGTGTGTATTCGACACAAAATTAAGTTCCCTATGCCATGCTACGTATGTTTCTGAAACACCCTCACCGTCTTCACCATTTATATTTCAGGGTTTGGGTTCGGCTTGAAATTTCTACCAAGCATTGTTTGCGTCCACGAGTACTTTGAAAAAAGACAATCTCTTGCGATGGGGATTGCCGTCTGTGGTACCGGGGTTGGCACTTTCGCTTTCGCACCCCTCTCCGAATACCTTATCGAGATATACGGCTGGCAAGGTGCCCTACTCATTGAATCCGCCATCATACTGCATGGCGTTGCTTTTAGCGCCCTCTTCGTTCCTCTGGAGAAAAAATCACGGGAGACACGGGAAGACGAGGCATCTCTCATATCCAAATTAAAGGCAGCTTGGAAAATCACAAAGGAGCTGATCGTTGAAATGATGGATTTTAGACTTTTCAAAAACCCAAAATTTGACGTCTACTGTGTCTGTATGTTCCTATTCGCTGTTGGCTACGTTGTTCCGATGACGTACCTTCCAGAACGCGCTGTGAAACAAGGCTACTCTCCGCGAGAGGGCGCTTGGCTCGTTTCTGTTCTGGGAATTTTAAACATGCTGGGGCGCATCTTCGTAGCCGGAGTTGGAGACCGAAAATGCGTGAATCGTTTCTGGATGTTCACTATATGTATCCTCATCAGTGGTGTTATAACCGGTGGAAGCTTTTTGGCAAATTACATCTACTGGCTGCAGATGACGTATTCTGGGTGTTACGGTTTTATGATAGGTAAATATTAGGTGCTACGATTGCCATAAAGAGCAATCGTACGCTAATTTTTAAGATGGTGTGCAATTGTAAAATATGTTGGAAATTGAAATATGTAAAACAGACGTATATCATATTTTCTACCTTTACAATTAATATGAATTCAACTACGTGTGTTTATGTAGGACACTTAAATTTATTAATCTGTTTTATTAATTACTATTATCACTTCCAGGTATCTTCATTTCTTTGGAGTCTGTCGTGTTAAGAGATTTAATCAGCCTTGAGAACCTGACCAAGGGCTATGGTTTGGCCATATTTGTTGGTTATGGGATAGGGTCATTGGTCGCTACGCCATTCACTGGTAGGTTGTTTTTATGTCACTTTAAGTACATTTACAGGTCTTTTGCATGTGGTAACTTAACTTTATGGCGGTCGGCATCTTGTCGCTTCTGCACGATGCTGAAGAGGCGAATCCTTGCAAATGTATGGCTGTCGATTGGCCAATGGTTAATTTGAGACAAGTTTTATCTGAATTTGGCTGTAATTCCAATGCCATATATCGCAGCTTTGAATATTATACTACTTATTACAAATTATATTACGTACAGTGTTTGAATATCTTTATTACCTTTTTTTTTTTTTTTTTTTTTTTTTTTTTTTTTTTTTTTTTTATAGTTTTTTTTTTTTTTTA
>NW_019775540.1:75664-113263 GCF_001039355.2 Lingula anatina
GATTAGAGTCTGATATTTTTTAATATATTCTTGTTAAGTCATGGCCTTTTGTAAAAATGTGGCCAACAAAACTGGCGATTATTAACCTTGGTTGGAGACAGCAACAAATATGACAAGGCCGGAGAGCTTCAATTCTCAATTTGCAAGCAACTCGCGTTGAAAATAAAATCAAAAATATAACTTAGACATCGGGTATAGAATTCCTGTGAAAGAAACTAAGACTCATTGCCCTGTTCGTTTTTATTCATTTACAGGCTGGATCTTTGATGTGACCCAAAATTACGACAACTCGTTCTTGGTTTCGGGAGGGCTTCTGGTGGCAAGTGCTCTTTCCATGGTACTCATACCTTGTTTGAAGCGATGTGATGCCAGGACGGAAACTCCAGCAAATTGACCTCTGACCCGGTTCGTCCGTCCAACATACTGACATTCGTTAATTTCTGTAATTACTACTGGATACTTGCACCTGATATATAATACTGAGAAATGCTCCCATAATTCAGCCAGAAAAGGCCAATAGGGAAGAATAAAGACCAGAGACCTCTTCATTTACCTGGTCACGCAATTTATTATGCATAATGAACTTTATCAGTGCACAGTTTTTATATCAATGTTCTAAATTATTTCTGTATAATGCAGGTGGTATTTTGCTTGTTTTAAGCGTTTTTGATATCATTAACGGAATTTACCGCACAGCCAACAAAAAAAAGTACTGCCATATTTACACAGAGACGATTTTTTGTTAATTTTTACCTTCTCAAATTAACAAATTTCTGGTGAAAATAATTGTTTTTGTTTATCATCAACTTCTAATTAAGCACACAATCTGATCAGCTTTTTAAGGAAATAAAATATATCTAAACATTTTTTGTGAAAAGTCAGTAATTTTACATTATGCAATTAAGTACAGTTTTTGTTGATAAAGACTACAAAACAAACAGCAATACAGAAATCTAACACTGAAAAATTTATAAGGAGCATTGACATTGATAATTAAACATACTGTACTAAATAAAAACAGGTAAATAAAAATATTAAAGAAATTACGTATTAATAGATTAAATGAACAAGGAAAACAAATAATGGCAAATTAAAGAAGACAGGCCAAATAAACAAAGACAAACCATGAAGATAAAGCTAAAACTTTCAGAAATACAGCTGACAGATATCAGTACCGGTCCAGTGCACATAAACATCTTCTTGTTAATTTGTAAATAATATCATTTCTTACTGAACTGGGCATTATTTCCACAATTAGCATACAGCCCACAGTATTGTTCCACATAGTCTTGATAACTTTTCATCCATGCCTGCATATCTGTGTTAGTATATGTAAAGCATGGTACAGGTACCATACAAGGCAACCAATAGATGGCGCTGGGGGGAGCAAGACCAGCAGCAGCAGCAGCCTCTGCACGCGTCTTATCATATTGCTGCCATGCTGACCATTCTATGTCATCTTTGGGGTCATTTTTGTGATGATTATTATGAGATTTTGTTTTGTAGTCACGGCTCTGTCTATAGTAATAATCTGCAGTGCTATATTGCCCATAGTGGTCACTGTCATAAACTGTATAACCACCTTCATAATACTGATCTGCCTTGTTTTCAGTATCATAATTACCCCTGTGTATATTATCATAGTGTGAGCCACTGTCTTCTCTAAAGTATTCCTCTGTATATGCATCAGCGTAATATTGTTCTGAACCAGGATACCACTGATTTTCAGCACTATAGCCTCCATAACAGCTGTATTGGCAAAGATTAGTGCTCTGTTGCTGAATCACATCATCGCCATCAAAGCATGTGTCTTCTATTTCATCTTCACTGTTACTCTCGTCAGATGAGTAAGAGTAGATTGAATTAGACCTTGTGGATTCAAACTCAGAGGAAGAAGCCCTTTCTCCATCATCTCCACCATCCTGTGCAGCAATGGAATTCCTGGAGTCCAGTGCCCACTTTAGCCCATAATTATTTTCAACATCAAGTGTGCTTAGCTCATCGGACCGCATGTTTCCATTCAAAACTCCACCTAATTTTATTTGGGGGGTATCATAATTTTCTTTTATATTAACTGCTAACTGGGTGGTATTACCCTGGGCTTTTCCACATATATTTGCACTTGTACTCTGATGGCTGTCTGTCTTTTCTGCCTTGTCTGCCTTTTCTGAACTAGTTTTTGGGCGTGTGATTTTTCCAGCATAATTGGGTATTTCTTCTGGTAAATGTTTTCCACTTTTGTATTCTTTCTCTCCTGAAACTTGGTCAGGATGCTTCTGCAAACTGCTGGAACTAGACCTATTTGTTACATCTTTGGAATCATATCTGCACAACATGTGGTGTTGATCTAAGTGAATTTTCTGCAGTAAGAATCCTATCTCATTTGCCAGGGAAGACCACTGTTGTGTCTCTATCTCATCTGGTGTTTCTTCTTTATCATCAACTGCCTTGGCCACTTCTGTTGCTTCCTCGCTCTCTTTTAAATCTTGGTGCAGAACGTCCCTTCCATCCTGTTGTTTGAAAGCTTGGTGACTTTTAAGGACATTGTTGTATGCTAATCTGACACTGTTTGTCGTCTTCTTCAACTGTAATTTCGATAAGATGCTTGCAACAATTTGGTCTTTCTCTGAGTGACTCTTTGAAGTCCCTGTGTCACATGTTGGTACGCTATTGGAAGCCATTGTAGACATCTGTGACGGTGCATCATGGGGTGGAAGGGGGCATTTATCTTCTAGATCAAAATCTGGAACTGAGCCCTCTTTTGAGGAACAATAATCTTCATTGCCACTGTGCTTTATTTGGCCTGTTTTGTTTTGTTTCTTATTTTTCTTATATCTTCCACCATCTTTGGTACCATTGAGAAAATTGGCAGACAAACAGGACACCTCTTCACTGAAATTAGTCTGCTTTAAGCCACATTCATTTTCTGGAGTCAGACAAGTACCTGTGGCCTCATCACCCATATCAGAACAATTGTCCTTCTGGGTGTTCATGTAGCCCATCTTGGTCCTGACATATTTAGCTACCTGGTGGCCAGCAGTTGGTTCACCACCTGCTTCCTCTGGTCTCGTAATTATCTGTTCACTAGAAACCAAGTCACCCATTTGAAGATAGTCAATATTCTTTGCAAGGTCTGTTGGTAAAGGATCTATAAAGAAACAAAATGATTGCAATACATAACATCTAAAATATAATTTACAGGAAACATGACAGTCTGTTACAGTATTAATTATTGGTTGACATGGGGCCAAATGTACCTAAATAAAAGGAAATGTTTCAAAATCAGAATCTGCAGTTTGTACAGAAGTAAAAACAAGGCAGCAAAGCTGTCAAATGTACAGACAAAAACCAGAAAATAAAAATGCAGAAAATAGGATACTGTCAATTCTGATGCACTGATGTATTATGCTTTCTGTAACTGCATAGCCAACATTGAATTCTAATTCTGCTAAAACAGTGGATTAGGATGAAAGTAAAATGTGTAACAAGCATTAGACTGAATTCCCATACCTAGATCAATCTACGAGGATCAATCCAACTCCCACATTGAAAATTCCAGTATGTGAAAGATAAAAATTTTCACAAAAAAACCTCTATAACTTCCAGAAAATTAACTAATGAGACAGATTTTCCAACTAAAGCTGTATTTTAGTCCTATGTTTCTTTCCTTAAAGTGTAAAAAGAGCAAGTGACATGGTTTTCCTTTCACAGTCACAACGGAGGCAGTGCCCAAAATAGGGTTTTGTTCATTTTTGATGCAATATAACACAATGCTTAACAGCATAATAACCATCAGTTTTTTAATGATAAAATAAAACTATCATGGATATTCACAAAATGTGTCTAGCCCATAGAGTTCAGACACACTTTGAAAATCCCAAAATCTAAACAAGAGAAACTGAATTGAAAAGAGTTTATTTCCATTTTCAATACCTTTTTTTACATAAAAAAAATAATCGATTTACTGTCATTTTTATATGATCAATTAAAATATGTTGTCAAAGGAAAAATATCAATAGAACAAATTTAAATGTCCAAATTGCTCCATTCTTAGTGAATGATTGAATCTGACGAACTGCAATGATATGAGTTCCTTTCCATTTTTGATACTTTATTACACAATGCACAATAAATGGTGTACTGTCATTTTTATATAATCAACTAACAATATTTTTAAGAAGCATAAAATGTCAAAACAACACTTTTACATATCTAATTTGTTCCATAATGAGACTGTTAACATGCCTAAGAATTAAATCTGAAGAAAAACCACTTATATACCAAAAGGCTAATAACTTCATCAAAACTTAACTGATCAGGCTTATTTTCAAACTTGATCTGTATATTAGTCAGACTGATCACTCCTTTAAGTTTCAAGACAAAAGGCTGATTGGTTTTCCTTAAAATGCGTTATCAGTGTTACATATATGCTGAATAATGGGAAAAAAAAGCATAACTTTAAATTTGTAAAAATAGTCCAATCAAGCCAATTTTCGAACTTGACCTGCGTATTATGGATATTCATCAGTTCTGTAAGTTTCAAGCCAAAAGGTAAAATGGTTTTCCACTTATCGTGTTATCGGTGCTGCATATATGCTGAAAAAAGTGAAAAAACAGCATAAATTCCCTAAAAGTGACCCGATCACGCTGATTTTCGAATTTGACCTGCATATTATGAATATTCATCAGTTCTGTAAGTTTCAAGCCAAAAGGTAAAACGGTTTTTCACTTATCGTGTTATCGGTGCTGCATATATGCTGAAAAAAGTGAAAAAAACAGCATAAATTCCCTAAAAGTGACCCGATCATGCTGATTTTCGAACTTGACCTGCATATTATGAATATTCATCAGTTCTGTAAGTTTCAAGCCAAAAGGTAAAACGGTTTTTCACTTATCGTGTTATCGGTGGAAGTGCACGACGGCGACGACGGCAGACGCAGGTGACTGCTATATGTACAGACACATCTGTGTCTGTACATAAAAATGTGTGAAAAGGCAAATCAGGCTGCCTGCCTCAAGTTTGAACAGCATTTCAGAAAACAGCCTCAGTACTTGAGGTCATAGACAGGGACTACATAAATCATTAGGGCAGGATACAATGTTAAAATTCCCCATCAAATCACATCCAAAAGCTTAAATTTAGAAATATAGTGAAAAAATATTAAAAATTAAATTTTCTTCATCAGTTCCCACCTGGTAACACCTCAATGCGTGTGCCACACTTGGCTTCAATTGCTCTCATCTGTTGCTCTTCTCCACCCTCACATACAAAGGTAACCGCCACACCATAGGAGCCTGAAACCACCATATTTGTAATTGTTCCACTAACTTAATTATTCATCTAATTTCATTGAAAGGGATAATAACTCTTCGTTTTGGGCAAAAATGAATTTTCCTGGAGTAAACAACAATTTTCCCATACTTACCAATGGTTAATGAATCCATTTTTACATTCAAAGTTAGTCCTTGGTTTTTTTCTAAAAAGTTTGTTTTTTGTTAAAATCTCTTAAGAGATTATAACAGAGTATAGCCATCAATGGAGGTCACGTGATCTAAAGTCAAGCTCAGATATCAAAATAATAGCTATAACTGCTGTTTTTGTGGTAAAACAGATTACATTATATTTCTATGAGTTGTTCACAATGATTTTATTATGAAATATAGATCTCATACGAAGAGTTATTATCCCTTTAATAATCAAAGGAGAATGTTTTAATATTAAACTAATGAATATTAAAATACCTAAGGCAAGGAACAGTAATTAAAATTTTCATTTAAGTCTATTTCAGAAGTGATTTTTTTTTTTTTGCACAAAAAGGAATCAATTCATTTTTACTCTCAATCGTGTGTGCTATAATATTGAGAGAAATATTTACCACATACCCAGCATTTTGTCAACATATACATAAAAAGTTAGTGGAGAAAAATAAAAAAGTTAGACTAAATCTTCAACCTACAGATTGGCTGTCCCACTGGTCAAAAACTTCAGGCTTTTAATTTCAAAGGTGAATTCTTTTTTTTTTTTTTATCAGTGGACCTTTTTACCCACCCCCACCCCTTAATCCAAATGAAGAAATGGCATACAAACAAGGACCATATTTTGTCCAGAAAATGAAGGGAGGGGGGTCAAAGTTCAACCCCCCCCCCCCCCCCCCCCCCCCAACCTAGAGGCCTGAATTACCATATCTCCCTGCCCTGCCTATCCTGTGTAGGTATGTCTCATGATCTCTGGGCAGGTCAAGATTGATGACCAGATTGACCCTCTCTGCATCTATACCTCTAGAAGTCTGTTAAAAAAAATTCAACGACTCGAAATAAACTGCACACACATTTTGATTTGATCAAACAGAATATCATAATCAACATTTAAAAAGCATAACAACCATCTTCATCAAGTCTAAACATATTACTTTAAAGTTGTTAAATAAATATGAATGTGTAAATTCATCCATTTTTTTAACTGACACTCAATTTCACTTCCATCATTATTCTAATAGAGTTGTAGTAATAAGCAAAAAAATTTGGGCTCACTGTACAGTAGTAAAGTAAATTTAAACCAAATGCCTACATTTTCACCATCATACCACAGGCATGACATTCCCAACTTTGATCAAAGGACCTTGAAAAAACATGTGGACAATCCACGGGACTAAGGCCTTTCACAAAAGGTTCAAACATGTCTTATTGATAAAAACACATCTTAATATTCTTTAAAACAATTTCCTTTTTTTGCTAACTAAAAAGATGTATTCTCTTTACCAAGTCTGTGGATATGAGCACCCTGCAGTGGAACTTCTTCAACTTATCCATGGCTTCCATTCTTGACTGCTGGTCCTGGCTGCCGGATATACAGGTGGAGGGCCAACCTTTAGAATTAAGGATGTCACACAAGGTTTGTGCTCTGCAATCAAATCAAAATAGTTTTCATCTCTTATAAACTATGACTAAATAAACACTAAAATGTATGCAGGAATTTTCAGCTTTTTTACTGCTCAAAATAGCTGTTATTTCATACAGTTCACACAATTTCATACCTTGTCTGCAGATTGGAGAAGAGTAAACACTGATGAAAGTCCACAGATGAAAAAAGTTTTACGAGCCACTTTATCTTCTCTTCAAACACCTTCTGTGGTAGTGGATGATAGAGAACAGTTTGAAAATACTGTTTAATACCTGTAAAGAAGAAAGAAATGCACCTTGTTTGAACATAAATAACTAAAGGTCCTTCTTGACTTGAATTTTTGTCTGGTTAAATATGAAGCTACTGCCTCAAAATGAAACTAAAATGTGTAAGTTCAGAAATTTAAAACAGTAAAATTAAAAATAAACAGCTGCATTACCTAATAAAGCTGGATCATTAGCATTCAGCCTCATAAAGGTTGGATTCCTCATATATTTGGTCAAATGTTGAGCCAGATACTCAGGATATGTGGCAGACAAAGCCAACATCTGTTTATTCTCTGGGAGCATTGAGTAGATCCAGCTGAAATGAATTAAAATACCTACAACATGTTAAATTGCTTCTTAAATATTACTAGACTTTGACTTTACAATTTAAAAGTTTTTGGAATAAAATCATACAAATGTTTCCAGAACTGAACAATAAACATACTTTATCTGTTCCTGAAAGCTGTCTTCTAGCAGCTTATCTGCCTCATCCAATATAAACATCCTGATGCTGTCAGTCTTCAGAATCTTTTGCTCTATTAGCTGCTTGACACGTCCTAAAAAAACACAGTGATGTTTACTGCACTAAAAATAGTTTAATATTTATTAAGAAAAAGTTCAATATAAATAAATATATGCTTCCTAACATATTCTTAAACTTCTCAACAAAACTAATGCATTTTCCTCCGTCATTAATCATATAACTGTGAATCTATTTTTTTGTTGTTGTTGTTTTTTTAGAACAGTGTGATGTGAGGAACTAAACATTAACTGTGTTAATATCCATGTACTAGTAGGCATATCACAGCCTATATGCAGAAGTCACAATATAACAAGTATGGTAGCCTGTAACATGTACTTCAATTTGAAAACAATGTGTTGTTTTCTCTCATCTCACCAGGGGACCCCACAGCAATATGACACTTCCTCAGTTTCTGTCTGTCCTCATTCAGTGGTATTCCTCCTATAAATGTATGACACAGCAATCCTTTCATGGCACTGCCTATAGATGTCAGCACATCCTGGATCTGTAAGGCTATCTCCCTAGTTGGTGCCAAGACAAGCACCTGGAAAGAAAGGAGACGGTTCTTTATTTTGGTCAGGGCGACATTGATGACTGTTAGCAGAAGCATTTCTAGGATTTTAACTACAAGGGAGGTAGGAGGCCCTAAGAAGGACAAGTTAATAAATAAATAAAAAAGGTTAATAAATCAATAGTTTATAATATATTTAAAATTTGTAAAAAAAAAACATTAAAAATATTGAAAAAAAAAAATACCAGTGGTCCTTATTGCCAATTGAGGTATGCTCTAAGTCTGGAAGGCTAAACAGTTCTTGGCACAGAGTAATGACTTTTCTTAATTTCTCTGGTGTCTTTAACATTACATATTTTGTTTTCCCAAAATACTATAGAATGACCCAGATATTATTTACCTGTGTGCTGTTGCTCTCCAGTGCCAAGCTTTCAAGTGCTATCACGCTGAAAACACAGGTCTTTCCAGTGCCAGACTTTGCTTGAACTATCAAATCTGAAAAGGTCATAAAATGGCTTAATCAACATCAATAACACTGTCAAAATGTTAGTGCATGCTAGAGTTTAAAGAACTAGCTAGTATTCTACACAGCACAAATAAAACAAACATGTAAGAAAAACATCTCTTGGGCAGCAGAAAATCTTTAAACCTGCGATTTTTTTTTCAAACCTCTGGCAGTAATCTACAGTACTGTATGGTGCTTACATGTACATTAATTTCACACCAGTCCATAAAGCACGTACAGAAAGTAAACAAGCTATCTGTACAAATAAACCTTCTTGCACATGAAAGTCTTCAATTACAAGACACAATTTCTATTAACATTCTTAAAGAAGAGATACTGTACACCGTCAGAGTTCAAATAAAATTACATTAAACTGTACAAATTACATGCACGCTGCACATCTTATTTGTGGATTTACGTACAGTACAGTAAGAATTTGACGCTGCTTTTCTTTGGCAACACGATCGATTTCAACAAAACAAATAAGTACTACTATAATGTCTCTTACCCAGACCACACCTTCCTATAGGTATAGCCTTTAACTGTATTGGGGAAGGTCTAACAAATCCAGAATCTTTTAGACCACTCAGAACAGAATCTGACAAATACAACCCGGCAAAATCTATGTTTTCAGTGATGTTAACATCGGCAGTTCGACTTTTTCCGCCCAAATTATGGGCGATTCTACTTTGTTCTGCCATTTTCTTTTAGTTTAACTAATCAATAAAAAAATTAAAAAGAGACGTGTTCCTAAAAATGCAGAAAACGCAGGTACGTATTTGGACACCATGCTACCTCGTCCTCCATGTTTGATTCGTCTGCCACACGAACATGTATTGACAGTTGTGATTGGATGAAGAGTGTTTTAACCAATTAAATAACTTGTTGCATTTAAAGGTCGGTACCCTTATCACGTGACCCGGAGGTGTTTCCTCTTCCTGGATTTCGAGTCTTGAACCTGTGATTTCTTTGAATTGTTGTTAAAAGTTTTAAGTTAAAGCATGTCTCATCAAACGGGAATTACAGGTAAGACGTATATTTAACTTTCTAAAATATCTTTATTCTTAAATTGACAAAAATAGATTTTGGTTTAACATACTACCGGCCGGCTTTTTACACAGGCTACATGTACTGTACAGTACATGTAGTTTCAGATGTCAGTCACAGTATTAGCGGGTACAGTATATCAATCATTTACTAGTGGTATTTCAGCTGCCTTTTCTTAGTCTATGGGAAAATACAACAATAAGTATGTATGGAGACTTTTGTTAGTGCTGCTTAAAGTGATAATAACTCTTCGTTTCGGCCAAAAAATGAATTTTCCTGGAGTAAACAACAATTTTCCCATACTTACCAATGGTTAATGAATCCATTTTTACATTCAAAGTTAGTCCCTGGTTTTTTTCTAAAAAGTTTGGTTTTTTGTTAAAATCTCTTAAGAGATTTTAACAGAGTATAGCCATCAATGGAGGTCACGTGGTCTAAAGACAAGCTCAGATATCAGAATAATAGCTATAACAGCCGTTTTTGTGGGAAAACAGAACATATTATATTTTTATGAGTCACTCACAATGTTTTTATTGTGAAATACAGATTTCATACGAAGAGTTATTATCCCTTTAAGTTAATTTCCTTAATTTTTGGCTTAAAATTAGGGGTCTACTCTCAGAATTTTATTTATTATCAGTTCAGTTAAAGCATTTTCCTTATATGGAGAAATTATGACTAAGTCAAGTACAGTAGGCAGCATGATTATTTCATCTGATTCATCTGACCTTATTCTTATATTAAATACATTTTGAATCTGAGATTATTGTCGTGGCAATTGCTTGTGCAAACCAACCTTCTGCTATGGCCCCACTACTATAGATAATAAGATAAAATTTTGCACCCATTTCTATAACAAGAAATATAAACGCTTCATGTTTTAGACTGAGAGTTACATATACCCTATTTTAGCAGACTTCTGAACTATCAACTTAAATTAAAATTTATCACAATCTTGGTCTTAAAATTAAGACCATCTTTCAGACTAAATTGTACTTTGTGTATTGAGCCCAAGGTAATTACTAAGTAGTCTGTTCTCCAAGGCCAGTATTCAGTTTGCCCTTTCCCTGAACTTAAGATGTCTTTACTGATACTCTTCCCCAAAGCAGTATGTAATCTTCTTCATCAAACCTGTATATATGTATGCTTGTTATTAAACTCCCTTGTGGCTTTATGATATCTGGTATTTACTCGAATAATAGATTCGAATATCGTAAATTATTTTTAAAAAAATGCCCCTAAAAGTGTTTAATGAGTAATAGCATGACTTGAAAATGTTGATCCAAAAAATTGAAAAGTTTGTTGATTTTTGTCTCAGAACATACATGTACACTGTTGTGAGTTTCTAAAAATGGTAAATAAAATATTATCAGTGATAACCGTATGTTGTGAAGACCCCTGAGGTCAGGTTGCTGGGGTCAATAGAGCACCTGTTTGGTGGCTGTCAGAAGAAGCTTATTTTATAACTGCTCTATGGTAAATTTATTATCTGTACTTTTTAGGCAAAATCCCACATAATATGCATCCTTTAAGAGGCAAACAAAAAGTTGTCAATAGCATTTGGATTTTTAGGTTTAATCTATGTGTTATTTTTATATTTATCATGTAAAATTCTGTTCATTGTATTAACTATTATTTTTGCCTATTATTTTCACAGCATCTGAAGACTTGAGGAACTTCTTTGCAACATCTAAAGATGGAAGCATTCGTTTGATGAAGATAGGCATTGACAATGGTATACTCATTACTCAGTAGAATTTAAGTGTGCTTAGTTACTATAAGACTTATGGGGATAAAAATAAATGAGTTTGAACACCACTGACCAGACTTTTATAAATGTATCAGGGGCCGATTGAGGCCGTCTTCTAGGTCTTCCAGAAGACGGTCAGATTTTCAAGTTTACATTGACGGGTATCTAATTTTTTTTTGTCGGAAGACGGTCAAAAATGGAGGATGGATCAACAAAGAAAATTTGGAAGTCTGTCAGAATATATCTCTGGATCTGCCCCTGTGTATATACTATCACAAGAAGATGTAGAATTTTTGTAGTATGTAATCTGTTACAAGAGGTAAATATGTTTGTAATTATGATTAATATGTAATATCACCAATTATGTTATAAACTCTTTTTTGTTTTAATTTTTGCTTTTCTGTTGCAGAGGAACTTGTTTTGCTGGACAAAAGTGAACCAAGGAGTTCATGGGAAGAAGATATCCTTTCTAAAAATTATCTAAATAATTTATTACTTGAAGGCATAGAAGCAATTTTTTTCTTTCAAAATAAAGCAAGTTTTAGTTGTAAGACTTTGAATATTTTGATTTTTTATAAGGTTTAAAATTGATTATATGGGATAAAAAGAAATATAAAGTTTATAATATGCCGGTGAATAAAACCAGTGAAGTTGATTGAAAATGAAATCAAACTCTATCTCTATCTTTGGACAATTGACATAGAGAATGTCATGTTTATTAATTATTATCATTTTGCAATAACTTTGCAAAGGTATCTAATGTCAAACCCATTTAAGAAATTTACAGCAATTAAATATGAATATGATATGAAAAAACTAGCTCAAAATTGTGGACATAAAACCTCCTTGACCATTTCCACATTATGATGCCCAAGTCCTCCCACATCTAGATGAGAAACAACCTTGTTATATCTTCTACCGTATGGACAGTACAGATAACTCTGATCAGTATGAGTGGATATACCTCAGTTGGTCACCTGACTTCGCCAGTGTATGTATTATTTATAATAATAATAATATTTATTATTTATGTTCCTGTGTTATTTATGCAAATATACAGTAATGTTATTATATATATATATATATATTTCTTGCATTTTAATTTTTAAATACTTTATTGTCTAAAGGTTAATTTTTTTCACTGAAAATTTTTTATTCATCTATTCATCTTAAGAATGTGATTTTATTTTGCTACCAGTCAGCCCAGCATATATATATATATATATATATATATATATATATATATATATATATATATATATATGTATGTATTAGCAAAGTGACTTTTTTATCATTTTAATATGTAAATGGTCGATCTTTTAGGGTTGAATTCTTTGATATTGTCTACAAAGAGTAAAACATAAAAGTATCAGTAATTTTTAAATTACTTTAAATTCTTAAAAGAGCCCATTTTTGAATTATAAAATGATGTGTAATGTCTGTCTTACCCTTAAACATCTTATGCTTCTACTTCAGGTTAAACATAAGATGTTGTTTGCTGCTACCCGAGCCACATTAAAGAGAGAGTTTGGCGGTGGACAGGTCAAATGGGAAATATTTGGAACAGTAAAGGTGAAGCAATTTTTAGTCGCGGTCAATATTTTAAAGTAGAAGTTGTAATTTATATATATGCAAATGAGGAATGAATTAGCTCAACTTCATTATAAGTGTAGAAAATGACTGCACTGAAAATAGAATTAATTGTACCTTTCCTAATCTGTTTTGTCCATTATGTTAATACTATTTTGTATTTAAAAAAACTGTCAAAATGTCGAGTCTTTTCTTACATAGTTAATATAATGTAATAGTCTAACACATATAAAAGATTAAAATTCATTTTCAGTCTAATATTGTTGTCATCTGCACAGACTTGTTTTCTATCATGGTATAATATCAGTAGTTGTCACCATAATCGTTTTTAGGAGGACCTGTCACTGTCAGGTTTTAGGAAGCACGTGGAGGCCCATGACGCCCCTGCACCTCTTACCTTTGAGGAGGAGGAATTGGCCATGATCAAAAGTACCGAGGTAAGAAAACAGTCTCGCTTACAAATTCCTGTCAAAATTTTTCCATGATTATATGATGTTTTATTTGTTGGTGATGAGCTACTGTAGTTTATTAGTAAGATGAATATTATACACATTAGGGGTGATTGAAAAGTTAGTATGTATGGCAGCAGGTTTTTTATTTGTTCTATTCTTGCAAAGCAAAATTTCCAGTCAGTAAAAGAGTGAGTTGTACTTACTGCAGGTATGGTTGTAGACAACATGCTAGTGAGGTGTGTAGGGGTGTACATGTCAGATTAACAACATGGACAAAATGTCAGGATGAGTCTTAATATGAGAATGGCTTAGTAATTGCAATGTTGGAAAAAGTGTGTGGGCTAAGTTTGTATTGAGAAGATTTCATTTTTGTTTTCTTCTTGGTTGAGCTCAGAAGTTTAAAATGTTAAAAACAAAAGAATCAGGTTGTCAGAAGAATATTTTGAATTTATATCATGGAAAAGTAGAATTTCTCTGAATACATTCAGTAACTGGAGTATATTTTACTTTTGTTTTTTCTAGTTATCGGTAAGAAAGGCTTGACTTGAAATATGGCATTATTTAGAGGAAAGGAATGGAGAATCAGAATTTACTTTGGCCTGTTGTGGTTTTTGATAACCTCATCCTGCTTTTTAACATGATGTTTTGTTTAACTTGTAGATAGGGGTTAAACAGCATGGACATTGCAAGGCTTTGTTTTGCACAGTAGCTTATCACTTTTGAAACACCTTTTATTTTGAATATCATACAGTTATCATAACAATTGATGATGATGATGTTGATCGGTTTTTGGGTCTTCTGTCCTGAAGAACAATTGATATATGTATTGAACGTCCCTCAAAACATTTAAATAGCAAATAAGTTTATTGGAATGCCACTTGTCACAATTAATAGATTTGAGTATTTCAGAAAGAATATTGATATCTGGATAATATTCTGATGCATAGATATGCCTTGTTTGTTTGGACGTGTTTGTCGGTTCTCTCTTATTCCAAATTTTTGAAGTGTGCAGTTAATAGAAATATAAAGAATGAAGAAATACATTTGTAGGTCCTATTGCACCTGGGTCATTAACGAAAATTTTGAGAATTGTGCAGCTTTATTTTTCATTTTTTTCATTTGTTCACTCATTTATAATTCACTGAAGCTATTTTCTTACATAAACTTTGACCATGCTGATACTGATGCTTGCTAAAGCTGTGTTTGTCTTTCTGTGGAAGATTGGTCTCAGTTGTTTATTATTTATTTTAACCCCCCCCCCACACACACACACACACACACACACTTCTAGGCCAGTTTTATGTGCGTTTGTGTGGCATTTTCTCAGTTGTCATAATTTGTTTAAGATTATTAAGGTACATTTGATATCAATTTTAGAGTCCCTGATCAAAACTCTTTACGTGTAACCTTCAGACATACTTTCACCCTCATACTTTGAAATTTGTAACATTTTTTTGCATGGTTGTATAATTATTAGCAGAATCGCAGTTTATGGTTTCATACCAAAAAGGCTCATGATAGAAAAATAAAAATAATGATATATATATAGTGAAAGACATTTAAACATTCACTAATGTCATTTTTTTAAATTTCAGGTGAAAGCAGACATTGGAGTGGACACAAAGCATCAAACGCTGTCAGGGGTGGCTTTTCCTATAGAGGACGATGCACTTCATAAGATAATGGAACTAGGGCAAGGAGAAATAACTTATGTCCAGTTGGTAAGAATTAGACTGATTTTCCATTTTTATTCCAACACTGAAAAGATGTAAATCAGAAGGTCATCATTTTTGTGAAAAAAAAATTAAAGTTGATAGGCAGATAACAGAACAGATATAAGAATGTCATCAATTTTGTAAAAAAAAAAAAAAAAAGTTGATAGGTAGATAGAAGAATATGCAATGGTCTCTTTGGCTCTATTCCCATAGATTTTAGATCGATCTGGATAATATTCTGATGCATAGATATGCCTTGTTTGTTTGGACGTGTTTGTCGGTTCTCTCTTATTCCAAATTTTTGAAGTGTGCAGTTAATAGAAATATAAAGAATGAAGAAATACATTTGTAGGTCCTATTGCTAAAGTAGGTCGATCTAATCTTTGGAAATGGGGTGTTTGTATTTGACCACTGAAAAAGAAAAAATATTGCAGTCAATCTGAATGGAAGTAAAAATGAAATTTTCACAGAAGAGCTATTTTATAACAGGACAAAGAGATTTCTTTATAGTAAGGTCTTTATTAATTTAATTTTTTAACTTAATTTTTTAACTTAATTTTCTCTAAATTCAGAGTGTAGACCTTGAAAATGAGAAGATTTGTCTTGAAGCTGCTGAGGATCTCGCAGTCAGTGCCCTACCTTCCAGAGTACCTGCTGACCATGCCAGATATCACCTGTTTAAATTTAAACACACACATGAAGGAGACTACCTACAAAGTATAAGTAAGTAGAAATTAAATTATTTATTTATTTATTTGCTCAGCGATTTTTTGGATTGATAGGAAATAGATTCTGCAGTATATTTTGTCTGTGTTTACCAGAACTTGCTAACCTTGTAATCTGCTCCTCTGATAGATAATATTTAGATTTTATGTCTAATTAATATGCATTTGGATGTACGTTATTAATCTACATGGATTTTTACATGTAAGATATGGGTACTGACTTTCATTTCAAGATATAGCAAAAATGCTCAATAATTGACACGTTGTCATGTGTCAGACGTCAATTAGCATAGTGTAAATTAAGCATTCAGTGAGTTATGTTTTCCATTTCCAGTATTTATCTATTCTATGCCTGGTTACAAGTGTTCAGTGAAAGAAAGGATGTTGTACTCTAGTTGTAAATCTCCAGTAATAGAAATGGTGGAGCAGCTAGGACTACAAGTTGATAGGAAGGTTTGTATATGTTATGCTTTGTTTAGATTGATGCAGTGAAGAAATATCAGAAAGATACCTGTATTTTAATTACTAGACAATGGAAAAATGCTATAAATATTTTCGTTTCAAGATGAGTGTTTCTTATATTTCTCTTTACTCCAGCTTGAGATTGACAGTGGCGAGGAACTATCAGAAGCCTACCTTTATGATGAACTCCATCCAAAGAAGAACATAGCAAAGCAGGCCTTTGCTAAACCAAAGGGTCCTGCTGGCAGAGGCCCAAAACGAATGACGAAGCCTAGGGCAGAAAATGGAGAATAGAGGCCTAATAAATGAACTCTGTTGACTTTTATGGATTAAAATTACATTCAAGGCTTGTTATTACCTTGAATTTGATAGAAGACACAGAATCAAGAATTTGAAGCAAATTTTGAACAGAGCAGTACTGACCAGGAAAAGTTTTTGAAAAGATGGAGCAATCCAGATAGAGATGCATACCAAAACACTGGAAGAACCCAAGAGAGGGGTTTAAAACAGGCGGAAACTTGGATTTGTTGAATGTGTGTAACTGAGCCAAGGCGTCCCTTAATTATGAGATAATACCATTTTAGAAATAAGAAGCCAAGGTGGCAGTAGAATTTTCCGGAATGAATTTCATTAATTATCATGTGAGGGATATGTGGGAGAAATGTGTAAAATAACAAAAAAAAAAAATCATTATGCGTAAATTTGACCCAGTCTGGGGCCAGAGCCACTGCAGATCACGTGTAACATAAAATGGATGACATAAAATAGTTACATCTCTGTTAAAATGATTATGCAAGAAAATATTTTTGAAAAGTGTGATATTCTCTCTCAACCTGCCAAGGAAGTATACAATATTTTTGTAATGCCGTAGTTTATGCCAATATAAGCATGGTTTGTATGGGAATGAATTATATGTTTTTTGTTAAGAACATTGCATGTTTGAATTTTATGTACTTTTCCCCAAAAAACTGTGCCTTTCTAAATTGTTATGGGTTCTGCTTTTAAGCTGCATGAAATAATGATGAAAAACGATTTTCTCATAAATTTTGCTTTAAGAAAATAGATAACCCGGTAAGAGGAAAGTTTTCATTTTGGTGTAAAAGTTAGCATGCTATCAATCATAAATCTGCAAAAATACACTCAAGTTAACAGTTACAACTGCACTTTTTTGCACTTGTTGACATTAATAATTTCACTTCAATTTATTGTTATTGATTATAAGAATTGATGCAAAAAGCAGTGTCAATTTTTCAAGTAAGTCGGACTTAATAAAAGTTAATGCATTTTAGTAGTGGTTCAAAGACTTGCTAAATTAGAAATAACACTAATAACATCTTTCAGTCACAGTGTTGTACTTTATTTAATATTCAACTCAGAATAAATTAAGCATTATGTTTCGTTCATACAAAGACAAATGCTAAGTGTGCTATAATTTTTTATGTCTTTTCTTTGCCATGCTAACAGTTAAAATTATTTCGGGGGTATATCTATAAATCAATCACTATCTATTCAGAGCTCGTTAAGAACAATCGTGTTTTCACCATTTTCCATCCTTGTATTAGGTTTCATATAAAGAAACGTAAATGTAAAGAAACAAGAGTGTCACAGTATATCCATATCAGCAAATGTCAATACTATTAAGTTATATGTGAGGGAATAAAACAGTAAAACCTCTGAAAATGTTCATCACTTCAAATAACACTTGAGTTTAAAATGAATTAAAATGCCCATGTACTGTAATGTCAATGTGCTGTATGTATATAACTTGCAGTCAGCTGCTCCCACTTTATATTTTAACGCAGTTCTTTTTCAATTAAGTCTTCACACTAATCCTGGGCATTTCTCCTTTTTTTGAAGTATTGTCCATTTGAAGTTTCTGCACAAAAAATAATAACAATGAAAAACATTGCTGCCTTTTTCTGTCACTGAAAGATACAATGAATATATTCCCAACTTTTAAGACTTATCAACTAAGGTAAGGAAAAGAGAACTGTCGAATTCTTCTTTTGATGGCCTCTTAAGAAGAAAATAAAAAGATGTTTTGTTGTTGAAGACGCTAGCACACAGTCTCCTGTGGTCATCAAAGACCAGCGGCTTTGGCTTCTGCTTGTCTAAAAAAAAAAAAAAAACAAAACCAAAATCAGTAAAAAAAAAAATTATGATTTCCTGAATATTTAAAGTATCACACTTTTAAAGGCACATATTGACAATAGACTGCATTTTTAACATGGACATTTTTCCAAATGGTCAAACACTCATCTTTGAGTTAGAATACATTTAAAATATAACTGTAATACAGGTACTCCATTCAACAACATTTCTAATTCATTTCATAATTGTTTTAAGCCAAATGGCTACTATAAACACTATATATATATATGGACACTGGACAATAATATAGTAGTAACAATAATATCACTTTTAATTATGAAATATATATATATATACATTCTTGTCTTTCTTTCTGACAACACTTACTTTCGAGACTGCAAAAGTGCACGGACCTCATCTCTGTGCATATTTATTAAATCAATGTCTCTGAAGTTAATAAGGCCATACAAGGTGCTAGAACAGAAAAAGACATAAACGTTACATTTTCTATAGCTATCTTGATGGTTTAGATCCAAACCGCAATATTATAATTATACTAAGGTAAAAGAAACTTGGAAGCTTTACTAGAAGGATAAATTATTAATAAAATGATGTACAATTCAAGCTATCATGGCTGACATCTTACCCCAACACCGCCCCTTGTACAGCCCCGTACGCCATGGCAACAGGGCCTTTGTAGAACATAGCCAGTCCGCCTGTCATACCTTAAAGATAAGTCTTAAAGTAGTTTTCACTTATATTCAAGCTTTCATCTAAGAAAGATGAAATCTTGGTAGAATCTACAATTACTTGGTCTTCTCAAAGGGGAAAACTGTGAATTTTACAGACACTGTATTTATTAAGTCACAAATTCTTAAAATTGGAACATTCCTATGGAGTGGTAGCAACAAAAAATTTAAAAGGAGGCTATCTAATAGTTCTATTTTATACAGTAAAAACACAGTTAATGCTACATATATATTTTTAATAACTCCAACATTATGTACCATCTGAAAGATTGATAATTTGTCCCAACTGAAAAGATCAAATCAATAACATACATCCAAGAGGATCAATTTCTCTTCATTACTTAATATTTAAAATTGAGACAGGTCATCAGTTTAAAAGTTTTCAGCTTACTGGCCATTTGGACCATCAGTTTCCTAAAACCTGCTGGTTCAAATCGGGGTTCACTGGAGATTTCCATACTGCATTATTAAAATCGGCTCTATTACATTAAGTCACCTATGACATTTAAGTATATTGTAGCAGGTATAGACTACTGTATATATCACATTATACAGCTTAATGGTGTCGACAATGATACCTGTGGCCCCATTCAGAATAGGGGACTATCTAGTCCGAGGGTCAAATATGGCGCCCCACTGGTACTACAAAGCTTGCCGTCTAATCTGCTAATAGACACTGAATAGATATCACGTGGGGAAGTATTCAAGTGGGTCGGCCATATTTGACCTTTGGACTAGTTAGTCCCCTATTCTGAATGGAGCCTATGAAGGTACAAGCATGCCTTTGTAATGCATTGGTGTAATGCACATGCATGAATGTATGACTGTACGTATTTGGGTATATATTCGTATGTGTGCATGCATGCATTTGGTGTATAGTATTTATCTCAACATCTGCAGTGTGTGAATATGTGTGCAAGCATGCACTGTTACGTGTGATGGAAAATTTGTCTTCAGCAATAACCCACCTGCACTTAAAGTATAATGGTAAAACCTACATGAGTTAAAGTAAATATTGATGCTTTGCGACAGGAACCTGAAAGAAAATTTTTTTCAATCTCAGTATCATTATTTTCTGACTCTGTAGTCTCCGTAGCATGACTTCATTTAAAACACAGAGCTACACACATAAATGCCACTAGTATGCAGACTGAACTAGTTTGGTTGGTCCACTTCTTACTAAGTGCAATCAGTGGAATCAGCTAAGTTGTCTGACATGCCTCCTTGAGCAGCTTGTGGATAATTAAGCCAAGGGCATGCAAAAGTTAATTACCCCTAGCTTGAGGAGGCGTTCCATTCAGTTTAGCCGATTGCACTTAGCCAGAGCCCCTATTGGGAGATGGACTGACCCAACTGGTACAATGTGTCTGTCTGAATGCTACCTGAAATAGCTTAATTTTGTATTGATAAAAAATTATAAAATTAAATATCTGAGATAAAAAGGAGTCAAAGTTTGCATATTTAGTTCAGGATGATGTGATTATAAAGACCCCATCCTGTCCCCACTTAAGGCATTCTTAAGTCAGACACTGCATACTTCAATCTATTAGTTTCAATATACACCGACTTACTCGAAGCAAAGTATGAAAAGAAAAAACTTAAACCCCGTCTTGGTTCCTCCAACTAATGAGTGAACACGAATGCTCTCAGCTAATGCTGTCTGGAAATAAGAAAATAGAATTTTGAAATAAAATCCTTGCGAGGTAACACCTGACATGCAAAAGAAAAGAGTCTCTCACATTGGTGTCTAATATTGTGAGAAATGTAGATGCCTGAGATTTAAGGTCTTGCAGACATGTTCATGAATGTTTCTGGAAAGTAGTGGTAGGCATCACTGGTATAGATCATGAAAGGCAAGTGACATTTTCTAAGAACTTTAAATCTGGAGGCTTGGACTTACGCAAGTATATGCATGAAAATAGGTGGTTGAGCAGTTCTCTAGTGTAGCTATATAAAAGAGTGCTACTCAGCAATAGTCATTGTCAAAGACATAATTGGCCCCCTGAAGCTGTAACAGTCATATAGGTAATGGGCCTTTCTATACACTGTGCACTATTGTGACATCTCACTAGCTCCTACTGATTACAAAGCTATCATGGCCCAGAAACCTACCAAGGCTGATGACAGGACCATGTCCAGGTTTCTCACAAGCAACAATACAAAGAGCAAAACACAAACAATAACTTCAGCACCTAAAAGACCTCATTCGGAGGTGGCAAACTCCAGTGCAGAAGAATTACAAATGCTCATGCATGAGCTGTCTGAAATAAAAAATGAGATTAAAGAAACTATTAGAAAAGAGGATTTGGAAATTACAGTAACAAGGGTGGTTGAAAGACTTCTTAATAACATGGTATCAGAAATGGATGCAAAATTTATGCAGAAATTCGACTGTCTAAAAATGGAATCTGAGACCCGTGCTGCAAAACTGCAAGATCAGGTGGATAGTCTTCAGATGGAAAATGAGCAGTTGAAAGAAGTCATGAGAAAGAAAGACCAAGAAATGAAAAAAATGAATGAACTGCTAAAACAAAATGATTACTACAGTAAAGAAACCATGCGCTCTTGCAATCATAATGAACAGTACTCAAGGAAAACTAATATAAGGGCCTTGAACATAATAGAAAAAAAGGAGGAAAACCTGAGAGAAATCTTTATTGATATGCTGCAAAAAGAAGCCAAACTGAATATTGAGCCTACTGATATCCAGGCAATACATCGCATACCCGGTAAACAAGGATCCCCAAGACCAGTGATCATAAAACTTAGAAACACAGATATCAAGAGAACAATCATGCGGAAAAAGAGAGAACTGAAATCTGGTGCACGTCTGTATGATGACATAACATTAAAAAACTTAACTCTCTTGAACAAACTAAAACAACATGAGCACGTTGAAAGTGCATGGTTCTTTAACTGCAATGTATACTGCCAGTTAAAAAATGGAAACAGAATAAAGGTAGACATATGTGATAATTTGGAGGAGAAACTGAAACAAAAGAAAAGGTCCAATTAGGAGAAAAAATGACTAATGTTTTGTTTTCTAACATGTAAAGCCTAGAGTGCCTAGATATAATGCAATGTAATTGCTTGGTTATCTTTATCACTTTATGTTTATAAACTTTCTTCTTCCATATTTTCTAGGTACACATGTAGATCCCAATTGTTACTACTTCTCATGCTTTACGATTAATAGAGAAATAATCATAAGGTTCTTCTTATCTTCCAATAAACCTTGTTTTTGGGAAGGAGAATAACCCACATAATGCTTTCACTGGTATGTACAGAATATCCTTTACATAGACCAATAAAGATAAGGTGAGTGCTGATCCCTAACATTCAAATATTAATGTTGTAAAAATATTTTTTGAATTGGTGCTCATCCATAACATTATGCAAAATATTATCAATGTTACAATTTGATATTCTGTGGGATCATTAGGTACCTCAATTTTCAGAACATGCTGCAAGTACTGATACTCGAAATGTGTGGGATGATTGTATTTATGTTATCTTACTTTGTTTTTTGTTTTACGAACAAAATTTTTGTCTATGTGAGTGTGTGTCATGTGTATGAATGTGTGATGTATGCAAACCTCATAGGTGAGAGCATCCTGATCAAGCAATGTTTAGGGTCAAATGACATGTGGGTTAATGTATGTATGGGGTTGTATGTTTGTGAAGTGATGCATAATTGGAGCACTACACCAGATATGAATGAATATATTATCATGATATCTGCATGTATAACTGTGATGTGGACTTGCTTACTCTACAAAATATTTTACACCGATATAATGAGCCATATATTCCATAGATATACACAATCTATGGATGTCATCTGCGTACTGGATTACTTGAAAGTATTATAATTCACAAAATTGTTATTTAATCTATGAGTTTGCATATCGTTAGTTTGAATTGTAGGGGTCTTGGAGGTACTCAAAAGAGAAGAGACGTCCTGAACTATTTGAAACAACAGAAATACTCAATATATTGTATCCAAGATACCCACTTTACAGATAGGGACAAATCAAAAGTACATTCCTTGTGGGGATATAAAACCCTTCTGAGCCCTGGCAAATCAAATTCAAGAGGTACGGCAATCCTTTTCAACAATAACTTTGAATTTAAAATAATGAGAACGTTGTTCGGAAAAGATGGAAATTATTTGATTATCGAANAGCGAAAAAAAAAAAAAAAAAACGGCCCTGCACCCCCACCCCTCCACCTCCCCACCCCCAAACCTAGTATATTTGATCGCAGACAACAATCAGCGGTCATCTATGTCGCAGCGCACGACGGAGAGAGACCGTAATACACAGTTCGGCTGCCGTGGCGAAGGCAACCTGTGCGCCGCAAATACCCATCTGCGGTCGTAGTGGCCTCCCCGCACGGAGGAGAGGCCGTAGTGCCGAGGCCGGCTTCTGCAGGGAAGGCTACGTATGGGTCGGAGACACCGACCCGCGAACGGCGAGATGAGGACGCATTCACGGATAAAGCTCCGCCCGACTTTAACGGTAAAGGCAACGAACCTGGTCGCGGAAGACACTTATCGCAGATGAAGGCTACCTGCATGTGCGCCATAGACACTGATCGGCTGTCGTCTCAGTTTCAGTGCACGGAAAGGAGCAACGGTAACACTAAGCTTCCATAATAAAGGTTATCGAGCCGTGGCAGACGCTAATCGTCGGCCGTCTTTCCCTCCATCCACTCCCGTTCTGAGCGCTAGGATCGTTTTTGAAAAACGACACGAGTTTCTGGCTGCCAGAATCGCTTTTGAAAAACGACACTACTGATAACAATGCTGTTTTGCGGCCCTAGACAACAGTACCGCTCTATCTATGGGCCATACACAGTGATCGGGTGAAAATACGTGTATACCTTTGGTCGCAATTACGGACACTCAAACAATCATACATTATGGTAACTCTAAATAGATCGTCGGGAGAAGATAACAGAAGGCCTAGCGACGAACAGACAACTTCCGGTCAAAATTGACAGAATTCCATGAAATTCGAACTTTCGGAAGTTCTGAGCACCTCCATTTCATGAATTTCGGCCAGAACGATCTTTTCCCAAATTTAATTATTTTCTACTGTTCGAAATTCATGGCACATTACCGTATATCTTGATAAAATGGACTTCACTATCATTGATTACCTTGGTCAATCCTATATCAATTAGCTCTTATCCCATTCAATATTTGTACTTACCTGTGCAGCAAAATTACTTTGGAATTTATATGTCTGGTGCTTTTTAATAAATTTTTCCGCTGCCTCTTTGCTGCTTTTAGTTGCACCAACTACTAATCCAAAAATAAAAGCGACCAATGCATTTTTTGCCAGATGCATTGTCATGGGATTGTCCTCGCTTATGACTTCCCTATAAAGCAAGACAATTTTATTTCCTTTATATTGTTTAATACATTGCATCAATTTTCTTTTGATAAACTGACTTACATGCAACATATCAATCTTTATGATTTCAATATATTATATTTTGCTTTATATTATTAATAGCACCAGGTGATACCAAGTTGACCCTCAAGTACAAGCATACATGTACTTTCTGTTTCAATATACTTACTTTTCAGTATAGTAAAATTTAACTCTGTCCCACCCAGTTTCCTGTGCCATATATGCATCAACATCTTCTTCACGCACTGCATACTTGCTATCAGGCTTGGTTTCTGTAGCAACATCCTGACTGACAACACCAGATGAGGTAGCCTTGGAAACAGTCTCTGTGGAGTTCACTGCTGAGGTACTGGTATTTGTTTCAGTCGTTTTAACATCATTTTTACCTTGGGCATATGCAACAGGAAAAAAGTTCAAATTTCTTGCAACATGTTGGAATCTTATTTTCTTGAATAACTGTGCTGGATTCCATCTGATGTATTCACTTGTGCCATTTATCAGGTTAACTGGAGTTCTATTAAAATGTCCCATGCAGTTTTTGTATGTATGAAACATGTTCTGGAACTTTGCATACGAATATACTTGTACATGTTTTCTCAAGTGTAGTTTGATATCCAAATCCATCCTATAATATTTATTTCTGTCTGGAAGTTGAAATGCAGTGGATGTTTTCCCTTCAGGACAAGGCATTGTCTCTCCAAATGGTTATATCTTTAAGTTCAAAGAAAATCAAAATAATAAAACATATACTAGTATTACAATTTAGTCTAACAGGAATCATATATTTCATTACATTTTCTCACAATATAATATAATATAATATAATACAATACAATACAATACAATACAATACAATACAATACAATACAATACAATATATATTGTGAGAAAATTAATTTAATGAAATAAAGGTTCCCTGCTGGACTATAATATAATATAATATAATATAATATAATATAATATAATATAATATAATATAATATAATCCATGCATTAGCATTCGAATTTCCTATTGACGATTTTGATATCTGTGCTGTGCTAACGCATGAAAGCAAAGCCAAAGGCTTCAAAATTAAAAGTGTCAATTTAAATNAGAACATCGAGAATTGGTAAGTTATAGTGTGGTTTTCGCCTAGCAACTTCTGGTTTTCGCGGTTTTCGCGGTTTTCGTATTTTCGTAGGACCGATTTAAATACCAGTTTCTGAACCATCAGCGGTGCAGGAGCTCTAAAATGTTTATCTTAACTCTCACGGTACTTTGTATGATAATGTATTTGTTTACCCTATCAAAACGACAGCTAGAATAGGACGTTTTCCAAATAATCACATAATCAGAAAATTATTCTTTTTTCCCTACGTGCAGATTACAAAATTCCACACTTCTTACTCTCACCTACTGGCTTCTGAATGGAGATTGGAAAGGACATTCGGCTCGCAAATTGACTTGTTCTCTGTCTAATATTAGAAAAGCTAAAAGGAAAAATACATGAATAGATGTTAGGAGAAATCAACTGTATATTTCATATGCATTATGCTGTTGTATACATCTTCACATATGTTTTTATTGTTCTTACATAACTTATTTCAGTAACATATCTTGATTAAGAATTAATTTTGTAGGGGCGAGTGCTGGGAACTAATCGGAGAAACAGAGAATTGTGGGTATTTTGTGGTCATCGCCATCTTGGCGTCGCAAGGTAAAATTTGTTCCCTCGTAATTTCTTCTCAATAATCTTAAATGTGGACTTTCATTTTTCGTGATCATATGTTTCTGTAAAATGTGAAGTCAAAGATATTAATTGACTGAATTTCTGCGAGAATACGTTCATGTTTTATTGAGTATTTTGTCGTATTGAAATGAGTGCATTGTCGATTTAGTTGCAAATGTCTGTTCGCTTTGTCTCTTTAAAATATTACAATGCTTTCAACACAGAGTGGCTTAGGCTCTACATACTAAGTTTTCACTTCTTATCGTGATTTGAGATTGGGAATTTAATTTAATGAGAAGTAAGCTCTAGTTTTGAGACATGATGCAAAACACGAGGCATTTTATTAAATATCTTTGTAATTTTTTTCATTCGGTATTTAAAAATAATTATCATTTCTTTCTGCAGATAACAAAGATGGATTCACAAATATCACAGTTCTTAGCTCAGCAAAAACAACAGTCATTATTTCCAAGGCCTCCCCTGAGAGGGGCAGGATTTGTAGTAGCAAGGCCAGGACAGGGAGGATTCATAGGAGTCAGGCAGCCAGGACTCATGCCAATACCAATAGCTGGACATTTTGGGCAGCCTGAAATCCCAGGGAATTTCCCTCAGCATGACTTTCAAAGAGCCTTTCCTCCTCAGCACGAAATTGCCGCAAACTTTGGTGGTCAAAGAGAAATGCCAGGAAACTTTGGACAGCCTAATATTCCAGCTGATATGCGGCAGCTTGAAAGAGATATGCAAGGAAAAATGGGTCAGCGGGAGATGCTGGGGAATATACCACATCGTGATGACTTTGGCCAGGGAGAAATGCATCATGATTCTTTTGATGACAGAGGTTTTGGAAACCAGGTAGAAGAGGATCATGACAGGCATTATCAAAACAGAACAAGAGACAGGGACAGGTAACTAGAGTGATTCTGTGAGCCTGCATTACATTCCTCTTGGCATTTGCAATGAAGCCCATGTTGAAGCCCTTTCTTCAGCCATTATAGTTGCAGTGTTCTAATAATGTTTCGTAGTAACGCCAATGTTGGAGCCTTTGGACTAGACCATTTACATAGATAAATGGTATTTGTGCCACCCTCTCTGAACACCCCAAAATTTTGAGAACTTATGGTTTTTTATAAGATTGTGTGGATAATTTATGGTTTTATATGACATTGTGTTGATAACAATGTAACAGAATAATTGCTTTTTAGAATTGTGAATTGAAGCTGTAATATAAGTGAAATGAGTTACAGTATAGTTTGTATTATAAATTGTGTTTCATGGATTATTCAGAGACAGACGTCGGGACCGGGACAGAGATCGTGACAGGGACAGAAGGAGAAACCGGGACAGGGATAGGGACAGGAACCGAGATCGTAGCATGGAGAGGAGTAGAGGGGGAGAAGGAAATTTTGATAACAGTTATGATTATGGCAACTATGAAGAGGTGAGTGTGTGCGGAGAAAAGGGAAGGTGTATTATGAAGACTGTGTAAAAACTGGTATGTATTTTTACTTGGGGTGAAGCCAAGCAGGTCCTCGGGTCATAAAGTTTTCAATCTTTTCAATCTTCTAATGTTTGGCAAAAAGGCCTTTTCTGTCGCATGTTGTATGAAATCACATTGCAAGGGTTTTTCTGTTCTTCAGTACATCAACTTTTAACTAGTAACTCATGATTTCATGAATTTAAGTGTTCATTTTGTCTTGAATGTTTTATTCACAATAAAGATTTACTCTTAAGATGCTTGACTTTACTTTTGCCTATATTATGGGCATGTTTGCCAATTTCTTATTTCATGTAATGATGATAGCACATAGTGGAAGAATAAGCACTCCAAATGATATTTATGTTTATCATACGCATCTGTCAGAAGTTTGATAAGAAAGCACATGCATGTTAATACTAGTACACACGTGGCAGTGAGACTTACAGTGATATTATTTTATCCCCTAATCTCAGTATGATGATGATGGTTACAACTACGATGGTGGTCGGCAAGACGTGAACAACAGTATGGGCAGAGACAGGAGAGAGGGGCGTGGCTATGACAGGGGAGATCACTATGGGCGTGATGGGCGTGGTCACAACAGGGAGGGGGAGAAGTGGTTGACTGACAACCCCACGAACACCATCATGTTGAGAGGATTACCTCAGAAGATAGATGAAAAAGATGTAAGTTATATACCTTGTCAAAAGATGTAACTTTTTTCAGATATATTTGGATATTTGGGTGTTGTATTTGTACCCAGAGGGCAGACCACCCATATAGAGCCACGATCCCATGACAAAATTATTTTCAGGATTTCTTTTCAAAAAATGTCTACTTTCTTATTATCTTTACCCTTTCGACATGTACAGCAAACCATATTTATTTTGCCGAAATTTTGTTTTCAAATTGAATTGAGAAAAAGTCTAATGTAGAAAAAAAATGTTATCACATGGTTCTAAATTTTATTGGTTTTGTAGACTGTTATTTATTGTTCTATATGCAAAATAAAGTTAATGCTTAGAAAATGTATTTTTTGCTGTGCATTTCAGATTCGTGCAGAGCTCATGATGTTTGGTGTACCTATAAAAGAGGTGCGGCTAATGAAGAAGAAAGATACAGGTGAGATATAGAATGAAGGGGGCTTGACCATGTATCCAGTATTCTCACACAGACACCGTCAACACAGAGGCACAGAACCCAGAAAATTGTACATTCCCACATGGTCCTGGGCTTGTTTTGTAACGCGATAAGAATGTAAATGTTTAAGTAGTTGACTGGTAGAATAATCTGTAAGTTTTCTTGCTCAGTAGTGTATAGTGACATTGAAAACATTGTAGTGACAGCTTCTTGTTATGTATGTTTATGATTGTAAATGTTTCATCGATGAATTTTTAAAAAAAATAATTTAATGTTTGTAAAGCACAACAGAGACACTTTTGATATTTAAAAGAAAAAATTAATTTACGGATCTTATTAAGGAGAAGATGTCATTGATGGCTTTAGATTTTTGTTTGAGAAATTGGAGCTTGCCTCAGGTAGGTATTCTGTCATGAACAACATAAAGCCCAGTGAACTATGAGTGAATGGCCTGTAAGGATTTCGTCCACTTCCCTGAGTGCCTCTGTGTTCTCCCTTGCAATCCCCATTTGAAGAGCAATGCTCAGTCCCACAAATGAATCTGTTCCACAGCCTTTCCTTTAAAGTAAGCTTCAGTCATGTACTGAACTAACACCACCATGTCATTGTATTGTACGCAGGTGCCTCCAGGGGGTTTGCTTTCGTGGAGTTTCAGAATACGACCGACGCACAGCGCTGGATGGAACACAATCAGGTTTAAAACTTCTGCACACATCCTTGCTACACCATGGGTAACAAATGTGTTAAGAATACAACAACAACAGCAACAACAAGTTTGGTCAGAAGCAGCATAGTTGTGTAATAATAGTAAGAGGGTTGTCGTTTTCATAGTTTTGCTGCTCAAGGAGCAACTGAGGTTTTCTGTTTTGTCCCAACTGTTGTACCTGGTAACTTGGGGTGCTACAGTTTTACATTGAATGCTAGGTTGTGGGTACCAGTGTATCCTGCTTATTTTATCATTGATTGTTTTATTATTGTATTCTCACTGATAATTATATGAAAATATGAAAATGTTGAGAAAGATATTATGCAGATAACTTCCAGCTGCCTATTAGATATATAAATGCTTGTTTTGTAAAACATTTGAAGGATAAAAAATCAGCTGAGAACAAGCAAAAAAGTGAAATCTTGTATCAAAACATTTACACAGAATTAATACAAACTGAACAGTGAAGGGAAACAAAAACAAACAGGGGAGGGTGGGGGTTTAGAGTTGCTTGTGCAGCAAATGTAGCATTCAGCTTACAAGTATTTGGAAGAAAAAAGGAACAAGCTATAATTTTTCTTGTCATTGCAAGTAACGGATGTTTTATGTCATGTAAAGTTTCCTTGTTGTGAATCTGAATTTTTATGAAAAAGGCGACATTTACTTGGTCAAGTATTTAATACATGAAGAAAATAATGTGCTGAATGCAAACTTTGCTGAACTTGTAAAAGTAGCATATAAAGTGTTGATAGACCTGGTATGAAGCTGAAATGTGTTGAAAGCACCTTTGATGAGTTGGAAAAGCATGAAAGATTGTGATGTTTGATTTCACCACAAATAGCTGATCTAGATAAAATAGAAGGGCACATTTAGCTGAAAAAATTCTATATTAAAGATAGAGGTAAAAAATGTACATATTTCAGCAAAAAGCATCATGAGAGACCAAGACGGGCAGAAATTCATTTCATTGGCAGCTGATGGCAAGGTGCACTCTTGTCTCAGATTTCACAAAACAAACGAAAAAGGAACCTATGGCAACCAGGTTTTTGTTTCAGGGATAAAGTACCATCCTCGAGCAAAAAGATAATGGCAAGACACTTCCAACAGAAGCCACTGTGAAAGAAAAACAAACTCTAATAAAATATATTAGGCTTAGTGATGTGGATGATGACTATACCCGATGTGGTTTGGATTTACATGGGTGGATTTTTTATCATCATCATACACTGTGGTGCTAACTGCCAATTGTTCATTCTTCCAGGGCCAGTTATATATGTTGAACCAGTATGCGGTTAGCATGCACTATAGTCAGCCTAAGACCCCTGGGATGGGAGGGGGCAGCGGCAGAGACGGAGGCCCCAGTGGCGGAGGAATGGGACCCATGGATAGGAATGGTGATCATAAAACAGACTGGATTTGCTCTAAGGTTGGATGCTGTTTAAGGAATGAAAATAAACAATTTTTTTTTTAGACACTGACAACATTGTACTTTAACATGGCAGAAATAATGTGTTGGGGGGAGGTATTAGTTGCTCAAAGTTATTACCATAATGACATTTAATCATTATTAATTGGTTTACCTTGCTGTTTCAGTGTGGAGTACACAATTTTAAAAGGAGGGACTACTGTTTCAAGTGCAGTATCTCCAGAGAAGGTAAACCACACACTAAATATTACCATTACACTAATAACACTTATTTTGTCATACACTATATCTGTAGTAGGTACAAAAGAAAATTGTTTTTAATAGATATTGTTAAATCAGTGACTTCAATTTTCAACCGATGAACATTATTTTCAGAGTCGGAGAAGTCTGGTAAAGAAGGAGATGGCTTTGATCAAGTGGGCACAAATCCTTGTAACAGTGAGTGTTTGTGTGGCTATATTGCTGTATTATATAACTAAAGATATTTCTGAGTTTTTATCTCTGTGGCATTCTGTAGAATTTGACCCAGTGTCCTCTTCAAGAACTATGATCAATAAATTATTTATTTATTTATTTATTTTTCTCCCCCAGCTTTAATTTTCCGTGGTCTGGATGCCTTGACAACTGAGGAAAGCATCATGGCTGCCCTGGTTAAGGTGACGGCCCTGACTGTGAAGAACTGCCGCGTGATGCGGGATAGCTTGACCAATACTTCACAAGGTTACGCATTTATAGAGATGAATTTGGCAGCAGAGGCCAGCCAGTTACTGGAGTCCCTGGGGAGACTTAACCCACCCCTGGAAATAGATGGAAAACAAGTCCTTATGTCTTACTCCAAAAATACTTTCACCACAGTGTAAGTATAGGATTTGTTAGCATAAAGAAGTTCTTGCTGCATGCTTTATGTCATGTAAATGTGATGAAGAAATGGTAAGGAAATAACCAACAAGATGAAATAGAGCTCTTCACTGCACCAGTTAAATTGCTGAAAAAGTAAATAGATGCTTGTAAGTAGAACACAATCCTGTTTTCTAGGCCAGTTTAGTAAAAACAAGCATGGTATGAAATGCTATTGTAAAGAATGACACCACCAAGGGTTCTGATAAAAGCAAAACAATTATCTACCAGTTATATATTTACATCCAGGTTGGCCACCCTCCAACAGAACAGCACATATGATTACTCCCAGTACTATGACAGCACATACTACCAGGGCCAGGAGGCCCAGCAGACAGGATACTATGACCAGAATGGACAGTACTATGAATATAGCCAGGGCCAGTATGTGCAGGCAGCTGCCCCACCCACACAAAGTAAGTTACTGCACTAGGAATATACAGTATGGCAATTGGTTATGTGTGGTCATGAGACATTTATGGTAAAAATGTGAAAGGATATTGTTTGGAAAGGGTTTAATTAAGCTTTGAGGCATGATGTGTTGACCCATCACCAAAGTGCCTGGATCAGGTGGCTGATTCATAGATTTGAGCGGCATTTTCACAGTATAAGACATCTAGTTGAGAAGATATAAGTGTGCATGGGATTTTAATCAGTATCTACCTTAGGAGTGCTGGTCATTGGTGCATATACAGGAACAGTTGTATACTTACAGTTAAGACCTCTAAATTAGAGTAACATTATGGTTACTACTAGCACTGCAAAATCCATGCAGGGTACAGTCAGTTTTAGAGTGTAATCATATTACTGCATTTTTCTGGACATTGAGAAAAAGTTGCTATTTTATTTGTCCATAATTCTTTTACACCTTGTCATTTTTCTTTCAGCTGACTCCACCAATGCAGCGGCAGCGGTGGCCCAGGCAGCCATACAGCAGGCCCAGGCTGTGAAACATTTCCAGAAACAACAGGAACAGTACCAGAAACAAGTGATAGAACAAATACAGCATCAACAAAAGCTAGCAGATATGTCACCGGAGCAGAGGTGAGAATGAAGTGTTTTTGGGGATATATCTGAACATTCCATACTTATTTGCTCTCTAACCAAGTTGAGAACTTGACGACAAATTCTTGTGCTTCTGAATGTTGCTTGATTTATTGAAAAACATTTTTCCATTACCTTGATTTATCTGAAGTTTACTTAAGCATATTCTTTATTCATGCTTAATGTGGTAAAACCTTCAAGTAGATTTAATTTTAGATTTAAAAAAAGCTTGAAAAAGATGAAGGGTTTAATCAAAGGTGTGTATTTTTAAAGCACATACTGTATGTAGGAATGAAATCTAGTTCTTTTGAAATTAAAGATATATTCTTCAGTGGTTCCTTTAAAATGAAAGGTATATTATAAATTGAACCAGATTTTCATTAATGTAGTGAAAGTTATCCACTGAGTAATCCAGTATACAAACAAAAACTGTATCTTCCTTGTCTCCAGGCTAGCCCACCAGGCCCAGCAGTGGTCCACCACACAGACAGATGGCGCTGAGCCTGCACCACAGCCAGGAGAGCCCAATGCCTCTGGAGAATACACCACATATCGTAAGTATGGAATTACTAAGCAGGATTTCACTTTAACTTGTGGATTTATTTCAAAATTTTAGAAAAAGGAAATAGATAATTTTGGATATTGGAATAAAGGACATTTTTACAGGTCAGCTAGATGAAAACCACTAAGGGATGACAAAAGAATATTAAAACAAATCAAAACTTAAAAGGATACTTCAATCAGAGTACATTATTATGGCAAAACCTTACTGTAACAAATGCTATTCTCTCTGCAGCTGTACCAGATGTCTCAACCTATACATATGATGAGGCGTCTGGATATTATTATGATCCACAGACAGGCCTGTACTATGATGCTAACTCACAGGTAGGTGTGGATGAGAAGCAAATCTAAGATAGTTGTGAAAAGTGAGTGCAGGCTTGTCTTCATTGGCAGTGCCATCTATTGTCATATATCTGGATAGTGATATATCTGGCTAGTGAGTTCTGGCCTATGTCTGTTCTATTTTGATAAGTATGGATATGAAGTTGCTTATTAAAGTAGTGGAAAGTCAGTCTTCATGCCATTAACTGCAATAAGTTATGGACAGGACTGCACTATAAATGTGGTGTGAAGTCACACAAGATACTCTACATGAAAAATTAGAATGTTGGAACTAATATATTTTGGTGTGTGAGTTTAATAGCCATTGTTTTATAAAAATGGGTTGAATAGATATATTTTGAAATACTTGTTATATTTTAGTACTACTACAACGCCTCCACTGCCAAGTTTTTATACTGGGACAGCGAGAGGTCAACCTACTTGGCTGCCCCCACAGCCGAGAACCAGGGCGAACAGAAAGATGACAAGACCAAGAAGGAGAAGGACAAGAAAGAGAAGGTCAAGATTGCCAAGAAGATAGCCAAGGTTTGTGTGCCGCATATGGTTCTGATGGTGGTCAGGATCCATGTTTAACTTGTGTGAACATGTTGATAAAATGCAGTTAATGTATGCTTACCAGCAATTTTATTTATGTGGATATATGTACGAAAATTGCAATTTGATTGATGTTTGTGGTCTTCTTTACCAAGATTGACAAAAAAATCTTAAGTATTTTTCTTGAGGTGAAGTGCAAATCTAGTATGAAGGCAAAGTTTTTAATGCATTGAATAAATTATATTCACTTTGTAACTAATAGTTCAATTTAAGTAGTTAAGCTTAGAAAACTAACAGTTGGTTTAATTATAAAAAAAATGTCAGAGACTTTGTAATGCCCTCTAAGATACAATATCAAGAGCTGCTTTAAGATATTAATTTATAAAACTTAATGTACTTGCTAAAATCATTAAATAACTACATAACTGACAACTTGAAAAGATAAATATATTTTCTTAACTAGGACATGGAGAAATGGGCCAAGACCCTGAATGCTCAGAAGGATGCTATGAAGGATGGGTTTAAGAAGAGCATGCAGTCACTGGGAGGAGGGCCTGAGAGAGAGTCTGCCAGCGCTGACGCAGGGTTTGCTGTACTGGAGAAGGGCATGGTAGGGGAAGATTTCAGTTTCAAAAATTAAATTAAAATTGTTTGTTTTAAAATTTTTATAAACAGACATTATATCTGTCTGGATATATGGACATCTTCTGCATCTCTGGTCATCGTGAACTTTAATCATTATTAGTTTACTCTTGTGCTACCATTAAACAAGAGTTAATGTACTTTAAAAAAACACAATGTCATGAGGAAACAGTGCAAAATATTTGGAATTGTTTGACATCAAAATACTTTGAGAAATTTCTCATGTTCTTGATCTTTGTTCTAAATGTTGGTTTGTATTGATAAGGCATTATACTTATGATGTCTGTAACCTATGGAGATCCCCAAATTTATCACTTTCAAACATAAGAATATTTGACTTTACTTTTCAGGGCGAGAAGCCAGTAGACCAGTCACTTATGCCTCCACCACCTCTGGTAGGTCACCTACTGTCATACTTCTACTATATCTTGTATAAAAAAGGTGTTAAGAGAAACTCTTCTGTACATCATTCTTTGTTTAAACTAAGGTTAAGCTTTACAGGTTGTTAGGAGTTACATTTGGTGTAAGAACATTCAAACTGAATGAAAGTACATACTGCCATTTTGTACAACTATGACTTGTTAGAGGTTTGACCTTTCATAAGTATCTGATAAACAGATGCTGCAAACTCCTTTAGTTGCCCAATGCTTCTTATAAATAGTCAATTAATATTTATGCTCTTGTAGAAAGGAAGAGGGAGGGGATATTCAACTGCCCCTCAGTTTTATTATAATCAGTGAAACTTTATATATTCTAGCCTGGTGGGGGAAAACAAGCTCCAGGTCAAGGTCAGCCATCTGGAGCTCTGGTGGCGTCTTACGGCGGAGACAGCGACGAGGAGGACGAAGACGACACCCAGCAGATGTCACCAGGGATGGTAGAGGAGAAGATGACCGACTGGACCAAGATGGCCTGTTTGTTGTGCAAAAGACAGTTCCCTTCAAAGGAGGCTTTACAGAGGCATCAACAGCTGTCAGATCTCCATAAGGTGAGGCACAGAATAAAGTCCCATTGAAAGAGAGTTTCATGTTGTGAAGATTCATAAAATGCCTTTACTTAAGGACTGTTTGAGCAGGTGGGAGCGCTGGGATGATTACTAAACTGACCTGTTCTTGTCTAGAGACTCCTTTTATGAGGAAAGGCCTTCTTTGGAAATAGATGGAAGATATGTGGAAGAACTTGGCAGAATTTTTCTTTTTTCGATATACTTAAAATTATAAGCAACTATAGTTGTGTACTTTTGAAAAGCAAAAAGACCAATGCAAATTGTTCTTTAACTGTACTGTAATAATACTTGACCTCTCTTCATAAGAGCTCCATGATTGGTCTGTAAAATGAAATTAAAATATCTCTGAGGAAGGTTTTGTTTTATTTTCAGCAAAATCTGGACAAATTAAAGGCATCACAAGCAGCACAGGCTGGGCCATCTGCAGTAAGTTGTTTTAGTTTTCTCCTCTTAAAATTTTTACAACACAAGAATTGACATATGAAGTAATTAAAGAGTAATTAAAACATGCTAGATCAAATTCAGTTTGTTGACAAAAACACAGGTATGTAAAAAAAAAATTTAGAAGCTGTTATACTTTCTGTCCAGAATAGAATTTTAACATGAAGAAATAAAGACTTTGGGATAAGGTGTGGGCAACTGCAGTGCTCTAACACTGAATCACCTTGTATGTCACTTTTCCAGGGTCAGTACAGGGACAGAGCTAAAGAACGAAGACAGAAATATGGAAGCACAGATCCACCTATCAACAAAAAGAAACAGCAACAGCTGAGACAACAGGCCACAGCGTAAGTGTTTATCCCTTCTTTATAACCTTGCTCATAAACCTTACCCTCTACCATAACCTCACATATTTCATTACTGTGTCATTATTGTAGATATTTGATATTAAGCTTAATCCTTCATATTTGTACTGTTTTGCAGATATGAAGAGCCAACCAAAGCAGGTCTAGGTCAAGACAACATTGGAAATAAACTTTTACAAAAGATGGGCTGGAGTCAGGGCAAAGGTCTGGGCAGGACAAACCAGGGCATTGTGGACCCTATTCAGGTGAGGACACCTTTACCATATATATATATATCTTTTTATGTACAGACACAGATGTGTCTGTACATATAGCCATCATCTGCGTCTGTCGTCGCCGTCGCCGTCGTCGCCGTGCACTTTTACCGATAACACGATAAGTGGAAAACTGTTTTTATGTACAGACACAGATGTGTCTGTACATATTGCCATCACCTGCGTCTGTCGTCGCCGATGGCGATGCCGATGGCGATGCCGATGGCAATGCCGGCGCCGTGCACTTTCCTTGTAAACACGATAAGTGGAGGGCAGTTTTACTTTTTGGCTTTATATTTACAGAGCTGATGAATATTCATAAAACGCAGGTCAAGTTCGAAAATC
>NW_019775540.1:118967-131029 GCF_001039355.2 Lingula anatina
GTGTTACTTATTATTATTTTCAACTTACAAGTATGATTTGTAGGATTGGCATGCAGTTCAAATTAGAAAGCCAGCTCAAATGGGTTATCATTTATTATTGAATTTAAGCAGTTTTATGTGAAATTTTCATTTTTCTCATTCTGGCATTTTCAAAGTGTGAACTTAAACTCCCATGGGCCTGAAGCCTTACGCTTGTTACACATTTCACTTACATTGGTATTACCTGTTGAGCATAATTAAAATTTGATGTTGAATTTGCAGTTAAGCATAATGTACTTTTGCATCAGAATTGACAGTAGCCTGTTTTGTGCATTGTTATTGTCTGCTTTTTGTCTGTACATTTGACAGCTTTGCTGCCTTGTTATCACTACCATTCCTGTCACATCAGTTTTAGAGACTGGCTTCACATACCTAGATCGATCCAACAGGATCCATCCATCTCAAGGGTTTTCTGCTAATTTGATTTCATCTTAAGCCACTTAGATGTCTGGCATGCCTACTAAAACTGGTTAACAATAATTAATTATCTCCTAGCAGCTTCAGTAGGCATGGCAGACATCTAAGCTGCTTAAGTTGATTGTAATTTAGCAAGAATCCCCTCTGAGATAGATTGGTCCACAATGAGTACTATATGATCTGGGAATGGTCCCTTATTAATTTAAAGCCAGCATGGATTCCTTATGCAGCCTATTGGCTCATTCCAAATGAAATTATTGTGTCACGTAGACTAATCCAAATCCCTGGGGACTCCAGCTGAATGCAATAAGATTAACATGCCGCATCTAATTTCCAGCATACTTATTATAATCACCAGCTTTTTTGTATTCTACTCAACGCCAGGAAGAGGCAAGTTATTCTATTGATCTGATTGCATTCAGTGAGAGTTCAAGCAGAAAATCGATCTACATAGAACAAATTTTTCATTGCAAATGAGCCCTTTGATGCATATAAATTGTAAACAACAAAGGCCAAAAAAGGTCGCAATTGTTCATATACACATAGATTTCTATCCACATGTACATTGCAGAACTGAGTTGTGTAATTGACACATGAGTATTTTTTTAGCTAATACTAAGAAATGGAGAATGTTTTGATGATGAAGGAAAGGTTGAAAGTGAATTTTTAAAAAAGTAAAACAATATTCTCTTCTCTAACTTATGGTATTGAATTTTCAGAATGGCAGCAAACTCTGTATTGTCTCCTCTGGCATTAAATGATTACCAGGATCGATTGACAGCTGGAGAAAATGTGCAAGAAAAAGTGTATGAATTCAAAAGGCTGCTCTCCTTTCAACAATGGCCAGAGAGGGCTAAAGCATCACCAGCACAGTTAGCCAGGGCAGGATTTTTCTATACTGGCGCTGGGGATAAAGTGGAGTGCTACAGTTGTCATGGGACTCTAGAGAATTGGAAAAATGGCGAAAATCCATTAGAGAGACACCGGCAGTTTTATCCGGCATGTCCCCATGTGAAAGGTATTGACAAGGATAATAGACCTATTTCATCTGAGGGTGTTGAGAGTGAACTTGTGAATTCTTTACATGGGAACAGAGATGCAGTCAGGGACACTGTTAGTTATGTGCTTAGTGTTGTTAAACATAGCACCCCATCACAGGCTAGAGAGCAGCACCGGCTTCCTTCTTCAGCCTTGGTACAAGGAAATAATAATGCATACCCTGGTAGAGAATCCACAGATTTGTCATCAGTAGAAAACAATTACCCTTTTTCTGATTTGGCACAGCAGCAAAATGTTTCTAGTCATGGAAATCATATTTTTGCACTCATGCAAGATGAAAATGCACGCAGGGCGAGTTATCCAGTTGGATGGTCTGCAATTTGTCCGATATCACCTGATGAATTGGCCAAAGCAGGTTTTTTTTGTATGAACTCTGGAGACCTTGTGCAGTGTGCATTCTGCAGAGGTGCTGTGAGGAACTGGGAGATAGGGGATTCTCCATTCTTTGAACACAAGAAACATTTTCCTCTGTGTCAGTTTGTGTTAGACAGACTTGAACAGGAACAGAGGCCGTCAAATTCTGTACCACAATCTAATACTTTTTCAAATAGCAGTAATGTACCAGACCTTTTGTTGGATGAGAGTCCTATTGTTACTGAGAGACCTAAACACCCAGAACATGCTGTGGAGCAAAACCGGATAGCCTCTTTCCAGAATTGGCCCATAAACAAGAAGCAAACCCCCAGAGACCTGGCTCAGGCTGGTTTCTATTATGCGGGATTTGGGGACAACGTGAAATGCTTCTTTTGCAGTGGAGGCTTGAGGAACTGGGAGCCGCAGGACGTACCATGGAGGGAGCATGCACGTTGGTTTCCCAAGTGTGGTTTTGTGAAGCAGTGCAAAGGTGTGACCTTCATACGGGAGGTACAGCGAGAAAGAACAATGGGCGGGGCCAGCCAAGGTCACTCGTCAAATGGACATCCAGTGGAAGCAAGGGAAATCAAGGCAAGACTTGACACACCTATGGCCCAGACTGTGGCCAATATGGGATATTCCAAGGCCAAATTGCGCCAGGCAATAGAGCAGAGGCTAAGAACCCACGGAGATGACTTTCCCAATCTCCAGGCTTTTGTGGAAGCTGTTCTAGACTTAGATGATGGTGAAGAACAGACCAGTGTGGGGAGTATGAGAGAAACCAGTCAAATAAGCAGTGTTGTTCAGCCCAGACCAGACAGTAGTCCACAGACCCAATCTCAACCACAGGGTCAATGTTTATCCAACACAAAACAAGCCGACCCGAAGACAGCCAATTCTGCAAAAGATAAAAAAGATGAAATTTCTGCTTCCAAGGAATCCGTTGTCGATGAAAAGGAGCGATTGAGGCTTGAAAATGAAGAAATGATGATGCAGCGTATGTGTAAAAAGTGCTCTGTGAATGAGGCCAGCATTGTATTGTTGCCGTGTGCGCACCTTGCTAGCTGTGCCACTTGTGCAGCTGGTTTGACCAGGTGTCCTGTGTGTGATGTGAAAATTCAAGGAACTGTGAAAGCATACTTGCCGTGAAATGTTTGCATGTTTTTTGCTTTACCATGCATCTATCACTGAAGGCTCCAGAGGAATTATGGATATGGTGCCAAAGACACCATCACTCTTAAATGTTCTTAATTTTGTAAGCGATGCCGCATAAAATCCTGATGGACTCCCTGCCTCCCACGTGCCCTCCCTGCCTCCCACGTGCCCTCCATGCAGGGGCACGGCAATTAAAGCGGCATTAGAAAGAATCAAGCCCTGATCGAAGTGGAGCCATTGTTTTATTGCTGTGCCCCTGCCGCAGAAAGGCTGTCACTTCGAAGGGGGTCGGCCATATTTGATCCCTAGATTTAGTGGCGCACCAACTTGTTCTAAAAATGCCTTTATTTTACTTAAGTGTGTAAGTGATTTTTGTGTTTCCTATTTATTAGTACCACCAAGTTTATTTATTTATTTATTTATTTATTTATTTATTTATTTATTTATTCTGTATTTTTGATGTTTTTTGTCATTATCATTATTTTTTTTATTGAAATGAAAATGGAATCATGGTCTCATGGAGGTAATCCTGTTATTAGGTTACTTTAATCAGGTGAAAACATTATGATGGGTTTCATTACTTTTGGGAAAATCTGATGTGTATAGGGTGTATATGTGTGTGTGTGTGTTCAAATAGTTCATTTGCTTAGCATTTTCAAATGCGACACTTAGGATAGTATACAAATTGCAACGTGTTTACTTAAATGTAACGGCCTAATTGTACCTATTGGTTCTAAAAAAAATGTGTACCTAGCTTTGTCTTTAAGTGAGTCGCTTTTGAATAAACTTGTCCGTGCACCTCAACGTTTTTTTTTTTTTTTTTTTTTTTTTTTTTTTTTTTGTTTTTTTGTTTTGTTTTTTTTTTTTCAAATTCTAAATATGATTACAAAACGATAAGAGCATAATATCTTGAAAGTTTTTTTCATCCTAAAATTTAGTCCCAACAAACGAAAGGCGGCATCATGGTTCTGGCTAGCCGTTTACCTGTTAAGAAAAACATTTGTAACTGGGGTATATGACTTTATTTACTTTCAAACCATATGATGACTGTAAGATTTTTTCGATTAGTTTATAATATGATGGTGCACAAATGGCACCGTTGCGCACAGATAACCCGAGAGTCGAAGGCAATGTAACAGAGACCGAGCATATTCGCACAAGTTTCCTATTTTAAGGGTAGGTCTAGTAAACCATTGGGAGGGTGGTAAGGCCAAAATTTTGGAACTTGAAATTGGGTATTGGTTTTAATGGGGTCTCTGTCAACAATTCAATAATAAAAAAGGACAAATATGCAGGCTCAGCTAGTAGGGAGTTCTGTTTCAGAAATCGTCACTGTGAGTAAATGCAGTTTTTACGCTCTAGGAGTACTGCAGACAAGGAGGACCGTTTGTTGCACATAATGTAACGTGTCGGTAAAAGAGAACCTGGAAAGCATCCTTGCAGAGGGATATATGAGAGCAACACATTTATTAAAGCCCGAGGTTATTCACTCCCTTTATGCAATTATTACCCCAGCAAACAGACAACAGTTGATTCAAGGTTAATCCAACATTGATTTACAACGTTGAACTTATTATTGATTGTGTAAATTTGTGTTAACGTTGAAAAGTTACATTGAATTAACGTTGGCATTCAACATTGAATTGATTGATATTTAACGATGTTTCGTTATAAGAAATCTCGACGTTTATTATAACGCCAATATGTGATATTCTTGTTGTAAATAAGAACGCTAACGCACAGGAGGCTAACTTGCATACACACTGACTTTATTTCACTACACGTGGACACTTCATCCATATCCATTTGCCAGTCACCAGGCAAAGTGGAGATATCCTCTAGAAATTCATTTTGACGGGAAAATCCCATGGAGTGGTTCTTGAAATGTCATGTTCTTAACTGAAGTGAGTTTCCAGTGACGGTTCAAATCCAGTTATTTCTACAAACAAAAAATTGGTGTTTTCGTCCTCTGAATACAGCCACAGTGACCGCATTCTACACATCAATCTCCTCTATGATGATTCTTGAGGTACCAGGACAAATCCCCACGTGCAGTGCCACCTTTAGGTCGCCGCTAGGGACTCCCATACATAGTCCGCCGACTGAAAGGGAAGGGAGTTGAAAAAGTGAGCATCATTTTGGAATCTTCTTTTCTTTGTTGTAATTTGTTACATCTTGTTTTATTTTCGTTTTCTTGTTTTTTTTTTTCTTTTTTCTGTAATTTCATATTTTTGTACTGTTTCTTGGTAATTTATCCTATTATTTTTCCCATCCTCCTTCTCCCTCTCCTCCCTCTCTCTCTCTCTCTCTCTCTCTCACACACACACCCTTTAAAATATCACACTTACATGAGCCAGGGTTGAGCACATTGTAGTACACAGACTTCGTATCAACATGTGCATAATACATAGCATCCAGTGTGTCCGGGTCCTTACACTCCTGACCGTCTATAGTGAAGAACCATCTGCTGCAGCCCTCTGGTGTACCCACATGTAACAATACACGTAGATTACCATCCCACTGAACCCACAGAGCGCTCGAGTTGTGAATTTTGGGGAAGGACACGGTCTGAAAGGATTTAATCAGATTTTTTTTTTTTATTCAGTAGCAAACAAGATGCAATCTTACTCTTAATTTTTGCCTATGAATCACATTCACACATCCTTACACATTTGCACTCTCACTCTCTCTCGGTATAAAAAATATACAATTACAGTAATGCATAGAAATAAAGGTTCACCATTTAATTAGGTTTTTAACATTACAGTTGAAATAATGCGAAGTATATCCTTAGATGGTTGCTTGTCAAATAAATTGCAATATACGCTTAATATATAGGCCCCTATGTTCCTATTTTGTTTTGTATGCATATAGAATATAAACAAATATTTTTGTAGTATTTAACACATTGTCTATTTCCTTATCATGATTTAATCAGATTCCCTAAATTCTCAAATTAAATTTATCAGTGGACAATTGCTTTTTCAATATATTCTAAGATACGAAGTTTCGAGGTTATCAACACTCAAAGCCATACCTTATTCAACATTATCCGGCTGTGCCCCATTTTTAAAGATAAAATATGTAGTTTATGAGTATCAACTTTGCCAATAGCTCAATATTTCCTATGGGGAAAATTAGGATTTTTACAGGCACTGTATTTTTTTATTTAATTGATTGATGGTAACAACATGGAAAAGCGGACCACAATGTAGTTTAATTTTATACAGTAAAAGCACCACAAATGTTACATACACAGTTTTAATTTTTATGTACAGACACAGATGTGTCTGTACATATTGCCATCACCTGCGTCTGTCGTCGCCGTCGTCGCCGGCGCCGTCGCCGTCGGCGCCGTGCACTTTCCTTGTAAACACGATAAGTGGAGGGCAGTTTTACTTTTTGGCTTTATATTTACAGAGCTGATGAATATTCATAAAACGCAGGTCAAGTTCGAAAATCAGCATAATCGGGCCATTATTGTAGAAGTTATGCTGTTTTTTCACTTTTCAGCATATATGCAACCCTGTAAACACATTTTAAGGAAAACCGATAGGCCTGTTGTCATGAAACTCACAGGAGTAATCAATCTTACTAAAACGCAGGTCAAGTTCGAAAATCAGCATAATCGGGGCATTATTTTNTTATTAAACAAATGATAATACATTATCGTACCAAAGCAACGGGCCTTGGTGTCTCAATTATAATAAAACCTTATTAAAATATCGGTCGTGCCCTCACGCCAAAGCTGCGGTGTTTGTAATTAACACTGCAAACACATTATTTTTTTCTTTTAGTAATTCAAAACAGATTTATACGCTTTGCAAGTCAATTCCAAAAATACCTTCCACACTTTCTTGATTCGTCACGTCACATTCAAAGAAGGTGATGTTATCAGCATACTCAGTGGCAAGCTCTGAAGCCGTCAACTTCCCCTTTGCAGCGTCGATATCTGCTATAATAACCTGAGAATAGAAGTGAGCCATGTTGATGAAGATGTTTTGTAAAGCTTTCAGCAGTAATTTATTTGTGTGATGTATCTTGGGACCGAAATAGATCAAGGAATAATCAAACGCCACACTTCGTGAATCTTTCTGTAACCCAGCCTCTTTTAAAACCTGAGAGGAAGCTTCCGGTATTGTAGAAAACATAAGTTTTGATCTAACATCATGCTGGGACTTTAACGCAGAGACTTGTCAAAGCAATAGCCTCTATGCTGACTTTTTTAGGCTCAAGGCGCATTAGGAAAACACATTACGAATGGGGTTGTGGCTTTGGTTCAGTGTAACCAATGTTCAGTAATGCCTCCAGACGTCTGGCATTAAACATTTAAAGTCACCAATCGCGTACTGGTCGTAAATTAAATCAGCTTAGAACGGTTACTTTAAAAGTTACATGTCCAACATGATGTAAATGCCATCTCCTCACCTTAGCCCCCTTTTGCAGCAGTGCCTCACATATAGCGCGTCCTATTCCCTGTGCTCCGCCAGTAACAAATGCCACTTTGTCCTGGATTATCATATCGTCTTGATCTTCAGTGTCTCGAAGTTTTCAATCCTCTTTTCGTCTGCAGAGAATGGTTCCTTTCCTCGAACTGCAAAAACATGTGGACTATGCCTACGCTTCAGGGGTAACTCGAGAAAGCAAATCGCCAAAAAAAACTCATTGTGATATTCATGGAAGCGTTAAAAGAACTGTAAAGCACATCACTGGATAATATTATTTTGAGATAAATAAAAGCAAAAAGCATTAAAAATGCATTCTCACTTAAGGCTTAAAAGAGTTAAAAGTGTACAAAAACCTATTTATGCTGTACGGTACAGTTGTACGTACTTACTCTTCCTTCGAAGCATGGATATGCTCCTGTTAAACTATGGTTGGCATATCGAATATTTGACTAAATGTTTCTCAAGTTTCAAGGGTCACGCATCAAGTTACACGCACATGGCCTATGTTGAATATCAACAGACATTGTGCTAAGTAAAGGACTGTTGCGTCCATTGCATTAGAGAAGCCCAAGCCAGAAATTGTGAATGTATTATTATTAGGCCCCTACGGCTGAGCTGAAGTATTTCAAAACAAACCACGTTTTGTATATTCAATGTCTTTAAGTGAACATAGTTTTATTTCTTGGACCTTCACACTTCCATTTACAATATTTATGGTAATCTCACTGGATTATACTACAGAAATGGAGTTCTAATAGAGCTGGAAGTACCATTCTGATCATACAGTAAAACACATTGCTGCCAAAGTGTAAGATTTAGATTTTTCAAGGCGTTTAAACATTTCCTATTACATCGTGTGCCCCAGTGATCCTGAGAAACCACACCGTAGACCAGTACAGTACAAAGAAAACCAGGAAGCTGATTGCCGTAGTCTTTATATAATTACTAATATATTGGAAACTCGATGTCTCGCGGTGGACCCTCTACAGTGATAAGCATAGCCGCTCCATTCTTGCTTTCATTCTCAACCAGGTCTATGAATACATCAGCCACTGCAGATGGCCTAGGTGAAAAAAACATATATAATTAAAGTAATATAAAAATCATCTGAACCTTTATGATACACAATAAATAAAAATGTCATCGTATTAAAACAATCAGGTTCCGCTAGTTACCAAGTCCTCATCATCGGCCTCAGTCGTTGTCATATGATTATTAAATAAAGAGATATCTTGAAGGGGAAGATACGTACTGATCTAATAAACAGCAATTTGATCAATATGTTCCACACAATGTCATTTCAAAACTGCTGTTTAATATCGACTCTAGTTCATTGGTGGTAGATGGCGGTAGTTTTAACAAACAAAGCACATCATCTTTAACAGTTATCTGACAACTTAAAACAAGGCCATTGCATTGTCAGGGACGCAACACTTAAACGTTAATGTATACATGATGGCAAAAAAAAAAATTAGACAGGCACAAGTACAGCAGAGGTGTTATACACACTGTGTACAACGTAACGCATACTTAAGCTGGGGCAGATTCGCGGCGTATCTAAACCGATCAAAATTTAGAACTCTTCCTTCCTTGCCGTCTTCATCTAAGACGCCTTGTATCATGGGGGTGTCAACCATACCTGGACAAAGGCAGTTCATTCGCACTTTGTGTAAATCGAAGTCGGGATTCATCTGTGCAGAAAAGAAATACTGATAAATTATTACACATGTGCATGTATAAAGTGCCTCTCTAAGCATGCATTGCTCGCGTTTTAAGCTAATACGTGCAACATCGATTTTTCTTAAATCTACGAAGAAACTCGATATTTCAGATAAGTTTACAATTACTTTGAAATTATGCTCTGGCGATCGGAAGGCACTCATATTGAATTCTGTAAAATACGATAACTTACAGCAAAGGATCTTGTGAATCCAATGACGCCAGACTTAGAGGCACAATAAGCGGGACAATTATAAGAGGGCTTAACGCCTGAAAAGATTAAAAAATAAAGGTTCAAAGTCGATCGGTATATGTTTAACGCTTTTAGCAAATTACCCAATAGGCAGATAGCGTAAGATTGCTTAAAACATTCATCAATATGCCAAACTTCGAAATTGTGCTAAATTGATTCATTATCATTATAGTTCGTCATCAAAAACATAAGGTCCTAATAAACATATATACATTACCAGTCAACGAAGCCGTATTAATAATGATCCCACCGCTGCCACCTTTATCAGCTCTCATGTAACTCATGGCAACTGCTGCTACCCGTATCACTCCGCACTACAGCATCACACAGTCAAAGCACGGCCAATGGAATTCATGAAATTGGATTATTTATTTATTTGTTTATTTATTATGAAATCTTAAAAAAAATCCCAAGACAATAATTCGCAGCCAAATATTAAGCGCACATGATTATAACCTTAAGAATATCGTTTCCAAAAACTAGACCAAAAATGACCGAGCATCCATTGAAAACCACGCTGAAGTCCACAGTATATAATGTAGTGCGGTATATAAGAACTGGACTTTTTTATTCCCAGATTCCCTTCTTCACCAAGGACTGAAAAATACCTGATTTTAGGAAACTCACCAAATTCAAGTTGATTGTACCTATCGGATCATTTTCCATCATGGCGCCCGCGTTATTACTAATGATATCCAGTCGGCCATATGTATCTTTTGCTTTTCCTAAGGTATCTGAACAAGAAATTACAACTCAAAAAGTAAATAAATAAATAACAAGCTTTTGGGTGCTGTATTTAATGTCAATAGTTTAACATTATTAAATAAATAATACGTTTTCGTACCAGAGCAACGGATCTTGGTGTCTCAGTTATTATAAAACCTTGCTAAAATATCGGTCGTGCCAAAGTTGCAGTACTTGTAATTTCATACATGTAATTTGGCCTAAGATTGTTTTTTGAAAAATGATACAATTAATGAATGCCATAAACACGTTAAAGTCTTAACGTTATAAATTCAAAACAGATTTAGTATTTAGTATGACATGCAACTCAAATTCATGAATACCTTCCACACTTTCTTGATTCGTCACGTCACATTCAATGAAGGTGACGTTATCGGCATACTCAGTGGCAAGCTCTGACGTCGTCGACGTCCCCTTTGCAGCGTCGATATCAGCTATAATAACCTGAGAATAGAAGTGGGCCCTGTTGAAGAACACGTTTATGCACAGGTGTCTGCAGTGATACGTTCAAATGATATTTTGAATCTGTAACAGATCATAGGCAGACGCTGCTGTGTACTTCTTCTCTACGCTGGTCTTTTTTAACCTGAGCGTAAGGTTCCGATTCTGTAGAGGGCATACACTGTACGGCTTTGGTGTAAATTATTTTGATTTAACCTCAATCAGAGTAATGAACGAAGAGACAGCCTTAAGTTCTACGTTAATGGCAATCTTTTTGTTATGACGGGCTGTCCCTAATTTTAGCAGACAACTCGACAAAGGAGAACCGAATTTGACTCGCTAAACTGCTTTCAGTTTAAGCTGCTAAAATGTCTGGCACGACTACAGAAACTGCTAAACGTTACTTTATTACCCCCTAGCAGCTTCAGTAGGCGTGACTGACATCTAAGCCTCTTAAGTTGATAGCAATTTAGCGAGAATCCCCTTGGGTCCCAGTTCGATGTAAGCAATGTTTAATAACACCTCCTGACTTCAAATATATAAGACACCTTGATAAGCCATTTAGCTCACCAACTGCATGCTGGCTGAGGAAAAGAAGTGCTAATGTAAAAACCAGTAGCATATGTGGTTCCCACACAAGTTTCATATGGTAAGTAGGTCACGGTCCCTCACCTTGGCTCCTTTTTTCAGCAGTGCCTCACATATAGCACGTCCTATTCCCTGTGCCCCACCAGTTACAAACGCCACTTTGTCCTGGATTATCATACTGTCATGAACGTCAGTGCCCTGAATGTAGTTTCCAGCCCTGCTCTTTTATCTGTAGAATACTGCCCTTCAGTAATGAGAAGCATATGTAAGACCCCACTCCCAGAGATTAGATCGATCCAACCTAGATCGACCTAATTCCCTGGGGGTTCACGCTAAATAGCTGTCAACCTAGCAGGCACGAAAGGTAATTACCCCCTTACAGCTTGTAGTAGGCGGGACGGACATTTAAGCCGATTATCTGAAAGTGATCTAGTGAGACTCCCCACGGGGATAGATCGATCTAAAATCTATGGGAATACGCCCTAAGATGATTACGCTGGCTGGCGCAATAAGGTGATTGCTGCAAGCTAAATGGGATACAAAAGTGTTAATACCACTATTCAGCTCGTCATTGGATGATATATATTGAGTATTGCACACAGAGCTACATACGGGACTTAACATGTATGCGTAAACACGTTATTCATATTGTATACTGTTACGTAAACTTAAAGTAATTTAAAGTAAAAGTTATGTTTTTTACACAAACTCTTTTTATACTGGTTTAGTACACATAGCAATAGCAAACAGAAATATGTCTGTGATATTTTCACCGTTCGCCCTCTAAATTACCAAAATTGTTGGAGATGGGGGGGGGGTCGGCTTCACATCCGCGCCCCCCCCCC
>NW_019775540.1:131054-230876 GCF_001039355.2 Lingula anatina
CCCGGCCCCCCCCCCCCCCCCCCCCAAAATAATCCTGGATCTGCCCCTGGAGCGGGGGATGGGGACGGCAGGTACCGGTTATGAAGAAATGGGACGTCGCCGGCCAGAGTCGAACTCGCGTCCTTTCTATCCAGAGGTATTCGCACACGCGTATGCAGGCCTCATAACACTGTCTATCCTGTGAAATTAAACTAGGCAACAAAAACTCCGAAACATTTGACTAAATATGCTATTGCCATTGTGGACTTTAGAGGTATTATCATACAACGTATTGTCTAACAAGCGACTTGTTGCCTGTATATTTTCACTGAGCAACAGAGGGGAAAATAAAAATATGATACAAAAAACGTAACTGTCAAAAAATTTCAAATGATTGAATGGTTTTCGGCATTTTCTATGATTTATAAGCCTAGCTTTGTTATAAATATACCATTAATTTCAGTTTCTCTGAACACTCTTGGAAAGAAAGCAAAATGGCGACAATTCAGACCCACTGTACGGAAAATTTTTTCAAAATCTTCATGGGAACTATAACAGCAAGGCAATACAGCAACATATCAAAATTAAAATAAGTGAAGGGCTAACAGGGTAGGAATGGTAGTTGGGAAACAAAGATAGTCGGTCTTAAAGCAATAGTAAATACCCCAAAAATTGTCTATCATTCATGATAAAGCATAGCAATTAAATAATATAATTATGTGTTTATAGTGTAGATGTCATTTAGATTATGTATATGCAAAAAACATATTCTACTGCCATTACAGATTATTGTTACCGATTACAAGGTTTATTCTTTAGGTGCTTGTAAGGTGTATTGTTTTCAAAAACAGAGATTTAACCAATTCAGTAACAACATTTTTATTGCAGCGCCCTTTCTAAATTGTCAATTTGAATGACATAGTTAACAAGGATAAAGCACTGTCTCGTGTCAAACCCTTCTACGCCGTGAAATGTAACAACTCTGAGCCAGTCGTGAAGACCATTGCGGCATCCGGGGCGGGATTTTACTGCGCCAGCAGCGCTAAATTCCAGCAGGTTCTAAACCATTATATACACGTATGCCCATCCCTGCAAAGATCCCAAAGACATCAATCGAGTTCTGGTTGCTTTCATATAAGTTCCACTGCAGAGCAAAGTTGCTGGTGTCGGTTTCTCATAAAGGCTACATTTGCCAACAATTGCATAAACAATTACCAAAATTATATTTCAATGCCGTTTTAGAACTGGTTGATTATAAAAGTTAAATATTCTGATCTCTGGTCTGGGAAAGCGCGTCCTGTAGCTCGTGTCTGTATTCATCCAAAGCTAAATACGACGTTAGAGATCTAGGCAAACTGAGATTACTGAACTTGCTTCCAAGAAATTCGTTTTTCTTTTTCACACGGGCAAGGCTCCCTCGTAAAACTCTGCGGCAGGCATTTTTCAAAGTACGTGGTTGAAAAATAATAGACCGCAGCGCTTCCCTCATCTCAACGGAAATGCCAATTTCGTTGCTTTCGTGAATCGAACCTTGCAAATAGAATTCTTTTTTTGAACACCCGCTATCATATAATAATTTCACATTTCTGACATCGTTCTGGTTTATTAAAGAGTATATATAAGAATTGACGTAGTGTGAGCGAGAATAAACGTGTCCTTTTGACTTCTCTAGTTCACAACCAGCTTTCAATAGTAATGTAATAACGTCCTGTTGCTGGTTCAGCACCGCCATATCTAACGCGCTAGAAGCCTCGTTATCAAGTATTTCAAGGTCACAACCTCCTGGAATTGAAATAAGAATGCACATTTAAAAACGCACCTAATGGTAGTTTCATACTGAAAACATATTACGTTTGTTTTTAATATAAATCTCATATAAAAAGAGCAGACCAAAAGCAATGTCTAGTTATCATGCAATTTAAGCGTTATCTATTTCTTTTATACAGAAACAATCAACATACGATTATGTCTTCGTTGCACAAATTCTTATATACACAGATTTACTCTTCCTTAAAAACGCACGTTTGGTGAGAAAATCCACTATTTCCAGTCTTCCCCGATAGACGGCGTGCATGAGCGGGGTCAGCCCGCCACAATCCGGAGCATTCAAATCCACGCGTAGCTGCTCAACTAGGACGGTTGCCAGATCTACAGGAGAAATGACACATAATGTTGTTGGAGTAAAATATTAAGTTTATGCTAATGTCACAAAGTAAAGCCATTTATCAACAGATGTTCATTTCATTATGTAAAACACAACTTAATGTGATGATGTGTAAGAAAACATTACAATTAAGGTTGCCTGCAAAACAGACAAAATGTCTATAATCTATCGTTCTTTAGGGAAGCACACATAATGACGCTGGATCGCAGATAAGTAGATTGATGCTTGGTTGTGTAGTTTTGTTAAAAAGAGTGATTTGGGCGTGTTGCAATTCTTATGTGAGGCGCGTGTATGGCTTTGGTCCTTCCATTATGGAAATCAAATGATATACTTTAAATCCTATAATGTCCTGGGGTATACAGTAGACTTGGCATTACAATATTCACACTGTAAGTCTCATTAGATCCATCTCCTAATCTCAACATTCTGGAAATAAGAAATGTCTGCCAGTTTGGATCAAAACTTTGTTTCAGTCATGAAAAGATTCAAATTTGGCAGTATTCATATGTTTAAGCCAATGTCAAAAAAGGCAGTTCCATGAGATTTCTTTGAGATCAACCATAATTCAAGTTATAAGGTGATGAGCTACGTATGCAAAGTCTACTGATTTGTTTGGTTAAGGTTCTCGTACATACACAGATGCCCATGCTGACATGCCAAATGCAGAGGTGTTTGTTGAAATCTGTTTTCTTTGTTGGCATCGGCACCATTCTCTAATAGAACCTGTATGATATCCCTGGAGTTCTCCTTTCCAGCATCCTAAAAAATGTTTTCATACCTGTTCATTTTATGAACAAAGTAATGTAACTCATGCAGAATAAGGCTTCGTTCACATGGAAAGTCTATTTTCTAAAAATCTATTTTCTATTCGCGGTATCTTGTAATCATGGTCCCTGTGCCCTGAATATCCGCAGCATAATTACTGGCGGCGCGAGGCAGTTACTTCCAAAGCTGTAATTAATTCTCGCGATATTCAGGGCACAGGGACCGTGATTACAAGATACTGCAAATAGAAAACAGATTTTTAGAAAATGGACTTTCTATGTGAACGGAGTCTAAATTATCAATACTGTTTTATCACAAAACTCCCCCAAAAGAAATTGATGATCCAAAACTGACATTAACCTAACATTACACAAAAAGCGCAATGAGCGAAAGCTGGTGATAAATAATAATAATCACCCAATTATTTCTTTTTATCAAGTCACTTGTGTTACAGACATAGATATTTGCAAATTATTAGCAGGACTCAACCCTTTTAAAACAGATTTTGAAATCCTTACTTTCCTTAATAATCCCTCTCTTTATACTTTTAATTGGCATATTCCCCCAAATCACGAAGATATATACCAGTAAATTGAATTTGTAAAGTAAGATTTCAATATATATTAAAGGTAAACTGGACATGAATGATTCCCCCCCCCCCCCCCCGTTGCATTTTTAAGTCCAATATCCTGCAAACTACTTTTTTTCTATTTCAGATATTTAAAATGATAAAACATCTCAAATTAAGGCACCTGGTGTTGATATTTCCTTTTTAAATGTCAGAAAAACATGATCGTCTTAATAACTTGGAAGTCATTCAGAGGGAAATAATTTACTTAATATGGTATAAAAATCCACTTCAAGTACAGGGTTGGATTGAGCAATGACTCATAAGTAAGAAAAAAATCACCTTTTCTTGAAAAAAAAAATACTCTTCTCGGATGTCCTGGATATGATGCCTTTAAATTTAATGGTGGATAAAACAGCATTGACTGCGGTATGCCACCTACCAATTCTGATGCTAAATGTAACGGAGAGTTACAATAAATGCCTTGTTCTTCAGCTTTGTTTACATCCCCTCCAGCCAGAACAAGTCGAAGCAGCCCCTGCAGATCACCTGAAAACACAGGCAGAGCAAAGTGGAAGTAACATTTCAACTATACATATATTAAACATGAAAAATGCGTAGAATTAACCGTGTCACATATGAATTTATTTACTAAATATGAATTTATTTGTCAACTTTTTCTACTTTCAGGTGAAAATAAACAAAACCTTTTTGAAATATAAGTCACCTGCGTCTTTCAAAGTCTCAAGGTCTTCACAAACCTTTTAATCAAGTCACAACAGCCACTGATTTCACTATGTTCAACTGTTTGGTACATACATGTAAATGATATAATCCATGCAGGTAAAACTGATGCTGTACTAGTTTTATAAACATCTTAGGGACGATTCCCACAGATATTTGGATCGATCTGTCTCCCTGGGGAGTCTCACTAAATTGCTATCAAGTTAACTGCCTTAAAATTCTGTCAGGCCTAGTAAAGCTGTTAGGGGGTAACTATCTTTACCCTAGCTGATTTAATTGGTAGGTGTGACAGACATTTAAGCCAGTTTAGTTGATGGAGATTTAGTGAGACTCCCCGGGGAGTTAGACCAATCCAGATGGATTGATCTAGGCATGGGAACCCAGTCTTACAAATGTGTTCCTGCATTCCCTCATTGGTGTGCAACATTAATCCCCATCAGTCTAAGCTTGATGTTCCATGTGAGTGTAATGTTTGCTAATTAGTAATTAAATACCAAATGTGCACGTACACTGTTTACAGCCCCAGTAACTGAATTAGTTACTAGTACTTTACCTGTTTTGAAAATACAGCAAAACAAATAAATAAATAAATAAATAACCCTGAAATAACACATAAGGATTAAAGACCCCCCCCCCAAAAAAAAAAAAAAAAAAAAAAAAAAAAAACTACCTGTGCAATATAATATGCCCGGGAAAAAACTCTATCTTCTGGAGAGACCCCCACCGAGCGCATCAGTTCTCAGCCTTTTAATACTGGTACTAGTACATACATGTATGTTCCTGCGTTAAGAATCTTTTGGATGGAATCTTTTGTAGCATGTATTATAAGGCAACCCCCCCCCCTTTCCCTTTAACCCCTCTCCATAACCAATACCATAATGATTCCACTTTTTGTTCAGTGTTGTTGTATAGTCGCTTCGAAAAACAATTTTCACTTTCTAAAATATCACTTATGACTGGGCAATTCTGAAAAGATATAAACTGAGAAACAACAATAAACTACATTGTCTACAGTGTACATATACTGGTATTAACAAATACATACCGGTACATATATACTACTAGTGCATGTACAGTACAGCAAGGTACATGTACAGGGTATAATATTAATTCCTTCAATATGCCAGTAAAGAGTCATGTGTATGTTACGTGTACACCTGTATGTCTACTATACCTGTACCTGTCTGCATGTACACGGCATTAACGTCGACCGCACTCTTAATTGGCTTAGGCTGGTTTACAGCTGGTTGTAATGAAGTGCACAGCGTCAGCGTAAAATGTACATATATCCAAAACTGTAAACACCTTCACGTACCTTTGGAGACAGCCTCACAGATATCTGCTGGCGTAGACATTTTGGATTTCAACCATCTACACGTTCGTCAATGCAGCAACCGAAAATCTTTACGTAATTACACAGTAACATTTGCATCAGTGTTATGTACCGAACCGCGAACTCTGACCTCGAGTTGACCTACATTATATCAAGACAAGCTTATGCCATTTTATGTTTATGTCGCCGTATCTCTTTTCCTTATAACCCATAAAACCTTTTGACGATCAAAACTGTTACTTAAACAAAAACTTTTCAGTATTTTCAATTCTTTATTGGATATATTTACACATGTAAAAAATTACCATCGGTATCATCTTGGATAAAAAAAAATATACGATGACGTCAACGGGGAAATCCAATGGCGGAGTTTGATTTCCTCTCAAAAATATCTTCGTTTCTGTCAACATTTACGTAAAGGTAGCCTCACAGGTAAGAACAAACATTGTATTACCGGTGGGTGAGAAACTTTCTAAGATGTCTACTTTTAATCAGACATATATAATTACAGAAGTAAGAGCAAGATTAGTCAAACAATTTAGTTTCAATTTCAGTGTATTGGGCAGCACCCTCAACTTGGCGTTGAAATAGAAATAGAAAAAAACAGCCTCGGGTTATTTCTCTTACTTTGCTTAGACTTTTGGAGAATAAAACTTGAAGAAAAGATTCAATTTCAACTTTCGACACCCAAAATTATTCGATTGGTCATAAAACCCTTGATGAAATAGAGAAATTAGGTTGTGTAAAGCACCAGTACATTTAGATCGACAATATCGCAGGACACGATAGTGTTTAAGTTACTTGCTAATTGTGCAGAAACTTGTATATAACTTTTACTAAATTATAGAGAAATCTCTGCTAGCATTTTAATATCATGGGTAGGTTTTAAATCTAATTTGTGATTCGAGCTGTTTTATCACTTCAGTACAGTGCCAGGTATTTAACTTCCACTAAATTATTGATAAATCTCTACTTAAATTTTACATATCAATGATATCATGGATAAATTGTAAATCTGGTTTGTGGTTCAAGCTGTTTTAACACTTCAGACTTAATTAATTTCAATTTGGTTGAGTTTATAAATATCTTGCATGCAAGTTATGAACATGGGAGTTTATATTTTAAAAGGAGTAAGTAACAAGTTGAAAGGACACGCTTGACCAAATTTATGGGAAGAGAATATATGTACAGATAGGTCTGACGAAGTTAACAAGAACAGAGTAGGGTTTGGAAATTGGTCTGACCAAGTTCATGAAAGTGTAACTTAGCAGAAAAACTAAAGTTAACATTTAGTTTAATTGTGTTTTGAACAACAGACAAAAAAAATTAAAAAAAAAACTTATTTTAATAAAACATAAGAATAAGGCTGCACATGTATTGTGTACAATCAGGGATTTTCCCAGGAATGGTAGTCCAAAATTATCGCCCGTAACTTCCTACAAAATTTCAGAAAGTCTAATTGAGCCATCATGGGAAGGTTCGCTGGAAAAAGCCTTGCATTCGATATATGTTACTGTATATTAGTATTAACTTAAATTTATATAACTTAAAAATGAATATAAACAGTTTCATCCACTTATTTCAGAAATGGAGGTCAATGGTAATAATGGACCTCCGTCAGGTAGCAGTGCTGGGTCAGACTTTGTCATCCTGTCCAGAGTGACCAGCCCATCCAACCGCGGGGACAGTCCAGTTAATTTAGAGCACTTGACATTCTCTCTCCAATCTCTGGCCAGTGAATTGACCCAAGAGGAGACCTTGGCAAGAATGAAAGACTTGATGCAGGAGAATCAGGAATTGAAAAGTAAGGAAATTACCATTATCTGTTAGAATTGTATTGTGCTTTAGAAAAAAAATGTCTTGTTGACTGAACAAAAAAAGTATTCATCTATTTGAACAGTATTCTGTGTTTGGTAAAGTGTTGAAGTTGAGGCAGACCCTTTCTTAGTTCAATAAATTCTAGTAAGGAAGGCATAAACATGGTTCATATTTGAATGTCAACATATAGTTATAATCCGCAATAGTTGCTCTTAAAATCTTTTATTCTAAGGCCGCATTCAGAACAGTGGGCTGAAGGTCAAATATGGCCAATGTACTTGAATACTTCCCCATGGGGAATCTATTCTGTGTCTATTAGTGGATTAGACAGCAAGCTTTTTAATGGGTCGCCATATTTGACTTGCAGACTAGATAGTCCACTGTTCTGNGTTGCATTTTCAAGTCTAATATCCTGCAAGCTACTTTTTTTCTATTTCAGATATTTAAAATGATAAAACATCTCAAATTAAGGCACCTGGTGTTGATATTTCCTTTTTAAATGTCAGAAAAACATGATCGTCTAAATAACTCGGAAGTCATTCAGAGGGAAATAACTTACTTAAAATGGTATAAAAATCCACTTCAAGTACAGGGTTGGATTGAGCAATGACTCATAAGTAAGGAAAAAATCACCTTTTCTTGAAAAAAAAAATACTCTTCTCCGATGTCCTGGATATGATGCCTTTAAATTTAATGGTGGATAAAACAGCATTGACTGAGGTATGCCACCTACCAATTCTGATGCTAAATGTAACGGAGTGTTACAATAAATGCCTTGTTCTTCAGCTTTGTTTACATCTGCTCCAGCCAGAACAAGTCGAAGCAGCCCCTGCAGATCACCTGAAAACACAGGCAGAGCAAAGTGGAAGTAACATTTCAACTATACATATATTAAACATGAAAAATGCGCAGAATTAACCGTTTCACATATGAATTTATTTTCTAAATATGAATTTATTTGTCAACTTTTTCTACTTTCAGGTGAAAATAAACAAAACCTTTTTGAAATATAAGTCACCTGCATCTTTCAAAGCCTCAAGGTCTTCACAAACCTTTAAATCAAGTCACAACAGCCACTGATTTCACTATGTTCAACTGTTTGGTACATACATGTAAATGATATAATCCATGCAGGTAAAACTGATGCTGTACTAGTTTTATAAACATCTTAGGGACCATTCCCACAGATATTTGGATCAATCTATCTCCCTGGGGAGTCTCACTAAATTGCTATCAAGTTAACTGCCTTAAAATTCTGTCAGGCCTAGTAAAGCTGTTAGGGGGTATCCGGTAACTATCTTTACCCTAGCTGATTGAATTGGTAGGTTTGACAGACATTTAAGCCAGTTTAGTTGATAGCAATTTAGTGAGACTCCCCGGGGAGTTAGACCAATCCAGATGGATTGATCTAGGCATGGGAACCCAGTCTTACAAATGTGTTCCTGCATTCCCTTATTGGTGTGCAACATTAATCCCCATCGTCTAAGCTTGATGTTCCATGTGAGTGTAATGTTTGCTAATTAGTAATTAAATACCAAATGTGCACATACACTGTATACAGCCCCAGTACCTGAATTAGTTACTTTATCTGTTTTGAAAATATAGCAAAAACAAATAAATAAATAACCCCGAAATAACACATAAGGATTAAAGACCCCCCCCCCAAAAAAAAAAAAAAAACTACCTGTACCTGTGCAATATAATATGCCCAGGAAAAAACTCCACTCCATCTTCTTGAGAGACCCCCACCGTGCGCATCAGTTCTCAGCCTTTCAATACTGGTACTAGTACATATACAGTGCATGTATGTTCCTGTGGTAAGAATCTTTTGGATGGAATCTTTTTGTAGCATGTATTATAACTTATAAGGCACCCCCCACCCCTTTCCCTTTAACCCCTCTCCATAACCAATACCATAATGATCCCACTCTTTGTTAGGTGTTTTTGTATAGTCACTTCGTAAAACCATTTTTACTGTCTAAAATATAATTTATGACTGGGCGATTCTGAAAAGATATAAACTGAGAAACAACAATAAACTACATTTAACAAATACATATACTACTGGAGCATGTACAGTACAGCAAGGTACATGTACAGGGTAAAATATTAATTCCTTCAATATCCCAGTAAGGAGTCATGTGTATGTTGCGTGTACACCTGTATGTCCCTGTACCTGTCTACATGTACACGGCATTAACGTCGACCGCACTCTTAATTGGCTTAGGCTGCATGGTAAAATTTACAGCTGGTTGTTATGCAGTGCACAGCGTCAGCGTAAAATGTACATATCCAAAACTGTAAACACCTTCACGTACCTTTGGAGACAGCCTCACAGATATCTGCTGGCGTAGACATTTTGGATTTCAACCATCTACACGCTCGTCAATGCAGCAACTGAAAATCTTTCAGTAACATTTGCATTACACAGCGGTTTTAAAGGACCCTACATCAGTGTTATGTACCGAACCGCGAATTCTGACCTCGAGTTGACCTACATTATATCAAGACAAGCTTATGTCATTTTATGTTTATGTCGCCGTATCTCTTTTCCTTATAACCCATAAAACCTTTTGACGATCAAAACTGTTACTTAAACAAAACCCAAAAACTTTTCAGTATTTTCAATTCTTTATTGGAGATAAATTTACACTTGTAAAAAATTACCATTGGTATCATCTTGGATAAAAAAAAATACGATGACGTCAACGGGGAAATCCAATGGCGGAGTTTGATTTCCTCTCAAAAATATCTTCGTTTCTGTCAAGATTTACGTAAAGGTAGCCTCACAGGTAAGAACAAACATTGTATTACCGGTGTGTGAGAAACTTCCTCAGACGTGTACTTTTAATCAGACATATATAATTACAGAAGTAAGAGCAAGATTAGTCAAACAATTTAGTTTCAATTTCAGCACCCTCAACTTGGCGTTGAAATAGAAACAGAAAAAAACAGCTTCGGGTTGTTTCTCTTACTATGCTTAGACTTTTGGAGAATAAAACTTGAAGAAAAGCTTCAACTTCAACTTTCGACACCCAACATTTTTTGATTGGTCATAAAACCCTTGATGAAATAGAGAAATTAGCTTGTGTAAGGCACTAGTACATTTAGATTAACAATATCGCAGGACACGATAGTGTTTGAGTTACCTGCTAAATGTACAGAAACTTGTATATAACTTTTATTAAATTATAGAGAAATCTCTGCTAGCATTTTGATATCATGGGTAGGTTTTAAATCTGATTTGTGATTCGAGTTGTTTTATCACTTCAGTACAGTACAAGGTATTTTACTTCCACTAAATTATTGATTAATCTCTAAATAAATTTTACATATCATGGATAAGTTGTAAGTTTGAGGTTCAAGCTAGCTGTTTTAACACTTCAGACTTAATTAATTTCAATTTGGTTGAGTTTATAAATATCTTGCATGCAAGTTATCAACATGGGAGTTTATATTTTTTAAAAGGGGTAATTAACAAGTTGAAAGGACTCGCTTGACCAAATTTAAGGGCAGAGAATATATGTACAGATAGGTCTGATGAAGTAAACAAGAACAGAGTAGGGTTTGGAAATTAGTCTGACCAAGTTCATGAAAGTGTAACTTGGCAGAAAAACTAAAGTTAACATTTAGTTTAATTGTGTTTTGAACAACAGACAAAAAAAAATTTAAAAAAAAAACTAATTTTAGTAAAACATAAGAATAAGGCTGCACATGTATTGTGTACAATCAGGGCTTTTCCCAGGACTGGTGGTCCAAAATTATCACCAGTAATTTCCTACAAAATTTCAGAAAGTCTAATTAAGCCATCATAAGAAGGTTCGCTGGAAAAAGCCTTGCATGCGATATATGTGACTGTATATGAGTATTAACTTAAATTTATATAACTTAAAAATGAATATAAACAGTTTCATCCACTTATTTCAGAAATGGAGGTCAATGGTAATAATGGACCTCCGTCAGGTAGCAGTGCTGGGTCAGACTTTGTCATCCTGTCCAGAGTGACCAGCCCATCCAACCGCGGGGACAGTCCAGTTAATTTAGAGCACTTGACATTCTCTCTCCAATCCCTGGCCAGTGAATTGACCCAAGAGGAGACCTTGGCAAGAATGAAAGACTTGATGCAGGAGAATCAGGAATTGAAAAGTAAGGAAATTACCAATATCAGTTAGAATTGTATTGCAGTTTAGAAAAAAATGTCTTGTTGACTGAACAAAAAAGTATTCATCTATTTGAACAGAATTCTGTGTTTGGTAAGCAGTTGAAGTTGAGGCAGACCCTTTTTTAGTTCAATAAATTCTAATAAGGAAGGCATAATTTATAAACATGGTTCATATTTGAATGTCAACATATAATTATAATCCTCAATAGTTGCTCTTAATATCTTTAATTCTAAGGCCGCATTCAGAACAGTGGGCTGAAGGTCAAATATGGCCAATGTACTTGAATACTTCCCCATGGGGAATCTATTCTGTGTCTATTAGTGGATTAGACAGCAAGCTTTTTAATGGGTCGCCATATTTGACCTGCAGACTAGATAGTCCACTGTTCTGAATGCGGTCCTAGATTATAACACAGTAATATTTGGTATAATTAATTTTAGGCACTGTGATGCAAAATACTGAGGCTATGAGAAGCCAGCGTTCTATTATAGAGGAGTGGAAGAAAAAGATTGAAGCTTCTCAACAAGAAACTAGAAACAGGTATAATTTATAGCATGCATTCTTAAATGTATAAGTCAAGAACCCAAATCAACAGTAACCACAACAAGTACATTTACTGCCAGACAAGTTAAAGAACTGCCTACAAGATCCCTGTCACAGTAATAATCACCCATGTTTCAGGTATAATGATGCTAGGAGGGTGGTGACAAATTTACGACAACAGAGAGATGAGGCACAGAAGAAAATACTTGCACTGGAGGCTCAGATACGAGAAGGAGTCGCAGGGACAACAGGGACAGACATGTTACAAGTAGGTTGTTATGTCCAATTTGGGGATTTTTTTCTTTTTGAAGAAAATTGAACCAAAAGATGGTGAAAGAGCTTAAAAGTTACAGATTTTAATAAAACCATTTTCAGACTTTGGTGATAAAGGGGAAATTGTTGACATTTCGAGGAATTTTTTTAGCTACATCTATATATAGAGAGAGAGGCCTTGTGTGCATTGTATGCCTTAAGCAAATTCCTGTAGTAGTTTTACATAAATGTCATCCTAAAAGTGGAGACAAGAACTGACTGTCTAGTCACTGTAAGTAAAGAATCCCTTTCAATTCAGCTTCAGCATAAGATTGAGGAGCTGGAGCAGACCAACCAGAAGCTGATAAAGAATGCTGATGACTCCAATAACCTGATTGAAGCCTTAAATGCAGAGATACAGAATTTGAAGAAAACACATCCCAGTTCTGCTGGAGGAGAGGTATAGTTAGCTTTGTGCTCTACTCAGAATTGTGTAGGTCTTTTAGGGTGGCACCATTTCATTACTTTATACAACCAGCCTATTCCAGGTACAAGTTCAGTTTTTTTAATCCATATTTATTTATTTATTTATTTATTTATTTATTGTAAAGTTTATATATAGAAACACAGTCTATGGATTTATGCAAAACAGAATTGTTAATCGTACATAGCGGGACACAGTTGTAGTCTTTGTTGATCTTGCTGCTTCAGTCATACCCCAGTGATGGCAGCCCCTCACAGAAAGCGGAACTCCATGTGATCAAAGTGAAGCAGGAGGCAGCAGAGACCCAAGCCAAGGAATATCAGAGCCAGGTTCAGCAACTACAGGAGCAACTCCAAACTTTCAAACAAGAAATAGAAGACCTCACTGAAGAAAAGCAGAGAATGGCTCAGAAGAGGGCAGAGATAGGGGAAGCCATGACCAAAATGGAGACGCAGAACAAGGACTTGAAAGCAAAATTGGATGAGTCATCCACAGAGCTGTCAAAGGTAAGGGAAATGCAGCAGAGGCTTTTGCTGGAGAAGAAGGACCTGCTTACTATGAACACCCAGCTGCAGGCGGAGTTATCAGAACTTAAACAGAACATCATGGCCCAAAGCACAGGCACTGACGATTTTGCAATCGTGGATAAGAAGGAATGCCACCTAGATCAAAACATGGCAGCCAGTGACAGAGAAGCTGTGGAGATGGAGAGCACACAGCAGCAAGGTCAAGGTCATGCACAGGTCGTGTCAAGGCCAGGTCAAGGTCAGGCTGAAGAAGGGTCAAGGCTCTTGTCAGGTGACAGTGCAGTTGAGTCTGGTGAAATGAACAAGCTGCTGGAAGAATTAGAGGAGGAGAGGCAGAAAGTGACCAGTTTGTCTGCACAGTTACAGGAGACACAGGCTAAGGTATGTTGGTCTAAGGCCCCTTTTCATTATGAGCAGTATAGTTTCTTAGGCCCTTTTTACACCAAGCCACATAGTTTTCTTTATAGTATCAGTCTGGGGGATCTACAGCTTACTAGTACTGTTCAGTGGGAAAAGGACCATTGATAAATGTACTGGTAGCATTTTAAGAGTATGCACCCCAGTTACTAATAACAAAGACATGATTTATGCCTTACACAGGAAAGCTTCAGTATTTGCAAATTCTAAATGGAAATGGTATTTATGAACTGTGTCTTTTATAGGGGTAAAAGATTATCCAATAATGCTTTTAAAATAAAGGAGGTTGTATACCATACGAATGGTATGAATATGCTGTAAACCAAAACACTGTTCTCCTTTAGATTGAAAGCTTAAGTCAAGATTTACAAGACAAGGAAAAAGAATTGGCTGATAGTGCGACAAACACAGACCGCAGAGTGAGGCAGCTTACAGAAGAACACAACAAACAAGTCAAGGAACTGATGACTAGGATTGAGAGCATGAGTATGGAGCTTCAGCAGCGCAAGGACCGGGTAAGGAATGCTTAGTCTGTGAGCCCATTCAGAACAGACGATCCTTGGATATACTGATCTGCAGATCAAATATGGCAGACCCTACATGAAAGGAAGGCCACTTAATACCGTAATGGTCTCCCCGCCTCCACACCTGATGTCCTTGCAGGGGCTGAGCAGTTAAGCCTCAGAGCCGAGATTTGATCTGTGTAATGGTAGTTTAATCTGCAGATCAGTACATCGTAGGATTATCTGTTCTAAATGGGCTTTATAATTAAGAATAGGTTAATATGTTTCACCTCCATCTGTCTGTGTGTTTATCCCCGGCCTAACTTAAAATGTTATGGATGGATTTTGAAGACATTTAGGATAGGTAAAAAATGGTTAAACTTAAAAGTGATTAGATTTTGGTGGTAATTCATTTATTCATTTAAGTTTGGTTAGTATAAATTATAATGTTGTAGTAGAAGTCTGCATTCTCTGAGTACTATTCTAGAATTATATGGTTATAAAAGTCCAACTGAGTACTCCAGTTTTTTAGAGCACTAAAAACTCACTTGCATCATGCTTGTAATGTAGGGGTGTTTTCGCAGTGAACATATTGTTCTTGGTAGTCCGAACCAATTCCGTGGGGACTCTCACTGAATAGAATCAGGTTAACATGCCTCCTTTTGTTTTCAATGATCTCATATAATCACCAGCCCTTATGCTTTTCTGTTCAACAGGATTAGCTAGGAGGGGTCTTTATCTGATTGCATTCAGCCAGAGTCCCCATGGAATAAGTTCAAACTACCTAGAAGGATAGTTTCATTGTGAACTCACACCAGGAAAGTTTCCAATAAACTTGAGGCTAGAAGTGTCTTTAAAAGATTTCAGTATGTGATATACATGTCATGTGTCTATTTTGTGCTAATTTCTTTTTTTTTTATGCAAATTTTTTCCCAGAATCCTGAGGAAGGGATCCAGCCGTTAAGAGCCCAGCTGATGTCGGTGCTTAATGAGCTCCAGGAGACACAGCAGCGATGCAATAGTTTTGAACAACATTTTTTAACCACAAATGAGAAATTGGAGGCAGCCATGACGAATTTGGAAAAAGAGAGGGGCAGGTACTAGTAAAAGAATGCAGGGATTGGCTACCATGTCTTGGCTGTTGGCTAGTTCTCTCTAAGTTTGGCTTGTGTAATCTGTATATTATTTGCCGTTTCTTTTTGAATTACTGAATATATTGATGATCATGACATGTCAATTATTTTGAGATAGCAGTGAAATTTACTTCGTTACCTAAATATGTTTTCAACCACATTATTATTTAACTGCATTTTACGTTGTGTGAAAAAATGGGAAAGGGATTGAAATGTTTTTATTTTCATGATGAAGTATATACATAGATATACAACAGATAATTTTCAAACATCTTGTAAAATGACAAGTTGGTTGGTTGATAATAAAAGCATCATATAGACATTTTATTCTCAATTTCCTGGACTCTAATTCATTCTTTGAATTTTAATTCAGATACAGAGAGGCCGATATAAAACTGAAGAAGCTGCGTGCAGATGTGGATGATCAGCGGACCAAGGACGACACAGTGATTGACCAGATGCGAATCACTATCACAAACCTTGAACTTGCACTTAATATGGAGAGACAGGAGGGACATACAGCCAAGTGAGTAACAGGCCTTATATATGGTTTAGGCATTGACTAGCACTGCCTGCAGATCTTTTAGCACCAACACTCATATTTACCACAAAACCCACAAATTAACCAGCACTACCAGAGGAGATTAATGTTAGTGCTAGGTATTGTTTTGTTGGTGCTAAATAATTGTATGGTGTGTTGGTTAATTTTTGGGTTTCGTGGTTAATATGGGCGTTAGTGATAAAAGATCTGCAGGTAGTGTTGGTAAATGCCTAATCCATTTATAAGGCCTGAGTCATACCTGGTTACATCCCTTAATATTGTGCACAAAATTAATTTTATTTACACCTGTTCCTAGAGAATATTTGTTCCCCAGATTTCAATGAAATTCTGATTAAGTCCTTTTTGGCATTGGTTCAATTTACAGGACCTGTCCACTCTGCAAATTTAATATTCTGGCTATAACACAATGTAAGAGATTGGAGTCATCTAAACTGAGCACTCTGCTCTTAACATGGAAAATTATTTGACTAAATAGCACAAAAGAAACTTGTGCAGGGGAGCAAAATGCAGAAACCTGTAGTGTAATTACACGTTTCAGCCTGTCCAAATGAACTGGTCCAGTTTAGCCCTAACAGAAATTTCCTATAGTGTCCAATAAAATATCATACTTGGAATTGGCCCAAAATCCTATATAAAGGGACCTATAGGACGAATGTCCTTGATAGGAATCCTACAGAGTCCTGTATTATTTGTGTTTTTATAGGGTCCCAACGTGTCCCATAGCAAGAGCTGAAGGATATATTTGTAATGGAGAGTACTGCAAGGTGTGAAAAGTTTCTTACAAAAGCTGTGTGTTTACTTTTCCAGGCAGCAGCTGGCCGAGATGAGACATAACTTTGACCAGCTCTGCAAGGATTACCATGACTTGCTGGGGACATTTGATGATTATAAAGCTGGGCAGGTAACAGGCTACTCTGTGTGCGTGTGTGTGCACGCGTGCGTGCAAGAGAGAGAGAGAGAGAAAGAGAGTAATTACCAACACAAAAATATTAATGCCCATAAGCAAAACAAATGACATACCAAAAATCACGACTGGCACTCAATATTATATACATTCCAAACTTCTTTTTACAAAAGAGCAGCCAAGATTAACTTCTTTACTAGTGTGGCTTGTCATAAGATGATCCGGTCAGTTGGTTTCAAATGGAGTATGAATCAACGGGAAATTCTCCATTTATATTTTATATTGAAAAGTGCCTGATGTAGGCCTGACTATTAACAGAAATAGGCATTTTGCACTTACACAATACGTACCAAACCATCCACTCCAGGAAGCCAAAAATAGCGCCCTGTCCCCAGAGATGCAGAAAGAAAACATGAGCTTGAAAATCGACGTGGACAACCTAACAGCTCAATTGATAGCAGCAGAGGAGTCCTTGGACAACAAGAGAAATGAGATAGATGGTCTCAGACAGCAGATTGGTCAGTTGCAGACAGCGGTAGAGGCGATTCCAGTTTGGAAAGCGCAGGTAAATATTATGGTAATGGCTTGATCTTTTCAATTGGGAAAATTGTGAAATTAACGGGTGCTGTATTTTTTTTTCAAAGTTAAAAAATTAGAACTAAAGATTTCTAAATTTTCTTAAAATTAGAACTTCCCCATTGAGTGGTAACAACAAAATTGAAAAAGAGGGTACCCTTAAGTCTACTATGCAGTAAAAGCACCACAAATACTATATAAGAATATAACTTTAAATCATTTCAAAATTATTAATCACGAAGATTGATGATTTTCCCCATTGAAAATATTTGAGTCATGACTGTAAGTATATGTTCTTTAATGTCTACAAGCTCACACAGGTTATGTAAGATATATATCATCATTATTAAAGTATTTTTCATTGAACAAAAACCAAATGGGCTTCAAGTGGATCTGAACCAAACTACCCATTTGTTCAAGAATGACTTGGGGAGGAGAGAGGATGGAACTGTATTGGAGTACAGTCATTTTCAAACACTTTCTGATATCAGGCCTGTAGACTCCAATTTCAAAGAGGGGTTCTTTTAAGTATATCTTTTAACCACAGTGGTAATGGCATAGACCAAATTTAAAAATAAACCTTTTCCCAGCCACCCCCTCTCCTCCACCATGCCTTATGGCCTGATTACGTGGAGTTGGTGCAAATATATGCAACTACTCTGTCAGTTGTTATCTTGTCATACTTGCATGTCTAAGGCCCCATTCAGAATAGGGGACTAACTAGTCCCAGGGTCAAATATGGCACTAAGAAGCTTGCTGTCTAATCTGCTAATAGACACTGAATAGATATCCTGTGGGGGAAGTATTCAAGTGGGTCGACCATATTTGACCCTCGGAATAGTANTCCTGCCGGAGGAGAGGTATAGTTAGCTTTGTGCTCTACTCAGAATTGTGTAGGTCTTTTAGGGTGACACCATTTCATGACTTTATAACACCAGCCTATTCCAGGTGCATGTTCAGTTTTTTTAATCCATATTTATTTATTTATTTATTTATAACATTGCTTTGGTATGTAGATGATCTGAAAGGACCAAAAAACTTTGGTATTACTTTGCATGTAGTAAAGTTTATATATAGAAACACAGTCTATGGATCTTAAACAGAATTGTTAATCGTACTTAGTGTGACACATTTGTAGTCTTTGTTGATCTTGCTGCTTCAGTCGTACCCAAGTGATGGCAGCCCCTCACAGAAAGCGGAACTCCATGTGATCAAAGTGAAGCAGGAGGCAGCAGAGACCCAAGCCAAGGAATATCAGAGCCAGGTTCAGCAACTACAGGAGCAACTCCAAACTTTCAAACAAGAAATAGAAGACCTCACTGAAGAAAAGCAGAGAATGGCTCAGAAGAGGGCAGAGATAGGGGAAGCCATGACCAAAATGGAGACGCAGAACAAGGACTTGAAAGCAAAATTGGATGAGTCATCCACAGAGCTGTCAAAGATAAGGGAAATGCAGCAGAGGCTTTTGCTGGAGAAGAAGGACCTGCTTACTATGAACACCCAGCTGCAGGCGGAGTTATCAGAACTTAAACAGAACATCATGGCCCAAAGCACAGGCACTGACGATTTTGCAATCGTGGATAAGAAGGAATGCCACCTAGATCAAAACATGGCAGCCAGTGACAGAGAAGCTGTGGAGGTGGAGAGCACACAGCAGCAAGGTCAAGGTCATGCACAGGTCGTGTCAAGGCCAGGTCAAGGTCAGGCTGAAGAAGGGTCAAGGCTCTTGTCAGGTGACAGTGCAGTTGAGTCTGGTGAAATGAACAAGCTGCTGGAAGAATTAGAGGAGGAGAGGCAGAAAGTGACAAGTTTGTCTGCACAGTTACAGGAGACACAGGCTAAGGTAGGTTGGTCTAAGGCCCCTTTTCATAATGAGCAGTATAGTTTCTTAGGTCCTTTTTACACCAAGCCATATAGTTTTCTTTATAGTACCAGTCTGGGGGATCTACAGCTTACTAGTACTGTTCAGTGGGAAAAGGACCATTGATAAATGTTTTGGTAGCATTTTACTAATAACAATGACATGATTTATGCCTTACACAGGAAAGCTTCAGTATTTACAAATTCTAAATGGAAATGGTATTTATGAACTGTGTCTTTTATAGAAGTAAAAGATTATCAAATAATGCTTTTAAAATAAAGGAGGTTGTATACCATACGAATGGTATGAATATGCTGTAAACCAAAGCACTGTTCTCCTTTAGATTGAAAGCTTAAGTCAAGATTTACAAGACAAGGAAAAAGAATTGTCCGATAGTGCAACAAACACAGACCGTAGAGTGAGGCAGCTTACAGAAGAACACAACAAGCAAGTCAAGGAACTGATGACTAGGATTGAGAGTATGAGTATGGAGCTTCAGCAGCGCAAGGACCGGGTAAGGAATGCTTAGTCTGTGGGCCCATTCAGAACAGACGATCCTTGGATATACTGATCTGCAGATCAAATATGGCAGACCCTACATGAAAGGAAGGCCACTTAATACCGTAATGGTCTCCCCGCCTCCACACCTGATGTCCTTGCAGGGGCTGAGCAGTTAAGCCTCAGAGCCGAGATTTGATCTGTTTAATGGCACGTTTAATCCGCAGATCAGTACATCGTAGGATTATCTGTTCTAAATGGGCTTTATAATTAAGAATAGGTTAATATGTTTCACCTCCATCTGTCTGTGTGTTTATCCCCAGCCTAACTCAAAATGTTATGGATGGATTTTGAAGACATTTAGGATAGGTCACAAATGGTTAAACTTAAAAGTGATTAGATTTTGGTGGTAATTCATTTATTCATTTAGTTTTGGTTAGTATAAATTATAATGTGGTAGTAGAAGTCTGCATTCTCTGAGTACTATTCTAGAATTATATGGTTATGAAAGTCCAACTGAGTACTCCAGTTTTTTAGAATACTAAAAACTCACTTGCATCATGCTTGTAATGTAGGGGTGTCTTCACAGTGAACATATTGTTCTTGGTAGTTTGAACCAACTCCGTGGGGACTCTCACTGAATACAGTCAGGTTAACATGCCTCCTTTTGTTTTCAATGATCTCATGTAATCACCAGCTCTTATGCTTTTCTGTTCAACAGGATTAGCTAGGAGGGGTTTTTATCTGATTGCTTTCAGGCAGAGTCCCCATGGAATAAGTTCAAACTACCTAGAAGGATAGTTTCATTGTGAACTCACACTAGGAAAGTTTCCAATAAACTTGAGGCTAGAAGTGTCTTTAAAAGATTTCAGTATGTGATATACATGTCATGTGTCTATTTTGTCCTAATTTCTTTTTTTTTATGCAAATTTTTTCCCAGAATCCTGAGGAAGGGATCCAGCCGTTAAGAGCCCAGCTGATGTCGGTGCTTAATGAGCTCCAGGAGACGCAGCAGCGATGCAATAGTTTTGAACAACGGTTTTTAACCACAAATGAGAAATTGGAGGCAGCGATGACGAATTTGGAAAAAGAGAGGGGCAGGTACTAGAAAAAGAATGCAGGGATTGGCTACCATGTCTTGGCTGTTGGCTAGTTCTCTCTAAGTTTGGCTTGTGTAATCTGTATATTATTTGCCGTTTCTTTTTGAATTACTGAATATATTGATGATCATGACATGTCAATTATTTTGAGATAGCAGTGAAATTTACTTTGTTACCTAAATATGTTTTCAACCACATTATTATTTCACTGCACTTTATGTTGTGTGAAAAAATGGGAAAGGGATTGAAATGTTTTTATTTTCATGATGAAGTATATATAGATATACAACAGATAATTTTCAAACATCTTGTAAAATGACAAACGGTACAGGTTGATAATAAAAGCATCATGTAGACATTTTATTCTCAATTTCCTGGACTCTAAATCATTCTTTGAATTTTAATTCAGATACAGAGAGGCCGATATAAAACTGAAGAAGCTGCGTGCAGATGTGGATGATCAGCGGACCAAGGATGACACAGTGATTGACCAGATGCGAATCACTATCACAAACCTTGAACTTGCACTTAATATGGAGAGACAGGAGGGACATACAGCCAAGTGAGTAACAGGCCTTATAAATGGTTTAGGCATTGACTAGCACTGCCTGCAGATCTTTTAGCACCAACGCCCATATTTACCACAAAACCCACAAATTAACCAGCACTACCAGAGGAGATTAATGTTGGTGCTAGGTATTGTTTTGTTGGTGCTAAATAATTGTATGGTGTGTTGGTTAATTTTTGGGTTTCGTGGTTAATATGGGCGTTAGTGATAAAAGATCTGCAGGTAGTGTTGGTAAATGCCTAATCCATTTATAAGGCCTGAGTCATACCTGGTTACATCCCTTAATATTGTGCACAAAATTAATTTTATTTACACCTGTTCCTAGAGAATATTTGTTCCCCAGATTTCAATGAAATTCTGATTATGTCCTTTTTGGCATTGGTTCAATTTACAGGACCAGTCCACTCTGCAAATTTAATATTCTGGCTATAACACAATGTAAGAGATTGGAGTCATCTAAACTGAACACTCTGCTCTTAACATGGAAAATTATTTGACTAAATAGCACAAAAGAAACTTGTGCAGGGGAGCAAAATGCAGAAACCTGTAGTGTAATTACACGTTTCAGCCTGTCCAAATGAACTGGTCCAGTTAAGCGCTAACAGAAATTTCCTATAGTGTCCAATAAAATATCATACTTGGAATTGGCCCAAAATCCTATATAAAGGGACCTATAGGATGAATGTCCTTGATAGGAATCCTACAGAGTCCTGTATTATTTGTGTTTTTATAGGGTCCCAACGTGTCCCATAGCAAGAGCTGAAGGATATATTTGTAATGGAGAGTACTGCAAGGTGTGAAAAGTTTCTCACAAAAGCTGTGTGTTTACTTTTCCAGGCAGCAGCTGGCCGAGATGAGACATAACTTTGACCAGCTCTGCAAGGATTACCATGACTTGCTGGGGACATTTGATGATTATAAAGCTGGGCAGGTAACAGGCTACTCTGTGTGCGTGTGCGTGGGCGCGTGCGTGCAAGAGAGAGAGAGAGAAAGAGAGTAATTACCAACACAAAAATATTAATGCCCATAAGCAAAACAAATGACATACCAAAAATCACGACTGGCACTCAATATTATATACATTCCAAACTTCTTTTTACAAAAGAGCAGCCAAGATTAACTTCTTTACTAGTGTGGCTTGTCATAAGATGATCCGGTCAGTTGGTTTCAAATGGAGTATGAATCAACGGGAAATTCTCCATTTATATTTTATATTGAAAAGTGCCTGATGTAGGCCTGACTATTAACAGAAATAGGCATTTTGCACTTACACAATACGTACCAAACCATCCACTCCAGGAAGCCAAAAATAGCGCCCTGTCCCCAGAGATGCAGAAAGAAAACATGAGCTTGAAAATCGACGTGGACAACCTAACAGCTCAATTGATAGCAGCAGAGGAGTCCTTGGACAACAAGAGAAATGAGATAGATGGTCTCAGACAGCAGATTGGTCAGTTGCAGACAGCGGTAGAGGCGATTCCAGTTTGGAAAGCGCAGGTAAATATTATGGCAATGGCTTGATCTTTTCAATTGGGAAAATTGTGAAATTAACGGGTGCTGTATTTTTTTTTTCAAAGTTAAAAAATTAGAACTAAAGATTTCTAAATTTTCTTAAAATTAGAACTTCCCCATTGAGTGGAAGCAACAAAATTGAAAAAGAGGGTACCCTTGTCTACTATGCAGTAAAAGCACCACAAATACTATATAAGAATATAACTTTAAATCATTTCAAAATTATTAATCACGAAGATTGATGATTTTCCCCATTGAAAATATTTGAGTCATGACTGTAAGTATATGTTCTTTAATGTCTACAAGCTCACACAGGTGATGTAAGATATATATCATCATTATTAAAGTAATTTTCATTAAACAAAAACCAAATGGGCTTCAAGTGGATCTGAACCAAACTACCCATTTGTTCAAGAATGACTTGGGGAGGAGAGAGGATGGAACTTTATTAGAGTACAGTCATTTTCAAACACTTTCTGATATCAGGCCTGTAGACTCCAATTTCAAAGAGGGGTTCTTTTAAGTATACCTTTTGACCATAGTGGTAATGGCATAGACCAAATTTAAAAATAAACCTTTTCCCAGCCACCCCCTCTCCTCCACCATGCCTTATGGCCTGATTACATGGAGTTGGTGCAAATATATGCAACTACTCTGTCAGTTGTTATCTTGTCATACTTGCATGTCTAAGGCCCCATTCAGAATAGGGGACTAACTAGTCCTAGGGTCAAATATGGCAATCCACTAAGAAGCTTACTGTCTAATCTGCTAATAGACACTGAATAGATATCCTGTGGGGGAAGTATTTAAGTGGGTTGACCGTATTTGACCCTTGGACTAGTAAGTCCCTTATTCTGAATGGGGCCTAAGATAGAGATGGCTCTGAAGTTGAATTCAGATCCACATTTACACTTTCTCAGGTTATGTTTGGTTGAAAGACCAATGTGTGAATCACATTTTGTTTTTTCACGTTGTAGGCAGAAGTTTATAAAAAGGACTTTGAGGCTGAAAGGGCATCCAGGGAACAGCAAAACGAGGAGAAAGAGAAGCTGAGGGAGGAGTTAAACCAGCAACAAATCCAGAACCAGCAGCTTTTAGATGAACTGGAAACCTTCAACAGAAGACAACTGGAAAGTTTTTCAGAGAGATACAGACACCAGCCATACATTCCAGGTATTAGGTAGTTTAATATTATACAATAAGCATTTATCAGGATAAAAATGGTAACAGTTTTATATGACAGCATGAGAGAACTCTTCTACAAACCCGCTGTAATAGTTACTGCACATGGCAATTTCTCATGGTATTTCAGGAGTAAACAGACCGCCTTCAAACTACACCCCACCACAGCTCCCACCCAATCAGTATCCAGGGCAACAGTATCCAAGGCAACAGTATCCAGGGCAACAGTATCCAGGGCAACATGTGCAGGCGCCACCACACATGCCCTATGGCTCCCCCTATTTTAGACAGAATTACCTAAACCCTGATGTTCAAGGGGAGCAAAGTGCAAACGAAGGTGGTCCACGCAGTGGAGATTCTGATCAGGTATGGTATGGGGTTTGGGTATTAGAATTTGGTGTGAATATTTATCTGATTTAAATGTGAGCAAGCAATGAGCGATATCTCAAGTTGTGATGTAAGTTAAATATATAGCAGCAAGCAGGAATCTTGGGATCTGTACATTTTATTTAGAGGACATTTTTTGTTTTGGTAGTTTCAACTATTAAAAAATCCCAACTCAAAATGGTATGGAGGGATTTTCAAGTAAATCTCTCAGGATAGGTTCGAAATGGGCTATATTATATTAGAACCAATTAGATCTTGGAATTTCTGCCTTGACGAAGGCCTGCAGTATTTCAAGTTCAATTGATGTCTTTATTTTAGTGGGCTGGAAGTGGAAGAAGAAGCACCAGCACGGAGGAACAGGAGTTTGTTTGCCCCAAGTGCCAGGACAATTTCCCTGACTTAGACAGCTTACAGATACATGTAACAGAATGCTTAGACCAAGATTAGACAGCTTACAGATACATGTAACAGAATGCTTAGACCAAGATTAGACAGCTTACAGATACATGTAACAGAATGCCTAGACCAGGATAAGACCATCTTCCAGAAAGTGGCTTAAGACCTTTACAGAGCATATAATTATGAACAATTGTGCACACTTGCCCTTTGATGAATAAGAAACTGGTGATATATATAATCTTAAATTTTTCTTTGTCTTTAGCTTGGATGAATAACACAAATTTATTTGTCCGTGTTTGACCCATAGATTAAACATCTGGTGATAAAAATGATTTTAACAATTAACTCCAGATTTACACAAACTCCACTGCAAACAGTGAATCTTGCAGTAGATGGGCTACATTTTAAATATATATAATTGAATTTATTATTATTATAATTGTTGTGTTTTTGTTGATATTGTTGACGTTGTTATTGTGTTTAAGCCGTGCTAAACCCACCCTTGCTCTTAAAGGGACAATAACTCTTCGTATGAGATCTATATTTCACAATAAAAACATTGTGAATTACTCATAAAAATATAATATATTCTGTTTTACCACAAAAACGGCAGTTATAGCTATTATTCTGATATCTGAGCTTGTCTTTAGACCACGTGACCTCCATTGATGGCTATACTCTGTTAAAATCTCATAAAACCAACCTTTTTTAGAAAAAAATCAGGGACTAACTTTGAATGTAAAAATGGATTCATTAACCATTGGTAAGTATGGGAAAATTGTTGTTTACTCCAGGAGTATTCATATTTTGGCCAAAACATAGTTATTACCCCTTTAAGGGTCACAGGAAGCTGTATGAGCACCATGCCTCTCTTATCCCCCTCCTCCCCAGTTTCCGCCAGAGTGACTGTTTTAGCTGAGTCTTGTTTCCACCCCGTTTTCTGTTAAAGAGGCTCGGATCTGTGATGACTAGGTAGAAACCTGAAGCAGTCTTAACTTGAACCCCGTCTGAACAGGTTCAATGACGTGTTTTTGGACTGAAACAGTTTTAACTTGAACCGTGCAGGAACGGATCAAATAATGTGTTTCGAAATTAAAACATAATTAGCTTGACTATTTATCTAGTTAAATAACATGTTATAGAACTGGGACAGTTTTAACTTATCTGAAGGGATTGAATAGTTTTAAAGGAATAAAAACTATTCGTGTGAGGTTCATATTTCACAATAAAAACATTGTAAATGACTCATGGAAATATAATCAATTCCATTTTACCACCAAAACAGCAGTTATCACAAATATTCCGGAATCTATGCTTGCCATCTGGCCTTGTGGACCTCCCTAATAATCTCTAAAGAGATAATTACAAAAACAGGCTTTTTAAAAAACTTGGAGAAACATTGAACGTCGGAATGAATTCATTAACCATTAGTAAGAATAGGCAAAATCGGCATTCACCTCAGAAAAATCTTTTTTTTTTTTTTTTTTTTTTTTTTTTTGAGGGGGGGGGGGATAGTTGCCCCTTTGCCTTTAAGAACCGGAACAGTTTTGCTTGAAGCGCCGTCTTAAGATTAAATAACGTATTTAAGAACTGAAATACATTCAACTTTTACCACGTATGAACATATTGAACAATGTGTTCATGAACCGAAATAGCTTTAACATGAACACTGTCTGAACAAATCAGATAACAATGCAGAGGACGTATTGATATCAATCTGACCTAATGGGATTTTAAAACTGTGGATGACGACGTCGGATCCTGCCAGACTGAGTTGAAAGATGTTTCTCCACCAAAGCCCCGACACTCTAGGAAGTTACTAATGACTGAAGGCAAATTGGGGTTCAATTTCCTCTCAGCCCATTGTGTTCGCAACACACATAGTTTGTAAAAAATGGCTGTTTGATTCCGCTATGACGCAGGTTGCGTTATAAATAATCCCTCCCGGCCTGTAGTTTATTCTCTATTTGGAGTCACTGTGTCAAGAAAAGGAAAAGACAAGTGCATTTTGTGTTTTAATGAGGAAACGGTTAATCAGTGTCAAACATCAATGTTTCACAGCTATAATTTTTTTCTATTGAATACGTATGCCTATTGCCATTTCTATGCAAACGCTGAGCAGCATCAACGCTTCGGGAGGGGCGGAGACGTCCAAAAACGCTTTTAACCCTGTAGGGATCCTGCACGGGAAGGTTGGTGAACACGTGTATGGGGGAGGAGGGGGGCGGATCTTAGCGGGACTCATAATTAACCCTCCACCGAATATTTTCACAAAGCCCCTCAGGTGTTCGGCTTTTCTATTGACATTACAGTCCAATGATACCATATAAGCCCCGATAACCAGCGCGTTTTTGTCTGAAGTACATATTTTTCTAATGGCGATCGTTCAATAAACAACTCGATAACAAGCGATAATGTATTCATTGGAATCCGAGTGCCTATTAAGTTTCTGATAATGCTACAAGCAAATGCCGCATACTTATTATGGACATCGGTGGCAGTTGGCATATTCGGAGCGGCCAATGTTATATGTTAAATTTCCTCTTGGCCTTCACATATATGTAATTAATATTTTGCTTTTTGGCTGTTTCAATCAGCATATTATATAGTGAACCACAGAAACCGCAGAATAATCCCTTCATTTGTTGAACGCAAAAATGCCAGGAAATCACAAGTTTGATTACTTCCGGTCAATTCAAAGATTGACACCTAGTACGTGACTGCTGTCAGTAAATCACCGACTTTACTACAGTAAGATAGACGGGGAAATTAAACCAATGCGTTTTTATCAAACAGGTTATGGTCATTTGACTTCGGACAGTGACCACTCTCGTGCGAAAGCCTTTTCCCCTCGTCCTCTGACATCCGCACATTACCTTCCAGATTTTTGGCATGTTTAGTTAGTAAGTGAATGTTATGGTATTGCACATGAGAAGTGCCTTGGTCGTAATCAAATAATATAACAGACAAGCCCCAAGTTGTTGTGGTCTGTGAAAGGGGCTGCTTAGGCTCGTCAGACGTAAAAGGTATGGATGATGAGTTAGGTAGTAACTACCTGAACAGATACAGGGAGGCGCCACGATCGGCTGTATGGTCTCCCAAAGAAACAGATTAAAACACGTTTTGAATACCTATAATTTGTTTGTTTGTTTTGATAAGACTAAGTTACAAGGCATTTTCTCAAGATTTATGTTGGCATAGAATTGTTGGAATTCCAAAATGATTTTATTTGTTCCGTTGGAATTGATTATGAAACATTTTCATGGAATTAATGTTAAGATAAAACGATTGGTATTTTGGGGTTAACGTTACTCACATTCCTAGAAATTTGTTGCAGGATGTCTTTCGGCTACTCTGCAATGTTCGCTGTATTCACTAGCTATACTGATACTTTTAAGTGTTAAAAAGTTCTGTTAAACACGCGTATGTGTTTATATGTGCGGAAATGATCGGGAAATGATTTTGTAACCTAGAGACACACAAGTATGTGTAGCATAAATATTATTCGTTTTTCGTATCCAGTTGTCTTCAGTTCTGCGCAGTATCTGCTTCTTGTGGTGAAGTCAGGAAGGAACGGAAACCACAGCTTTCTTTACCATCACATCAAATCATTTCAAACATTGTCATAGTTAAAGTTGATCTAAAAGATGGCAATGCTGAATGTAACAATAAATAATGAGAATGTGGTATCGCCACATGTCTTATGTTGACTTATATGTTAAGCCAAACGTTCTGTAAAAAGAACGTGTGTTTTTTTTTTTTTTTTTTTTTTTTTGTATTTAATTGGTCGTCAAGCAAAAAGAAGAATACAGAAGACAGTGGAATAACTTAAGGAATGCTCCCAGTTACAAGAAAAGAAAAGAGAAAAAAATGAATACTCGTACACTGATAAATTAAATACCATTTTTTTATTGTGTACCTTTTCAAAATCACTGGAGCTTATCGATGGCACACAATCTAGTTCCAAGTCATTTTTGAAATGCACATTCAAAATTATTTAAAGAAATACATTCACGAAAAAAATTTCTTTTCGATTTGATCATACTCTTATTCCATTTCCAAGCACAATGTAATCAGTGACCGTCTCATCCTGAAGTAACCCAACCTTGCTGACCAATGTTAAGATATCGATGATGATAGTATCTCAATTTTCCCCTTTGAAACTCGGGGTAAACCACATACGAGTATATTGGTCGAAATCATCTCTATGAGAATGGAGCCTTCGGGAAAATGTGGACCGCTGCGGAATCGAAAGGCCAATTAATTGCTTTTTTCGTCCACATGACCCACTCTTTGCCGATAATACCCCAATTAAAACGATTTGCTCTTCTTTGATCTGGAATGCAGAGATATTTGATACATGGTATTGATTCTGATAACAGCGTTAACTACCGTAGTCCGACCAGCAGGGAATTACGTTCATGTTCAACGCAAGGGACAGTCCGTGGCAAGGGATCGGAAACAGAAAGTTCATTACATTGCAGCTACCTTCTAAGAGTGCATTCCCATAGATTAAGATCGATCCATCTAGGTCGACATAACTCCCTGGGGGTTCACGCTAAATTGCTGTCAACCAAGCGCGCACGGTACTTAATTACCCCCTTACAGCTTTTAGTAGGCGGGACAATTCGTGATTGATCAAGAATTGCAAGAACTGACTACGAATATATACGAATAGGTTAAGAACTTCACGAACTGATAACGATTCAAACGCGAATCCAGAAATTTGTCAATTCCTGGCGAGTCATGGGATTCGTGGTCTGTGTGAAATAGGGGCATAAGCCGGCTAAGCTGACAGTAATCTAGTGAGACTCCCCACAGGGATAGATCGATCTAAAATCTGTGGGAATGGGGTCTAAGACTCCGTTATACGACTGTCTTAAGCAAACGAAAAGCTTACATTTTTTTGCTTTCGTTACAAACTTTGATCTCGTTTTAATATTTTTCTTTTCGAAAAGCATGTATGATACCATTTATGCAGAAGAACAGTGGCTATACGAAGAACAAATCTAATTACTTAAAAGATTTCAATAAATCAATGGACAGTCTCTTCTGGAAGCCCATATTCGAGAACTTCATAAATATCGCGTCTTTGTATATGACCCTTCACTTCGTGTGAGAAATAAATTCACTTTTTAAAAATAATCACCGAAGCGACTGGTTTAAAAATAGGCAATCCCAATCAACGAAAAGACCCCATGGGGATGGTGTTTAACTTGTTATCATTTGAACATTAAGTCTGTGAAAATCACCAGCCCTCTGCAGGTGCGAATGAATACAGTGCGTTTTAATCGGCTATATAAGATCCCTGAGTTGTCAACGAGTTCTGTAGCGATCAGCTGAAAGTCGTGATCACCAGCGCTGTAAGGCGAGAATATCTGCCGGGGATAGCGGTTTAACCCCACCCAGGAGAGAGAAGCTCGCTTAATTTCACAGCAGCACAAAAATTACCCAGGGAGAGTGTATTCGCCCTCCTGTAGGACGTCTTTCAAGAGCAACAACAAGGTAATTTTTGTACAGTATGAAGTAGTGTAGTAGAAAACGAGGACTTGGACACATCAGGATGAGTAGGTGTGGATATAATAGACAGGTAAATCTGTTTGTAAGGTAATACACGTGTTGCCTTGAGAGATCAAAGGAAGACATTTTTGTATTTACAGCGCCTGTCTTTAACATCCGTCCGAGTCACAGGACGCGTAATTTTAGCCAAATATTGCATTTCACGCCTGGTCATCTATCTGTCATCTTATATCTTATGTTTACGAGAATAACGCAAAAGGTTTTTAATGAACATTTCGTAGTTTAGGACTCAATTTGGGGTCGCTATTGACTTCGGTTTTACTTACAATCTATTGTGATGATATCTATTTCATCGAAAGGTTATTAAATGTCTATTTATTTACTTCCAACGTAGTAGACCTATATTGATTATTTGATTGGTTGACATCTTAGTACATACAAAAGGCGATGAATGGCAAACCAGAACGACTCAATTGATAACTTACATGCACATACAGATGCTCAAAAAGAAATATTAATTTACAAGGCAAAATGCATTGTAACGATCCACCGATCTACACATATCAATTTATTTCCAAGACTGAAAAAAAAAACAGACTGGTTGAAAAAGGTGTCCTACAGAATGCGCAAAAAAAGAGAACCAACACACATACACACGCATTTATATATACACAAGTATTTTTAATTTTGTACGCGGAACCACTTGTAGATTACCAGTGAACGAGCTGTTGTCTGAAATCCATGTTACAAGTTCCAAGGAAATTTCATTAGCGATATTAGCGACTGAATTGCTTGCGTTAATATAATTAAAATTAAACCAGTAGTAGTCCCCCCGTAGCTGTGTTTCATAATGTGTTTTTCAAAACAAGCAGACTGTCTGGATTCACACCTAGAACATGACGCCTTGATGAGTTCCGTTCTAGGAGAAAAAGTTACTGAAATATATCGCCGCTACATCATCAGTCATTTATTATGAAAAGGGGGATTGACTTCTGTATATTCTTTCCTTCATGACTGCATTCATGCAATTGAAAAACGGTGCCAGTATATTTTAATATCTTATGTTTTGTCTTGATAAGTCTCTATAAATCCTATGGAATCTTACCACCCAAAATACATGTAGGCCCATATCTTGTAGCTGGGGCATTGTTTGAGTCATATGGTTTTAACAGAGCTATCAAAAAGCGTTTATATCTTATGCCCAAACCAGTCCATTCTCTTTTGGAAAGGCTTAAAACACTCTTTTTAGACCTACCACGTTTGGACTTGAAGGTATAATTTGTTTGTGAAATATCACCATAGACACAATTTGAAAAATACCGGGTCTGGATTTTATGTCAGATATCATTAAAACATTTCTGTGAGAAATATTTCAGATATCATAAACCTTACGGTTAGAAATAAGTAAATAGCACTTGACGTGTTTGTAAACGAGCTTTATGAATTTGAAAGTAATCTGTATTATTTTAATTCTTTAAAAAAACCGGTTAAATAAAAAAATTCCATACAAATCTCTGTATCAGTGTGGTTGAGCATATGATCAATTTGAAGAAAATAGCCAAACACTAAATGTTATCGGTACTTAGGCGATAAAGTTCTTTCCCCCTCAGCGCCACCCCCCCCCCCCCCCCCCCCCCACCCCCCCCCCCCCCCCCCCCCACCCTTACCTCCCCGACTCCATCACCTTCTACTACTTCTACTACAGTATTCTCGGCACTGTAGATCTATAGATCGCAGAACCGCCCACGCTATCTTTCCAAGCCAGCCACATTCCCAATTCATCAGGTGTATTTCGTCTCCTTGGAAGTCCGCGCCTTTGTTGATGTACACAGGAAACGCTAGTGAGACTGATATGTGATCCAAAGCGACTTGTATCTGGTGAGCGTTATGAATGAAGGGCGTGTGAAGTTTTGTATCCAAAACGTTAACATATACGCCCATATCGGAAAAGCTAACAATAATTAAGTGCCGTGGTTTATAGTACTTATAGCACTTCTCAATAGAAAAGAGTCTAATTATAGATGGTGGAGTAACCGTGGCGGTTATTTTTGCATCGTTGCGGCCTGCAGGTGTAGTTTTCATACAAGCTGAGCAACTTCATGCGTGGCAGATATGTACGTGTCATGCGCACAGTGCATGTCTTTGGAGGCCAGAATGATGCCCTGACTGTACATAGTGTCATGAAAAGTGTAGATGCACACTTTATACATTGCACACCATCACTAATTTAATGAGGTATTAGTCTAAAACGAACATGTGCTTTTCTTCCTCTTCATCCTCTTTCTCTTATTGTACTGTCATCGATGATGCTATGATAGAGAGCAAATGCAGAGGCCCGCGCTGGAATTAAGGCTTTCCGCAGCTGTCGGTCGTAAAAGAGGCGGATATATGACCACTGCTTTTACGAGAAAAACATTCAATTTCAGATACTTTAACTCGGAATAGTTTTCATAACAAATCTACGTTCGTTCTATAGAACATAATCTAAATTTGCACAGTTGAACAGCCAGGTTTAAGCTTACCGGCATTCCGTATATAATTTTCCGTCCATAGAGAAATGATAAAGTTTGTACCTTGTCGCGTTCGATTATTAAAAAGCAGGTTGGTTCAGTAACAGAATGCAAAATTTAGGATCATCATGGAAGATATTGTCTGCAGTTACGTAAATAGATCACACATAACGAGATGGGTTTGTCGATTCATCTACGCAGTTTAGTTCTCATGAGATCGTGTGCGGGCGTGCGCGTGGACTCAATGCGCATGCTCCTTTTTCGGCGAAGTTTTTTTAATGAATTCCTTAACGTGTATAGAATAGAAATTGGCTTTATCAGACACCATTCATGTAACAGTCATGTACTTACAAACCAAACGTAGCATTGCATCTTCTGCTACTATAAACATGTTGATGAGTGATATATTAAGACTTGCTTGTTTCATTGTATTGTGAATTCAATAACATCTTTGCGTCGTCAAGTGCAGCTTTTTCCCCGTTGAGCGTTAAGTTTACGCTCAGTGATGTTTTTTTTTAAATAATGTTGAGATAAACAGATAATTTCCTTTCATCAAACAGATAGCCCTCTCCTTAATACTTCATCTTTTTGCAGACAATGTGATTTTTCGAAAGCATACGGTCTAAAGTATAAACCCTGGCGAAAAGGGCAGAAAGAAGCACAATGCTCGTTGAGGACGCCATTGAGCCTATTTCACAGAAACTCGAAAACTTTTTGGGCTTCGTTAAGTATGCTAAAATCAGACAGCAGACTGTGGTTATACTACTTTCCAATATTGTCCAATGTTCCTCTTGTACTTCCGGTCTCCAGGCAGTTGGTGGACAACATGCTCTGAAAGTCTGCTTCTATTTGTCACATGCACGTCACGTTAGACCGGCTACATTTTTGTGTTAAAATATTTAAAATGCTTTTGTGACATATCAAATTCAGCTGATGATCGAAATATGGTGGAAATAATTCAAAAGATTCTACTGAGTTTAGTTTGAAACTTGAGAAAAGTCCTTTCGTTATACTATGATGTTCGATCGTAATGATAACTAGTCAGATCTTGTGCCTTTCTGCCACTGTTAGATACTGTTGGAAAAATATCAAATGGGGCAAGCGAAACTCAAAAACTTACCTGGAAAATGCCAATGGTAACAGCTAGTGTTTTGAATGAGTGAAAACTGGGAACTGACATAAGATTTGAAAGTAATCAATTTTAAAAAAGATTTTGTGCTGATAACTCCAATCGTATGCCTTTCACTTGCACATAAAATCTGCTGTCAACGAAAACAATAGGGCCTAAAACGTAGTATTTTAGTTTTATTTGGTAGAAAAATGATCCTGCCCATGTCTAAGTGCAAGACGTGTCCTTCTGGTCTACGGCATCTCGCAAAAAGAATATGATACTCAATATTTGTGGGAATCGCGCATGCTGCACGCGCATACACGTGCAAACACACAGATATATATACATATTCAAAATATTTCTACTTTGTTCAAGTACACAAATATCCAGGGGCCTATCGCGATGACAGGTTTGCATTTCCTTTCAACATCCGGAATAACACACGCCCTCACCCTCCCTCTACCACCGGAAAGTTCGATGACGAACGTTCCAGGAAGCGGAAGTGCTTTCACCTTTTGTGTTAAAAAACCTTGAAACTGATCGATACTGGCGGGAAATCGAGCATGAAGGTCCCACTGAATCAGTACAGTCCTCTCTTAGTTACCAGATACGATGTGATTTCGCCAGGGCCATGTTTAACGCAATGCATCAGTTGGTAAGTCTCTTTCATGTCCTGATGGTATACACTTGTGAAGGCAGAGCATGGATTGCAAAAGGCCAGGAGCAATTGAACAGCACATGGTCCTGGAACCGGATACTAGTTGCATCTTACGAACCGAGTGCAATCTAGAACATATTTCTAATCACTGTCATGTTGGTATAATAACGAGCGGAATTGAGGGAGTTCCGAAACGGAATACAGAGAATAATGTAACGAAATGATCATGCGAAATTGACCGGCATGGTAAAACAGGGATTTGTTGTTGTCAATTTGGGAGGAGCTGTTACTTGTCGAGACAAAGCGTACTTAACTTCCCAAACAAATTAGAAGATGTTCTTTTGATTGGACGCAACTTCCGTGTCTGTGTTAACGATTGTTTATGCTACTCGACGGGGCTGGCATACACATGCGTCTTCCTTAATAGCTCTTGAACTTATCACAGCCAGCTCCAACAATTTATCAAATCGATGACAAATCATGAAATTAACTACAATATTTGTTATAATTACATATTGGCAAACCAGTATAACATACTTACTTATCTGGTGGTGTTTGTATTTTGCTGTCTTTATTGTGATTAATAGGTACCTTCACTGCAAGCCGTATAATCCGTTTAGAAAAAAATCATATTATCTTATTTTGTTCTGTGTTATTTGCACATTCATGATGCATGGCGCTTGCAGAAAGGCGTGAAAATTGCAGGACTCATTTTTTCTTCATCTTTTACATTTTGTTCACCATATTTAAAAACCTAGGTATATTTGTCCAAAAAAGGGAAAAAACAAATAATCAGAGAAACACCTGCGTTAATCACATGACGTACATATATTTGTGATACAGCTACTAGTACATGACGCGATTGGCGTGTGTCTGACGTCAGTTCAGCCAAAATGTCCTCTGGCTATCTATCAACTTCATCTAATTACGGAAAAATGATCCCAATGGATGATTGGATAATGGTAATCAGACAAATGAGACATCTTTTGTTTAAGGGGGCAAGTTAGTGCACAGGAGTGGTCATGTTAATGTGATTCCATCATTGCTTTATTACAATAGTCTGACAAATACTTAAAGAATGACGATAAAAGTTTCGCACAAAAAAAATTAAAACCGATATGCAACTTTTATCCATGTATTTAGAGCGCTTTGGTAATTTTACACTATAGACTACACGCAAGGTACGCTCTCTCTCTCTCTCTCTCTCTCTCTCGTGGGTGTAAGCATGTAGCAAGGAAAGTAAAAACGGAATACTTGCATGCAGGGGAAGTCAATGAAAGAAATAGGCCAACTGGAAAAAATTACCATTGAGCAAAATAACCGCGTGGTCTTCAGTAGATACATGTATAACTATATCGTTATTTTGCCTTCAATATCCAATAGTTTTTGACAGGTTTGATTCTGATGATGATTGCCTTTGGGGGTCTCCAGCCTTTACCCAACTACGCACATTTCTCGATTCTGTTAATCTCTGTAATTTACAGATGCAATCTTGGCCTTTAATGAAGCCTATTGATTAGACCACTTCGTACACCCATATGTCCATCATGTACAGATAAACTATGATGTGGCATAGATCTGGAACACACTGTATTAATAATTTCGAGACTGCTCGTGTTGGGATGGCCAACTGTCATCGGTAATGACATCAATAGGGCTAGAACATAGGATACAATTACTATTCCAACTGCACTAGTTCCATTGTTTTTTTTTCTCTGTTTACTGAAAATATGTATTGAAAGCAATAGTGAGGTATTATTATTTGCAGTTCTATTTTGATAAATGATTTCGTACACTTAATCCTACTAGCAGCATGATAATAATGCTCATAAGGGCATAAGGTTATATTTAAAAATCTATTCTCATACCTTGCGTTTATTAATGGCCATAAGCCTTTCACCAACAATTTCGTATTGGATATATTTACTATAAACATGACCTACAGATCTTCTCGCATCTTCTGGCGTTTGCCGCCAATACCAATTCAGACTCCCCCATCCTCTTCCTCCCCCCCCCCCCCCCCAACCCCCAACAACCCCCAACCGCCAAAATTCCTTGTGCTAAAAGGTTTGGACAACAAATTGCAGATAGCCGTGCAACCACACATAAAGGGGTTAAACTCCGTGATAATTAGAGGTGATTTAGACCACCACCCAGGTCTTGACATCATTGCTCACGTACCCGGACAGTTATCAAATCATTTCACGCCTTTCACTGAATTATACCGTCACCGAAATCCAGGTAAACGTTCGTTATGATGTTGACTCTCAGCGTTAATTTGTACCCATTCACTGTTCATCAAGCTATTAGCGTACCGCAAACTGCCCATCTTTCATCATTGCCTCGAAGAGGCTATTATTCCCCAGAAAATAAACAAAACATCTCGGAAATTACCAGCTATTAATCGTGTAGAAACTAGATACGATCGTCTCTGGAGGCATGCGGTTGCCCGTTGTCGATAGCGTCTTCAGTCCTTTCTCAGTGAATTGTATCTAGATTAATGCAACAGGAAGTCAGTTGGTTAATAATTTAACCTGTTTTCATTAAGGTCATGTTAGGATAGTTAGCAGGTTGCAGTGGATTGCGACGAGCAGCTGGCTCGATACAAGAGCCAATAGGCGCGCGCCTTGGGCATTCCCAGCGTACGTCTGCGCGTGCTGCCTCCTGGTTATAAAATACCGGCTAGTGATGCAACTCTGGCAGATAGTTTTTGAATCTGCAGCTTCTCGTTTACTTTCACACACGTGTGCTTGGTTTCTTTTAGGTCGACGAGACCAAAACACGGAGTGAGCGCCGAACACAAACCAGAAACAGAGCGGACTTTATATTTTGCAAGAGGTTTACATCACATCTGCCTGCTGTTGAGTGTTTGAGATATGCCAGAATTAAGTTTGAACGTTAAAATGTTTCCACTTCTTATTCTGGCTATTTTACCCATGTTTTCGACGGCGCGGCCGATGTACTCTGAGGAAACAGCTTCAGAGATGGAAAGAGAACCGTCCTTTCTACAATTTATGGTATCAGACTACCTGAGACATTTTAATACACCTGCCGCAGAACGCTTTTCGTCGCAAAGCGCGATGTTGACGAGCACAGAAACACCTGACATTAACTCTAAGGCACAAGGTACCCGGTTACAAGCCATCCTGTCAAATTTAGAGCAAGTGGAAAAGGGTGGTTCTTACAGAAAAAACGACGACGAGCAATATTCCGAGGCAGAGGGTTTTGAAAAAACATTTGACGGCGCTATGCAAAATGATGGAGATTTTGGCAGTTTTGGTAGTATTTCACCAAAGTATAGTGACAATGCCAACTTGAATGACTTCAGAACAAATTCTGTTCCGGATCAAAATTTTCGAACATCCTTTTTTCCTGATGATGTTGACGCTTTCAGAACGTCTTCATCCAGAAACGAAGTTCCTGCGGTGCACGATGATTATCCGTATAAAAATCCTTCAAAACTCTCGACAAACAAATTTGCCTCTCCAGAGTCCGATTTTGGAGACTACTTTGAGCAATTCCGCCCTGAGCAAAATAATGCAAACGAAGGGCAATTCCACAGCGACCCTGATGACCTCGGATTTGGTTCATTTGGAAACTTTGCAGGGAGCTCAAGTGATAGTGACAGCAAGGGGGTCGACAGCGGTGCCTCTTCATTTGGCGGTTTTGGCTCATTTGCAAGCGATAATGGAATGCAAAGTACAAAATCAGCATCAACAGACAATGGCTTTTTTGGCGGCTTTGGTGGTGGTTCTTACGGTTCAAAGACAGTGGTAGAAGGCTCCGGAGCAACCCCTATGCAGCAAAATGGGTTTGTAGAAAACTCGGTGAGTATGCCATTGTGAGATCTTATTATCGCAGAATAAGAATTACCTGCAAAATTCAAAGGGTTTCCTCTATTTGATTACAGTTATGTGGAATCCATTTATCACAAACTTGATACCTGAGATGCTAAGGTCCTAATGAGAATATGAATCTTGTGTCTGATAAAGCAATATATTTCCATTAGAAGTCTCCGTTTGATTATCTTTTGGGCTAATTTTTATATACTGTATAAAACGACTTTAACTTCGAAGAAATGACGTCGATAACTGCCTATAAAAATCCAATTAGTAATCTTATTATAAATCGCGCTGAGCATGCAGATCAAACTTTGATCTTTTACGACGTAAAATGCAAATGCGTCGAAAGGATTAAGGGGGTGACAATTAAACGTCCTAAATGAATGGTTAAATGTAGATAGCACAAAGCTGACTAGCCTGTTCGATGATGCGAATGCCGATGGCATTCCGGAGAATAAATGTTATGACATTTTGCAATACAAAATTGCAATCTAGATATGCAATAACATATCAACCATATTTCAAATGCCAAGATGCCTCCACTACTTCCGGATATGAGCGTAGGTCTGTGAAATTTGAAGTGTTTTGCTTACTCTGCTAGTTTATAGACAGTCTTTTTTTGTAGACAATGCTCCATACGCCTCGTTTCTACTTAATGCAATCAATTCTTTTCTGAAGTGACAAATTAATTCTCTCTCTCCTTCTCGATTGACCTTTCTCACATACTTGAGAAAGTGCAAAGAAATCGTTTGAAAACTAGAATTTCGACAACTTAATCCCTGTGGTATTTAATTAAGTTGTTCGCGAAAAGCTTCTTTAGTTTAGCATGAATAATAAGCATTTTCCTGTATATTTTCGAAGCGCTTTATTGACGAGGGTAAAATAAAATATAAGTTGCAAGCTAGTAGCAAACGAATTTGAAATTCCCTAATGGAAATTCAAATGAATAACAGATAAAAATTCCAAGAAGTCAATCAAATTATAACTTAAATTAGAAAGCTGTTATAATATAGTTTATTATATTATATTTTACAAGGTAATGATAATCTGTTTCAGTACAGAAATGAATTGAATTGGCTATTGGCCTCTGTAGTCTATAATATATGGCAGATATGCCTGTGTGGCAATTTGTATAAGATCGTAACGTGCTAAGCAAGCGGTGTAATATCACCAAAGATGGTGGGTTAAGTGGTATTTAGCCAAGGGAATTCACCACCCTATTAGTGATAGATCTTACTATGTGTGCAGGTGAAAGTGGCCAGTAGTTATGAAATACAGACGTGGTAGGGGTGTTCTACCTGTACATCATAAATAAGTAGAAAAATGAATAGAAGTAAATGAATAAATTAATTTTTAAAGAGAAAGTTAGAGAGAAAAATTCTGCGGGCTTCAAAAACAAGGTTTGGAGAACTTGAAAACATAAAAATAGTAAAAAAAAAAAAACTAGCTTATTTAGAAATTAAACCCAAACAGTTTCGTTTTACATTCATTTTACATTCATTGTGTTAATGCAATAGAATATCAAGAATGGTAGTCGGCTAGGAACCGTAGTCCGTTTGCTATTGATTTGTACGATTGATATTCGTCCTAGAATATAACCCTGACGCTGGCTAAAACTAGCCTGTACTCATCATCAGGGAACCCGGATTTCCATTCCTAGGACTACCATTTTTGTCATTTCTGCCATTTTTTTTATCGATGCAGACACCACTGCTCAATACTATTAAGTCGTTAAGGCAAACGGTTTATTAAACGATGTAAGGAATACGAACCACTTGCTATCATGAGGAATAGGCCGGTAACGAAGGAAAAAAAGTCATACTGAATACTGAGCGAACTCTTCCTCATCTCCAGTAATAAGATTAAAATGCCGTTTCGCATTTTTGTGGTCTACATTTAGGGGGAATCGTTCAATCAATGCAACTGACGCTTCTACTAAGACTACTAAGTCAAAAAGTGATAAATCAAATGTGACCGTACATGTATCATCCATACACGCAGACTAACCGAAAAGTAAAAAGACATGCTCTAGTTCTTTTTCAAGAATCAGTGTATAGGCCTACATATCCTACTTGCAATTCATTCGTTTGTATCACTGTTTGTAGGTTTTTGTACATCTTTCATTCAAAAAGAAATTCCGTGCTAAGAAGTTATCAGAATAGCCTAATTGGTCTGGATTATAAATAATTGTGTAAGTTAAGGTTATCAAAACCATCATCCAGACCTGCTCAATTTAGCATAACTGAATGAAATGTGACGTACAACTTTTATCCCATCCAGGCGGTACATTTCTTTATAACGATGATCTCATCAATAACATCATTTCCTAATAACTACATTTGTTATTAAAAGTCAATCATTATTTCCGTTGCAGAAAGACTGCGCTACCATCGACACAAAGACGTGTTCTGCAGACGACGAATGCTCGTGCCACGGGTTTTACCATTGTTCAGCAGGGAGGTGTAAACTTCACGGGGAGCCCGCCCAATCAGCAGGCATGTACTTTTTACATGATATAACATAGTCTGATAACTGACTCTTTTTATACATTATCCTAAGGCAGACAAGACACTTGCCCTCTTTGGAATTCTTTTTTTTTTTTAAGGGGAATCGGTTTAGATCCTAGGGGACGCTTTGCTTCGTTGCACACCCCTCTAAGGATATGGTATCTAATGTACCACTGGTCGTTGAGAAAAGCATTTTATACATAACGTCATAAGAGGTACACAAGACCAAAAATAAGCTCTCACGTCCTGTTTTCCATGAAAGAACGGAAGAACAGATGTTGTGATAAGATTACCTAATTGTTGGTATTTGATGGTTTTGCTTGCGATATGAACCAAATAAGAGTCATAATCAGGCAAATTTTCTTTGTGTGCATGGATATGCCATCTTTTCTTTATATTATAACGATATGTTCTTCCAACAAGAGCTAAAAATCATTATTATTATACCACTCCAATATCCCAATGTCCCAAAAGACACCTTCTTGAGTATGGAGTGAGAGATCACGTGATATAATAGCCTCTACCCATGATTGCAGCCCCCGTCTCCCACACCCTACTGTAGGCCTATGTCTTATGTATAGGATATTATAACATCTATAACTCAATCCTTGATAAACGTGTTTTGTGAGACATTGAAATATTGAAGTGCTACATGTATATTTCAGCTGCTTTTGGAGAAAAAATGGTGTAGCTAAAAAAAACACGGCATAGGGCCTAAGGCACTCAGATTTAGGCTCTGTTCTCACAACTTTTAGATCGATCTTTCACCGCGGGGAGTCTCACTAGATTACTGTCAGATAATCCCCCTTAAGTGTCCGTCCCCGCCTACTACAAGCTTTAAGGGGTAATTAACTTTCGTGTCCGCCCGGCTGACAGCTATTTAGCGTGAACCCCCAGGGAGTTAGGTCGATCCAATGTAGGTCGATCTAATCTATGAGAATGGGGTGTTAGATCTATAGGCCTACTTGGACTGGGTTCCCATCCCTAGGTCGATCTAACAGGATCTGTTCATCTCCACATGGTTTCTCTCTAAATTGCTTTCAGCTTAAGTGGCTTAGATGTCTGGGACGCCTAATAAAGCTGCTAAACTACGGTTAATTACCCCCTATCAGCTTTAGTAAGCGTGACAGACATCTAAGCCGCTTAAGTTGATTGCAATTAAGTGAGAATTCCCCTGGAGATAGTTCGATCCAATGTTAGTACGACAGTCTCTGGGAATAGTCTCTAACATACTGAAGTTTTATTTTCAGGTCCCACCCCTCAAGGTACCTACGGTCCAGCCCTTCCGGAACATCAGCTTGGCCTCGTGGGTTGAACACACGCGCTGTTGCCACGAGCAGTGTCGTCAGCATTGCGCCTACGCACAATCATGGCATACGTTAGAAGCCAACATCTCTATTCTTTAACAAAGAAGACAAAAAGATGGGTTACTCAACGCCATCTTTACATTCCGTTGATATGTGATACCATATGTGTAATCTAGGGTTATGTTTACAATAATAATAAAAAACTGAGGTCATAATAAGATGTAAATAATACATTATAATGAAGAACTGGCTAGTTATGCTTTTTCAGTGTCATGACCTTGGCGAATTTAACACCTTTGTTTCTACTAGGGTTAGGCCTACAAATCTGAAAAAAGAAGGTCCAAATTATTGGCTAACATTTTGTCATTTAGTGTCGTTATTCGTCGCATCTTATTCTCATCAGTTGCTATAGATGTCATATCGTTAACATTGGGTAACCATCTGTGTGTGTTAATATGACAGCGGTGTAGCTTTCGCTGAACGCTTTTATTTAGAAGTAATTCATCCCGATTAGCAGGCACAATAAGTTCACCGACACATATCTAGTTGTTATTACTGCACCTGAAAATAGAATGATTATATTAGATTCGTTTTATTAGATATCAAGTTTTGAATTAATCTGGAGTAGCCACTTTATTTCTTTGTGATCAATTCATTTTGTTTATCATCGAGTACATGTTGGCATCGGTCACACCTTTTGTCTATCTATGTCATGTTACTTGCCGTATGGCTATCTATGGCCTGTGGTACTTTTAAAACTGCTCTTATAAATCATACTAAAAATATCACGCTTAGAAATTTGAAATAGTATATGATCACCCTAAAACTATCACGCTTTGTATTACGAACAGAGAAAGGCGAACACTAGAACCGTTTGTTGCCTTATCTTTTACGGATGACGGCATGCATTCTTTAGCGGTCGTTGGCTTGAAAGAAGTGATGTTATTTTATTTGGGCGTGTTTGAACTTCTATCACTAGTAATGAATTGTTTTTGTTTTCCTATTGTGATGAATAAAATGATGAATTGCAAGGTACTTTTCACTTGGGACTATTAGACTCGAACAGTTATCGCTAATTGCTGCACAGTTGCTTATTTTATACTTAAGAAGAAATCAACTACCCCTCTACGTTCTAAATTAATCTTTTTGTGCTGCAGAATCAGTTAAGGTTTGTTACTGCATTAAAAGTCGATGCCGTAATGACGGACAAATGATTTTTCAGGACAACAAGGGCGTTATCAAGTGTAAGACACAGGATATACAGACGGTTGATAGAAACTAATGACGCATTATTGTTATGGGAGATGTAAGTTATCTCCAGTGAATGCCTTGCTTCCCTTGCACACTTAAACATATATTGTTATTTGATAAACGAGCCATTAAGTCTAAGGGTTGATTTGAACATGTTAAAATCGTGTATGGTATTGAAAAGGCTATTTTAGATAACATACCTAAGCTTGTGCGTGCGTCTTAAGCCAGCTCATGCAAACTTTAATTTTATCTCGTTTTACGTGGTTGTCAATTGCTATGATAAACACCTATTTTTTACTGTAACATGACATTTGACTAATCGGGTTGAAACCGCTATTTTGCAGAAAGAAAAAAGCGCTATTTAAGATAAGATCACAATACTGGTGTCGTGTATCAAAAGCCGAACCTTTTCAACAGATTGTTACATATAGAAACACTTACCATTTGTGATATTTGATTTACCACGTCGAAACCGTTAACGTTAAAGTAGATGTACTTACATGTTACTTAAGACTCGTCATTCTAGCTCTTCAAGTTTAATTTAGTCATTATTTGTGGGTTTTGAATTCTCGGCCTTTTTTATTGTTATCAAGTTGACATCGGTGCAAGTGTACTATACGTACAAATACAATTTCAGAGGAAATGAAGAGCTAAGGTGTTGCCCCGATAGCACTACTCTTGGGGAAAGTTCTTGTAACAAGCCAGCCTTATGTAATGTGTGGTGCCTGCTTATGTAGTAAGAGATAAAAAAGACTATTATTGTACATACCCTATAGTATGAACAAAGCCAAATTTGATCTCAAGTGACTCGAAGCAAATCAATAGTAAATGGCGTGCAAAGAAAAAAATTTGGTTTATTACGAAATAAAGTGATATGCCTATGATGGATAACAACACAGAGTTTCAGAACAATTCGATATATTTGCCGTTTGTTTAAGGTCACCACACGCAACTCCATCTGGAGGGTACATATATATCACATACAGTATTCCCCGGAGCACGTGCCCAAAGTCCACTTAGTATCAAGTTCTATATGCCTTGTTCACTTTCTTCTTTAATTTGTGATACAATACCTGGTTTCCCAGTGTGTTTTTTTCCCTAGATCTTTTGCATCAGGGTTTATCGTGCAACAAATAACAGAGCTTGTTCTCATTTAGCAGTTTTATCTCATATATAGTTTGCGTTTTGGTATGGCTTGCAAATCTTTTATACTGTTCTGGCCATCCTTTGTGATATGGTCCCAACATCTAAAGTGCAATATGTGTTACCTGTAGCAGCACATTTCCCTTTGCAAATAAAATTTAAAACCCAACCGAGAGCATTAAAAGCCAACAAAGGAATCGATTCAGATAAATACATATTTACCTTGCCATCGAATATGATTTTAAAACGTTAGTTATCGTGACGGAATTCCCCTATGGTCATCTAGTATCAACGCTGCAAACACGAAACATGACGTGGAAACATTGAGAAATTGAAAACGTTACTCCCTTATAAAAAGAAAAGACACGCAAGTCGTTTTGGCTCTGCCCCCTTAAGTGATATAACCGATACGTTTAGGCAACTAAGCGATGAAGATACGCATTCTGTTCACCGTTTTACGAGCTATTAGTCCACTTAAGGGTAGTTGACAACATGATGAAATAAAAACTACGAGTACATTATTGTATAAGCCCAGCAAAATATTTTGTCATAGGCTTAGTCTTAGGGGAAAACGAAGCAAGCATAGGCCCCTACAGAAAAGTTATGAAGCGCAAGTTTGTTAACCAAATGTTTTAATTGGCATAGTAGGCCAAAAAATAAACAATGTAGTCAAAATAATTCCCCAATGAGGCTCCACCTCCCCCTCCCCCCTCCCTCCCATGACAAAGTCTCTTTATAGTTAGAGATGGCAGTCTGTGTGTCTGTGTACATTGTTTTTCTGTAAAACAGGCCGACGCTGTTAAGGCCGAAACTCGCAGCCAGGCTCCGATTCTGAACCAGATCTCAGTTTAATTACCAAACGCATTGCCAACGTGAACGAAACCTTTTCCAACCTCTGCGAATTGAACAAAACAATGATACGATGTTGACAGTCGATCGATTTGATCAAATGTCATTGTATTCAGTTTGGCAGACCCGGATACTGCTTGTCGCTCTCGGCTATGACACACGCACGTGGGCCGAATAACTGCTTTTCCTCTGGAATAACTGAGTGATTGAAATTTTAGCTGGACCGAAGGTGCAGTGACATATGAACCCATCATCGGTCATATCTATCATGTAACAGTAGCAAGGAAACTTTATTCTTTGGAGGGCTTTAACGAGGGACACGAATTCTATCGTTGTATGAATTGACACGTTTCATAGAGTATCGTATAATCTTGTGAAGAAACTAAAAGTACACAAGGAATGACATTCCTTTATCAGGCAATTCCCAAGATCTACAATATGAAAACCAAGGGGAAAAAAACGATTTTGAGGCCTGCTTTGATCATGATTTTAAATAGGCGAAACGGACTTTTTATTTAGTTTATGAAAGTGAAGGCCTCAGAAGACTTTCTTTGGATATCTAGACAGTCTTCAATATTTTAGATATAAAATGTACTATAAAGGCAACCTTTTTCCTTTGGGTCTATTAATTACCTTTAAATGATGGTATGTTGAAATTTACTAGTATAGTCTCTAACCCATCAAGTCGGTCTGCGTAACCTAGTTTCGTGACGATCGAGAGCTTTAACGTTTGGAACTTGCATGTGCTAATTAAATGATATTACATTTTGTGCAATTTGGTTGACAGTTCTTGTTTCCTTGTCATGAACCCTTGGGGTTTCCTGTGAAAGAAAGGTAAAACTAACAACGATGAGTGATAATGACAAAGCATTGTCAAAATTGCTCCATACTACAGTGTCACAAAATAATTAATATAACATCTAAGTTCTAGTTATCTATTTCGAATTGGGGATGGATTAAATCATCAGACAAACTCTACCAATTAACCCCGTGGTTTTTTATCAATAGTTATCAAAAGAAACCTTCTACTAGCTATTGGGTTGTAAAAGTTCAAATTAGTGGTACAAATATACCGCGACTCTTTGATCTGAGTCAGATGTACATTTCAAGGCGGATCGGTTAGTTTCACTTTTGACTTTGGAAGTGGACAATTCTGTAGGTTGGTTTCCTGGACAGGAAAGCAGCAGCCTGAATGAAATATACCATTATTGGCGTTTATTGTAGCCATTTGAGTGATTTCTTTGTAAGCAGGATAGAGATAATAACTACTACGTGTATGACAAAAGTGTTTGTATGGGTTTCGTCCATTATGACCATATAGTTACACTGAAAACATTAAAGCCATTGTTGCCGTTTACAGGACATGAGCTTAAACAGTATCGAGATATCTTTTTATTTTCAGAAATTATCAAACAGCTTATAGGCATAGGTTATAAAAGAGCACACTTCAAAACAAATAAACAGAAAACTTCAAACGCCCTTTATTTCTATTCTGAAAAGTACTTTTTATGTACTTTTTTATATTCGTCTTGTGATAAATTTAGCTTCATATCCCACGTTTGGCTTCAGGTACAGTGCCATTTACAAAGAATAAACCCCAGAGCTTTGTCACAGCCTTTTCACTCACTGACGTCTCGTTGTTATATACTTTTCCTAGACAATCAGTTGATATCCGATGAAAACCTCAATTTCGTACAAAAGAATTCCATCTTTACGGGCCCACGGCTCCTGAACATTGTTACGTTTCGTGTTTTATCTTCAGTGGTTTTTGACGAGCAGTTTCCATCAAAACAGTATTTTATTTGACACCATCACGACAGCTATGGCCTCCATGTTACGCTAAATGAAAATCGCAGTTGTGTTTCGCAATAGTTTGACCTTCGCCCATCGTTACATAAGGTTCCGGTTTTATTTATTTATTCATAATTATTATTATTTTATTTTATTGTTTTTTTCTATTCATTTATTTATTTATTTGTTTATTGTTTTTCAGCATCTGAAGTTCGAGGACTGTTCAGATAGGTTAACGACACGTATCACATGTCTTTGGTAAAGAATGGAATATGAAACCGTCGTCAACGTGTGGTTTATGCCAATACTGTGGGCTGGGGCAATGACACTTGTAGACATTTGAGATCGACAAGCGGTTAATTAAATTGTTTGAAAAGCCTGAAAATTTAATCACTGAAGCTTAACATTTCAACACACCCCTAGAAAAAAATCCATTGATTTTTAAATGGGCTTCAGCATTTGCGCTGACGCCTTTGTGAAAAGAAAACTGCAGCACAAAATAAGTTTTCAAAAAACAAACAAACAAAAATTAAGACATTGTCCTCCTTAGAATAAAACGGAAATAACATCTTAAAACTGTAAAAAGTCTTCAGCGTCCTATTGTTGTAGCAATTTTATTTATGCAATTTACCTGTACATACCTGTACAATCTTCATGGCAACAACAAGAAATATTGTTATACTGTATTATTGCTCTCTGTTTTGTACAGTTATTTACAAATTGAAACAAAAATAATAACTGATGACGTTAAAAAAGCGATGCGTCCAAATACTCTTCTCTCCAATGAAGACTGAGCGGTTCCACAAGCGAACTTAAGTCTGAAGTTGGTCTCAAATGGATCACAACTATTCATAGAGATTTGAGACTCAAAATTCCACAATAAACACATTGTAAAATTCTCATGCCAATATGATGAGTTCCATTTTACCACCAAAACGGCGTTTATCGCAATTATTCTGAAATCTGTGCTTGCCATTGCCATTGGACCTTCATTGATGGCTCCCTCCTTAATAATCATTTAAAAGATTACTACAAAAACACATTTGAAAAAACGATCAACTTACTTTAAATGTCGGAACAGATTCATTAATCATTGGGAATTAACCATGGAAACATCGTCGTTTACCCCAGAAAAATCCGTTTTATGGCACTTTTCCCGCCAAAATGAAGAGTTGTTGTCCCTTTAACTATTTTAAGTGAACAGATCGAAGAATCCAGTGTACTTGCGCTACAATCATTTTCAATTTGAGAAAGAGTAGTTCTTTGATGTCCTTTCCAAACCGTCATCTCGATCCTTTTGGGCCGTTTTCATATCGCCCAAGAGGTAGAAATGTCAGAAAACATCCGTAGATGTCTAGTTATCTTTCCTTGTAGGCCCATATACGGTTAAAGTTCACTCAAAATTAAGACCATCACTTCCTGTGATCAAATGTTTTTTACCAACACACATATTAAGATCCTTTCATCTCTTCGTCGATTTTCGTTCCCTTTAGTAATTTGCAATTTCGAATAACGCAATTTTCTGATCTTGCAACTTAAGATCTTTAAACCGCCCTGTAATCAAGTCATGGGGCCTTGCGTATGGGCAAAGAAGACACACGGGTCGTGGTTATCTGCCCGCCTGTAGGCTTTTTAGTCGGCCTTTTTACGGCACTATCTGCCTGAAACGCTTCAGTGTCAGCTTAGTTCACTTGTATTAAATTGATATTTGATAATGGGACTAATCTGATTCCTATATGATGTGGACTGCGGACTTAGTTCATTGGTGATTTTAACCGATGCTGTTTACTGATGTCAGGAGTAATTTGACGCAAAAGGGATAAAAGATAAAATATTTTTGTAAAACGCTTATAATCCTCCAAAAAGTGAACCGAATGAAATATTATTAATATCAAAAATCGATGCATTCTATATTGCACAAGTGTCATGCCAAAATTGGTAGGTCTGTCAAAATACATGTAGGTATGTCTGGTGGTTAACAAGAGTGAAAAAAAAGCAAATTTGAGTTTGTTCAACTTTTGCAAGTCTTTTTTCGAAAATATATGTAAATAATATAAATGAAGGTAAAACTGACGGTAATTGGGGTAGTGAAAACGAGGCTGCCAAGATAACGATTTAAATGTTACGCTTGCAAATATGAGCCCGTCCAAAGAGCCGGCTGAACACTGAAAAAATAGTCATCAAAATATTAGTTCTGAGCTCTGAGCAATTATACATGTATCTATCACATTTCTATTTTCAACTTCAACTAATTATTTTGATGCCCCTTTTAAAAATTATTCTTAATGAGGTTTCATTTTATTTGCCAGTTAACAGTGGAATACACAGAGTTGTAGGCTACTTAGTTTGGCAAAGTAGGTGCATGTTTCGGAGAGCCAAATTGCATGCAGAAGACCTGAATAGATTTTCAACAGACAAACGGCGCCGTAATGCTACAGGGGCTACTGTATAGGCCCTACTACAGACCAGCTAGCTGAGTAGAGACATTAATTCCACGCAAAAATTCTCGCTGGACAGTAGAAAAATGTCAACAATACGCCAGAGACATATATGTGAATATCTGGTGAAAAGTCGCTCTGTGGCCCTGGTAGGGGGTATGCAGCGACCAAGATAGAGGTGCAGTGAATTATCATTAAGTAGGCCACAATATTAATCTTTAACGTAAGACCCACATATTTAAGCCTTGAGCACACAGTACATAGTCTAGCATCATATCACATACAAGTCGGTGGAAACTGGGTTAGAAGCCAGTTTTCTCCTTACAGACATTAACATTGTATATGTCGGCATCAACCGTGCTATAACTATGGCCTCCATATCTACGAAAATCATCCCCCGCATCAAGGCGGTTCGTGCATATGCAACCCAAGGAGAGAAGGGAGACCAGGGATACATGGCCGACTGCCACGATGTAGAGGACGAACACTGGATCAATGGCTTCCCGACACCAGTGGCAAACCCCATGTCCGGGCACCCACAGTACGCCGCTACGAGAAAATCCTGGGGGATCAACGCCCTTGGGACGCTCGTGGTTGAGGTTGAAGCAGACGACGGCACTGTCGGCGTTGGGATCACCATTGGGGGAGAACCAGGGTGCTTCATAGTGGAGAGGCATCTTAGCCGTTTCATCGAGGGACAGGACCCCAGGAACATCGAGTTGATGTGGGACCAAATGTTCCGGTCGACTTTAAATTATGGTCGAAAGGGACTCCCACTACAAGCAATCAGCGCCGTTGACCTTGCCCTTTGGGACCTCCTTGGCAAACTGCGGGGCGAGCCCGTATATGCACTTCTTGGCGGGAAAACCAAAGATCGTCTGCCAGTGTATTGCACCACAGCTAGACCAGATATTGCCAAAGAGTTTGGTTTTGTGGGGAGCAAGATCCCCTGTCCGTACGGGCCTTCTGCTGGGAACGAGGGGCTAAAGAAAAACGCTGAATTTGTAAAAGGTTGGCGCGAGAAAGTTGGCCCCGACTTCCCTCTAATGCTGGATTGCTACATGGCCTTGACTGTCCCATACGCCATCAGCCTTGCCCGAGAGCTAGAACCCTTTAACATAAAATGGATGGAGGAGTTTCTTCCCCCTGACGACTATGATGGCTACGCCGCCGTCAGACAGGCTCTGCAAGGCTCTAAGCTGCTTCTCACCACGGGGGAGCACGAATACACGCGGTACGGGTATCGCCAACTTATAGCCAACAGGTGCGTGGACATCCTCCAACCGGATATCACGTGGTTGGGTGGGATGACCGAGGCCCGGCGCATAGTGGCCATGGCGTCCGCCTACGATATCATGGTCATTCCGCACGGCTCCAGCGTCTACTCGTATCACCTTCAGTACGCCTTTAGCAACTGCCCCCTCGCAGAGTTCATCAACCTTAGTCCAAAGGCCGATAAGATCATCCCTTACTTTGGTGATCTCTTCACGGATGAGCCCCTGCCCAAAGACGGATTTATCGACCTACCGGATCGACCCGGATTCGGCGTCACTTTACGCAAAGATCAGCTTGTGAGGCCGTATCCGCGCAGTGATGAGGAGTCCAAGCGGCAAGCTGACAGGAACCGAAATGCTCCAACACCTACCCAAGCGAAGATGCCATTTTAATCTGTGATTGAATCAGGGACAATGCCAAAGACTGGAAATAGAGAGGGGTCGGGGTGGGGTTATGGTATCTTTAGTGCCAAAAGAGGGAGGTATGATTTCTATAGTGCCATAATATTCCAGTGTACCGTCTTAAAATTCTGCAATTGTAGCAAAAATGTATGTCTCAGGTTAGCATTGTAAAAATGATGACTAAATAAGAACCGTATCAGAAAACTAACGCAAAACTTTATGAATTTTAACATGAATTTGAAACACTTGATCAGCGGTGTAATTTATGGAATATTAGGAACTGAAATAAAACAACTCGTCTTTAAGCCAATGACTCTGAATCAATGATAGATTCTTCGAATATGTGAAGCAATGTTCACGTAATCTTTGTCTACTGTGAGAGTTAAAACACGCGGATGTCACGCGGACTGATATTTTCACTCCAACATGATTGTTTTATATATATATTTTATTTTCATGTGTTATGTGAGCATTTTCGCACAAAATTGTAATTTTTCACATCTCAGTGCCCTTTTATCAGAATTTTGAAATGTATCTGTTTTAGAAGAATAATCAACTAGGCCTTCTGTATTAGATTTTTTATCTTCATGTTAGCAGTATTCAAACAATTTTAGTGTATAAATGTAGTCTTGTATGCCTAAAAAGAATAGCCAAAAAATAAAAATAAAAATGTGAGCGTGGAGTCCCCAACTTAAAACGCTGTCGACTAGAGTCAAACGAGTGGATAAAATTTTGAAATGCGATTGTGCACCTCCAACCTGTGAACGTCGCACCTAGTGCAATGACTTACTGTGATGTAAAATTTTAAAAAATAAAATTAAAAAAAAAAAACGTTTTATTACTTATTATCATTTTTTTATCTTTGCAGCTGCTACGACATCCTGAAGCTATTTTTTTTTTACCGGAAAGTTAAATCTTTTTTAAACTAAAATTTTATTTTATTGGAAAAAAACAAGTGAAGCTTTACAGTATTTTGACTTCAGCAAAGTTAAAAGGAATGATATATATAGGCCCTACCAGTACTTCACAAATTGTATATTATTTATTTGTTATTACTACGCACTGTAGTAGAAATCGTTAGTGTCTCACCCCGGGGGCATTGACGCCTAAGATTGCTTCTTATATAGGTTAAGCCTACGAAATTGGCCTACGAAATCGAAAGTGTTACCTGTAAAATCCAACATTGATCTTCAGAATAAATGATTTTAAAGCGAAAACTGTTCGCCTTGAGATGGAAAAGGTACATTGGGATTAAAAAATCCCAGTCATATAGAATAAGCGACCTTCATAAATATAATCAATTAAAACTTAATCGCATAGGTCCTTATAACGTTATTCAACTGAAACAATTTAATATTATGTATTTAGTAATATTAAGTATTAAAATACACAAAACGTATCATCAGATATATATTTATTGAGATTGCAAGCAAATAAAATGTGCACAAATTCATGAAACATACCCTGAGTACACTTAGTATTTATATGTATATATCGTTTCCTACAAACGGAAACATTTTACTGTCACCAGATACTGGCGACATACAGGATACAATACCCCCTCTAGTGCTGTGCATTTATATATATACACACACACACACACACACACACACACACACACACACACACAGCTTTATGCAACTTAGCCATGCCTGTTTGTGCTTCCTCATTGTTTGAGAAGCTTCACATTTCTAGCCATATTATACACGGGGGAAAAACTTGCATTAACAGGCCTGCAATGACGTTGTAAATTTTACAGGGGCGGAGTCTTCTTTCTGATTACACAGATTTGTAAAATCCCTTAAGAAGGAACTGATAAACTAGAGGTTGTTTATGCATTGAAATCATGCTGCTGTCCTGATATATATTGTTTACGCAACTTGTTTTTGGCGCACGTTTACCAATAGCACATATAAGACTACGTGTTGACTGTCTGAAAATAGCGTACACATGACCTATATTGTACTTTGTGCAGAACAAAACATAACAGCTGTATAGGTTCTACATGAATAAATAACCATAACACCTCCAACCCCCTGGACAAAATGCTCAGTCTAGCCTGAAAAAAAAAAAGCTCATTGGACCCTATCAGGTGAAAGAAATGTTATAAATTCGAACTTGCACTTGGATGGTTAGCTTACAATGGAGACAGAAGTAAAACACACCCTCTGAATGCCTTGCTTATTTACACACAGGTATACAACTGCCTTAAACACCCTGATCACCAGAAAAATAAAATACTGAGAATGAAATAAACTCCCAGACACCAATCTAATAACACATCATAACCCACCAATTGAAATAAATACAAAATAACCCTAGCTAATATCAATAATCAATAAAGTAAGCAACGATCCCTGCAAATCGCCGATATCACTATTACAACCATCTCGTAAGTTGTGCCAAGCTGATAAAGCTCTATTCCTGGTAGAGACCATTATCATTACTTTCTATATACACTATACCTAACTTTATGATTACTACTATGGCAATAAAACACAGGCATTTTTATTAACCTGGTATTGAACTGATTTGAAATCTACAGTTCAGCACACATCCCTCACTTTGAGTTATAATGTCTTCTCTCCTTCAATGTCACAATTCTAATATGCACTGGCTTTGTGCAGGGGCCATCTCCGCAGATATCAAATGAATATAACTGAGAATGGCTTCACATCTTACTTGAATAGCAAGCGGTCAAATGCAACAAAGAAAGTAGTGCTTAATACAATGTAGGATTGTAATGTATACAAGTATATGAAAAAAATTCAAGATAAAAATGTCTACAAAACACATTCCGCATACAATACATAACCCTCATTTTTGATTAAGTGCACACCACCAAGACAATACTTAAAATTCAACAACTGAATGAATTTATATAATATGTACACTCCTTTAGTTGATTCTCTGCTTAATATACAGGTGGTATATAAGATGAAATAGAGGTACGTAAGGGGCAAATCTTTCAACACCCAGATACATAGTACCAACACTTACTTATATCATCACACCTGTCCAAAGATACCTGCCTTAACCCAAATTCTATTACATTTAAGTTCCATATAATTAACGTGCTCTTAAACTTTGGAGACGAGAGCTTTTTTTGTCTAATATCTTTCCACATTTCTAGACACTGAGATCACAACAGAAATACATACATGTATCTTTTGAAATAGAGAGGTAATAGTGGATATTCCTGGTAAAACTCACACCAAGGAATGAAATAATTGTTACAGTAATGACATCAAGGGATAAATACAAGGAAAACAATTATACTGGACTAGCCATCAAAATCCTACGGAAAAATTACCAAAGTGACAAAGGTCAACTTAAAAAGATCAGGCGTAAGAAAAAGTCAAGGGTCAAATGTATAAGGTCAAAGGTCAGATTTGACTTGACATAGCAAATGGTTACATCAGAGCATTATTATAAAAATGTGTGCAAATTTACACTTAAATCATAAATGATTTATCACAGCTGAAAGACCTTGTCTTGACCCAAGAGTGCTAAAAATGGCAGTAGCCTTGAATGACACTGCTCATCACTTAAACATTTATGCTTCTTCAGTCTGCTGCTTCAATCAAAAGTAATGTTGAACAGTGTGTGCATGTATTGCACACTTTCTGACGACCATTGCTCTAAATTTTCATACATAGCTGTAATGTAAGTTACATAATGAGCAAGAGATGTACAAAACATGGCATTATGTTGGCAATGCCACACCTGCTGGTACTACTAGCAAATTTTGATTATTTTTCAGTTTGACAGATTTAAGCAGGGTATCTAAAGCAACACTATAGAAAGCACTATTGGAGCTATCCACTAAATTAATGTATTACTTTTTGTTCTGAAAGGCCTGTTCCACCTGTTGCTATTTAATATACGTACATCTGCCATAATCCCTGCATCACATGCAACCTGCATGTAACATGTATGCAGATTTTCACGCAATTCATCATCTCTATTTCTTCAATTTTCTGCCATTTCTTCATAAAAATTGTAAACAGCGATGTCAATTTAATATTGGTATAGCTGCTTGTATGGCATACATATATACTCCTATCTATGCTGAAGTCCCTATTACATGTGCACCCATCATGTCTTCTCCTTTTCTGAATCCAAGGCTATGTAAAAGCATGTATAAGGCAAAGTAACATCCAAACATGCTCAAGCTTTGCTACTGCCTATTTGGTACACAGCTTCTGGAGATCACATTCACTCACGATTGTCAAGAGCCATAAATTGGGCAGTTTGCAACCTTCAAACATGGGCTGGTAGTTCGTATGGCATTCAGATCACATAGGGCATATCTCTATTAGCTTAAATCTAGTTTTCTGTAGACAAATAAATTGATAACAAGAATGGGTTAAGTTTTTTTCCACTTAAATGTTGAAAATGGATCAAATGACGAACAGGACACTGTCATCCAAACTCTCGATCCAAAACCAAAGCTACGTTGTCAGCTCCTTCGTCTGTTGTTACATTTTCTAGCCTCCAGTCAAGGAGAACAGTTTCTGTCTCACCCACTCGTACATGAGGAAATGGCAGGCATTGCCAGGAGCAGTTCGCAATAATGCTGGTCCAAGGCCCCTGTAGAGTGGCCTGACACCTAAACATGGAGAAATATTACACAATTAGCAATATATGGGAAACTAGACATTCAGGGACTGGCAGTCTGTATTGGCTAATGATTTTTCTAACTACAATTGTTTGATCACCTTTTTCTGACACACAGTAAATTTAATTAATGGCAGTGTGACACCGCTTTACAGTTAACAAGACTGTTCTTTGACATTGTTCCATAATCAGTTACTCAAGACAATTTGACCTCCTGTAATAATGAAAGTTACAGACCAATGCATAAAAAATATGAGTGGCCGAGAGGATTCTACCAGTTATTTTTGTTTGTAGGTTTTCAACAGAAACGATGAAAGCATTTTTTTTATGACACAACATCATCCAAAAATCAGATCCTTGTATTAACAAAAAAATACAAAAGGAAATTATGAAACATAAGCGAGAAAACAAAGGTTTATGTCATGAAAAAAAAATTGTGTAAAATTTCCAAGAGTGGCAAAAAAAGATCTGTCTGCAGTATCAAAAGACGCCTCACCCTCATTTTTATAAATCTTCATGATTGTGTCCACAAATTTCATTGGCTCAATGGTGGTGGCATTGACCTGGATTCTGGACTTGACGGCATCGACAGGAATCATGACAGTGTAGAATGCCATGCCTGCGAGAGCGCCCGACACCATGGTAGAAACTGGACCTGAGAAAGGAATATACAGATATACAGTATTGTGTTAAGAGTTTGATCAAATTTCTTTTTAGATCTTAAAGGTGAAATTTTTGTATATGACATCAATTAAATGTAGATAACAAACTTAATATTCATATTAAATTAGAGATCAAATACATACATGAACACACATTTTATTTGTACAATAATAACAGTTAGCCATTGAATAAAGGTTGTCAAAATTATCAAAAATACTCTCAATTCACTAGTTTTCACTGTTTAACATAGTATTAGTCAAAAGATTGCTCCAGTAAAAGAACACACAAGTTTTATACTATTTGTTTGCATACAAATAAGGATACTGAAATTTTATCTCTGTTTAAATAACCTTTATGTTTAAATTTCAGTAGGGAGAGAACAGAGATATCTGATAAAACTGAAAAATAATTCCGACAATTGAAGAATGAAGAAAACAGATATTTGCCAGATATCCAATAAAGGATATTTTTCAAGTACGTTTGTCTATTTCAATTTTCCATTGCACAAACACTAACATAGGATACAAAAAGGGAAAGCAATCACCCCTCCCCTCCAAAAAAAAAAACAAAATCAGCTATCAATATGATAACAGAATTAATTTTCATAAAAAGCAAAACATGCACAAATAAAAACATAGCAGTCCTTGACCTCCTGTGACCTTCATTAATCAAGAAATAGCGCTGACCCACAACCTACTGCCCTTTATGTGACTGGTCAAAACAAACTGGGAAATACCATATGGTCTGGGGCTATAATATCGTAGCTGAGCACCAGAATGAACCAGATCAAGCAGTTTTTCAAGTAGTCGGCCCCAGACTCTTTTTATGACCAAATCATATCAGACATGTCATATGATTCTGCAATGATATATTGGAGCACCAAGGTGACCCTTACTAGTTACCAGTACCAGTACCAGTACAGTGACTGTGGTAACCAAAATGACCTTTTCCTGACCAAAACCTATCTAAATGATGCATGTTTCCAGCACTTATGGTAAAGCACTGAGATACACTTTAAACTTGAACCTTTTTAATTTGCACATGAAAATACACAATGCAAGCATATAAAAAGAGCACAGTGCCTGCCCTATATGATATAACTGTGTGACCCCCCCCCTCCCAACAAATTGACACACAATGCCCTAGCTCTGACAACCATTTGTCTGCAAACAACAACCACACTCCTCAAGGCGATTTAGGACTTATAACACACTCTTCTTAAGCACACAATGATAGATCTATACATTTGCCAATAACCTCATATTTATTTTCATCAACATTAAATAACGGTTCTAAAATATAAGAGAAAAAGGTTATTTTTCCATCACCACTTATAAGTGGTGTCATTTTGACTTCCTCTCAGAAAGGAAAGCTCTATTTCCATCCATCCAAACTCATTCAAAAAGATACAAACAAGAAGGTAAAACTAACAGAGAATAAATCACTCAAGAAAGTTTTTTCTAATATGATATGATATCAAAATCAATCATTTGGTCCAAAAACTATGACTAGGTTTCAAAAGAAATAGTCACTGCAAAGTCACAGCGACATCCACATGCGCTTACATGTGAGAGCTGCATTAGACAGCGAAAAATAGCCCATGAAAGGTCAGCCTGACATTAGAGCTGTCTGGCACGTGAAAAACATGCTGTTTTGGCATCAACAAATCAATCCTGTGTTGGTAGTCATTGACTGCTGAACCTGCCAGTCAAAACAAGGTTATGTAATACTCAAGTGGCGCCATCTATTCTAGTCCACATAACAACAACAAGAGCTTCAAATGTCTGGGTAAATGCAGGAGCCAATTAAGTCTCTCAGCTTGTTAAAACTCGCATAATACCTACTGTTACCAATTACAACCGACTAAACAGTATGAAAAAGAAATAATTTTACCGGCACAAGGACTTAGTGTTTGTTAATATCTTAAGGGATATAAGGAATATTATTGGGTCAAATGGAATACTCTCGCTTTCATTGTAAAAAAATCTCCATCATATCTTTGTTATTTATCGTTATCAAGAAAAAAATATTTACCAACATCAAGTCAGTGTGCCTTCCTCAAAACAAGTTAGAATGGGAATTGATTCTGGATGGCATGATTTTGATGCAACTCTTCCAGAGAAAAGGTCAGAATTTTACAGACAAATATTAATTATTATATTTATTATGCATTTTTGGTTGACTATATACAGAATAAATTAGTGATGACTGTTTCACATTTGTCCTCTCTTCTTCACCTATAATCCAATGTGCCACTTTTAATTCTTACTTAAACATTTTAATTTATCTAAAATATCTTCAGATTTTAACCAAAATTCAATAGCAATTAAAAACATGCAAAAAATGTCATCAGTCTACCTAGCCACTAGTTTCAATAAATAAATAAAAAAAAAATAATAAATAAATAAATAAAATCTGGACCTGAAATTTTACTGATTGACTTCAACACGCTGTCAACTTTTGACCCATATAGCCCTAAATCCATTCATTATCTGGGTCACATGGGTTACTCAATCTTTGTGTACCTCCAGGATCAATACATGTGCTGGCCCATTCCCTACATGCAATATATACAGTATCAGTCTAGTTCTGTGCATTATACACTGGCTGAATAAGTCATCACTTTCTGCTGGATTATGTGACACAGTGACATTAAATACACACACACACACACACACACACACTAGAGTGAGGTCTGCTATAGTAACAGTGTTACACAGTAAAATTGGTGGATTTTGACCAGCTGAGAAAGATTCAACACAGAGAGAATAATTTCCACACTGATTCCCACTGCGATGAAGTTTAACAGAACATTACTTTGACTAAAGGCTTATTTAAACCTTTAAAAAATTACAGAGAGAAAGTGTTTTGTTTGTATATTTTTTTTTCACAGTTAGTACAAAATTCATGCACATTGTCTTAAAACTTAGAATGTTTTTTCACCTTAGTGTGAAACAATACTCCTAGATTTAAGGCTACACCAATGAACAAATTTAAGTGTTGTAAATGAGTGCGTGTTTGTGAGTATGTATGTTTGTGTGCTCATATGCATATGTTCGCACATTCCCTACACTGTCTTTTCATGGCCTAGCTGGACATCACACACACTTACTGAGCTGCTGCCTGTTATCCCCCTTTGCCAGGAAAGACCTCATGGACTCATAAACTCCAAAATAGATAGCCTGACCAGGGACGTACTTCAGTAAGGTGGAGTTTAGTCCCACAAAGAGTCCACGCAGCCCCTCCAACTGTAGCACCTGCTGGGCAAGATGGACTGGGCCTCTGGAAAAAATTTAAATAAATAAAAACAAATAAATAAATATGAATAAATAAATTAATGTGAAGTCATTTGACAGTATGTAGTGCTATTCAGGGATACTAGATTAGAGTCACACTTTTATTTTTCACTTTTTTAAATCCAAGAAACATGTTAAGACAGGTCCTCTTTGACGATTACAGCTATGCCCATATTGTAAACTTAAATAATAAATTGTGGGTATGTCTACCAGTAAATTGGTTCCCTACCTTGCCAACTGAAAATTCTCTCCCACTGTGCAATCCAGTGCAAGCTGATGCTGAGTCTGTAGTCTACATTTCAGCAGCTCCATGGGGCACAGAACACTGCCTGTGGCAAAACCCCCCAGGCCACCAGCCAAAGCCTTCTGACCAGGGGTCATTTGGCTAGTGTGGTCAAGACCATATCCAAACTTGACTGCATCTTCACAAATCCCGTAAAACATGAACACCACCATGTTTTTAGCCATGTTTCCTAGCATCATGGGTGTAAGTCCGTGGTATAGTCCTCTGACTCCGTGAGAGTGGAAAGTGTCGCGGAAACACTGAATGCTGTGCCTGTAGGAGTCCGGGAATGTCTGCATCTTGGTTTTTAAGGTGTCCAGTGGATGGACTGCTGTCACCGCAAACATCCCAGCTTAGGTAGAAAAAAGATATAGTTTATAGAAGTTGCTCATCTAAGTTTACGCATGGTACTAGTATAAATGGTTTACCTTATTTCTTTTTCATAGAGACCAATTCAAAAATTTCACTCTTTTCCTGTAAAACTTGTCAGGCCCGTAGCAAGCAATTGCAAAAGGAGCATTATTTTTCTGAAAAAGTTCACCTTTTACCATGAAACCTTCAGTGTACCTAGGTAAAATATTACCCAGACTACGGACCTGATTGTAGTACAAATTCATGTTTTGTAAGTAAAGTAAATATTATGTCCTGTCAGGCAAAATATAGTACCAAGTTACTGTATCTGGCACTACTATTAAAATAGCAATGTTTTCATAGGATATTAGAGTACGTATAAGTTAGTAAGAACAAAAGGTTAGCCATAATATTACATGTATATACTGATTTAATTTCCAACAAGGTGAAAACTACAAGTGACAGAAACTGTGACAGGATGAATGGATGCTACAACTCACTGCAGTCGAAAATTAGGTTTCAGTTTAATTTGTTTGTTCATCCCCCCCCCCCCCCCCCAACCCTTTTCCCTCAAAATCTTTAGTCCACTACTACGGCTTGGTTTCTTCTGTACGCCAAAGATAATTGTTGATAAAAGATGTGTGTAGGAGGAGGGGCTTGGGTTGTCTCTAGTGTCTAGTGTATGTGCTAACGTGTTGGGGATGGGATGTCAGTAACTAACTTCAGCAGTATCTGAAGACAATGCTGACATGCATACAGCATGAATGTAAAATGTAATGGCGACTTGGCGTCATCGAGGACTTTCATAACGATTTTATGACCTTATAAAATAGACTTTATTTTACCTGCTCCTCCGGCGATACCATTCACGACTGCTTTCCTAGAGACACTAGGATCTTTCTTGTAGACTTCGAGGTCCTTGCCAATCGCCATCTTTCTTGTTATAACAACTCACAGTAAATAATTATTTATTCAAGCGTGGTCATGATGAAATCTTTACTTCATCCCGCCGACCCCTTCGATCGTAAAACCGTTAGTCAAGTCCTCTCATGTTTGGGACGCTCCATCCTGTTCGACGATCTGACTCCTAAATCCCGTTTTTCTCTGTTTCATCCCTGTGTTCTCTCAGCCTGCATTGGTCAAGAATTCAACGCCCAGGCCTCTGGATGGAAGTCGTCCGAAGCACGTGTATCGCCACAAGCGAAGTTGTACACACAACTGACCATGCGCATTTCTATAAATGTGAACGGAAGTGACCTGTTGTGATGCGTGTGGGGAAATGCGTTGTCGCAACAAACGCATTGTTCACAATATTATGAAATGTTTTCCTTCGCATCTACCGCAATGTTTACCAGGTAGACAACACATTCCCCCATTTACAGTCGGTCAGAGGATGATGCGCGGTAAGAGTGGAGAATAAGAGATTGGTCTTAAAATTAAGTTTTAATCTATTTATTTTGGGAATTTTAATCCAACTTTTTAGTCAAATGCAATTACAGAGGCAAGATTGGGGGAAAAGTTTGTGGAAGGGACTAGAAATGAAACAGTAAGCCATGCTGTGAAATTTATTTATCTGATACAAATCGCATCTCGTGGGTAAACCTATCTAAATCCAATTAAGTAGGCTTTCATCTCATCTCAATAAAACTGTATTACCTGTCCTTTCTAATAAATAAAGACTTTAATTAAAATGAAAGGGAAATTCAAAGTGAAATCAAAACTGTCTACACAATCATTCAAAATTGTTGACTTCCATTTCGACAACATGAATGGCCTTGTTCAGAGAAAGATGTACCGCATATATATATATCCCATTAAGACAAAGGGACAGTCACTGATATAGGCCTATTGGAGATTTAAAAAATAATAAATTAACATTATATACAGGGGCGGATCCAGAGATATTTTCTGACAGCCTTCCAAATCATCTTTGTTGTTCCATCCTCCATTTTTAGTCGTCCTCCGACAGAAAAAATTACATACCTATCAATGTGAACTTGAAAATATTATATTATATTACATGTATAATTTTTTTTCTATTTATTTACTATTATTATTTTTTCCATATATGTATAATACAAAGTGCATACACTGGACAATAGAAGTGTCACCCCCTGAATCAGAGTAATCAAAGTTATAATGCCTGGTCTACTTTTAATGTGACTAATGAGTATAAAACCGCTGTACCATGGAATTGTATTGTTGGTCTTTTTGTGAAATTTGATGTTAATAAAATGATACCAGGAGCATATCATTCCACAGTCATTTATCTCCCAAAAGTATTGGTTCAGTAGGTGACACTTCTATTGTCCAATTACGTTAGAGAGCCCTTAAATGTAAAAACATTTCTGCGCTCAATGAATTATTATTATTATTATTATTATTATTATTATTATTATTATTATTATAAATGATTTCTAGTACAAGAAAAACTACGTGTACATACAGTATATGCACCATCTGAATAAAAGTGCCTTGCTGTTAATCCACATGCATTGCAATGTTTTATTTAAAAAAAAATACCGGGCACTTAAAAGTCGATGTAAATTACAGAAAGAGCAAACGCCCTCTTCAAAACGTTGCTATTTTAATCCATATATTTACATTCTTTAATCTCGTTAAAGTGCTCGCTCCTTCAAACTATTTACATTAAGTATAAACGACCACCATCCATTTCAACTGTACAATATGCCGTAAGATATCTTATCAATACGATATCTCGCGCGTCCGGGGCTTAGAAATTGGGTTTGAAAAATGACCCCGAGATCTCTAAAGACTCATTGAGTCCAGAGTAAATAGTAAAATCAAATGGTAATTAGTACACACACTTGATTTCGGTCCACGTAACTTTGAGTGCTGGTGGACAATTTGTTGCTATATCGACATAAGCACTTGCTGGCGACCAGACCAAATGTCAAGCCATCGTCTACTGAGCTTTTCTATTTTTTAATTCACTTGATCTACGTTTGTGTTTTATAATATGCAGTTGTTTTGATCTTTCGCCTTTCAGTAATTAGTCTTTTCTAGGTGGTCGCCTAGATTTAAGTCTATATAGAAATAGTACTTGAAAATCAGACTTCAGCAGCATATTATTCATAAGTTATCAAAGACGTCACCAAGGTGACAATTAGATAAATCGCATTTTAAATGTAGCCATCCCGTGAGGGAGACGCAATTTCAGGAAAGTTGCATTTTGGATTTCTCTATAGAAAAATTATTTCACCGTCAAAATGAAGGCGAGAGGGATCCCTATCTTAGTTTTTTTGCTAGTCGCTGCACATGGTAAGTCAAGATTGAAAGGTAAATAAGAAAATTGGAGGAAATAAGGGCAAGCGTTTGACCAGTCGACCCTTGCCTGTTTCAAGAAATATAACATGTTTAAAATTAACTAATTAATTCAAATTATTATCACCACGAGGAAAATTAGATAGTTGTTTGTGATTTGTGATTATATTGAAAGCACGGATTCTTGTGGTAAATCATATTTTCCGGCTGATTCAGCCTTTAGATATTTGAGTTTCTGAGGATTGAAGTTGCTTACATAATCAAGGCAGCACAGGTTTGATAAATCTGTTCATTAATTTTAATTTTGATACTAACATATCAACCTACTGCAATCTTTTTACCCTGAGCTAAAACACTGATTACTCACAAAGTTCCAACTTTGAAACTGGAAAATAGGCCATCCCGCACGAAAACGAAGTAGATACTCCAGCGCAGTAGACTACTGCAATCATGCTGCAAACATGCTTCAAATCTGCTTCGATTTGGGAGCTAATTAGCATATTTGAAACATGCTTCTATCATGCTGCTAATCTACTGCATTTATGCTCCTCCTCTGTACAACCCTATTTAATTTTTGAAGTAGAATTGCAGTAGGCTATACTGCATTTCTACTGCAAATATGCTCCACACCACTACTGCGTTAATGCTTCTTTGCTACTTCGATTCTACTGCATTTTCTTGCGGGATTGCATGTAAAGTCACATCATTTATGATCATTGACAGATCTAGAAAATGTTTTGTCTTATTTCATAACTAGTTTTTTCACGTTAGACATAAATCCTTGCTGGTGCTCGACGTCATTTCGAATCGAAGTCACTTTGCCATTTTAGAAACGTGTTGGATTACTAGAAAATAGCGTTATGGTGTCCTTCGCATTGACAGTTGAGCAAACGTATACACTTACAATTATAATTAATAAGAAAAGATTACAAAACTATATCCCCCCACTCTATGAAAAACGCATGGGATTTTATAACTCGCAAGAATAGCTGTTTATTACTAAAATTTTGATGCCAGTGTTTAAAGCTCCCTTCATCATTATCGATATCATTTAGCTGACCATGAGTGCGGTCGAAGTCGTGGGACGTGTCTTTGGGACTCCTATCCCTGTGACGGCGAGTACGTGGACGGTCTGTGTCTAGGACCAGCTAATAGACGGTGCTGTGTTCACAAATATAAGCCTAAAGGTAACTGTAGGTCTACTCTCTCTCTACTAAGCTTTAGAAAGCATTGTGTTTTTAAAATAAGAACGAGGTAGACGATTTCGAAAGGAGCGGTGCTGTTTTTAAAATATCATTAACAAGAAACACATAACTATAAGTTAATCCAGGATAGCAAAGCATAGGAAATGATGCAAATTTTCGAGTCAGTTTATTTTATTGGATACAATGCGCAAGCACCTATTCTAATTCACATAATTCACAATGTGTGCGGGAAAAGTACATGTATTGTCGGCACGTCCATAACGCAGAATACCGGTAGGACTCGTGATCGATTTGTTTTCTGTGTTTTCTTCTTCTCAGACAAAAAGTTGGACCCCGACTGCGACCTCCGCCACGGCGTGTGTCAGGACGAGATGATAGAGTGTAATGGAGACTATGTAGCCGGGCTGTGTAACGGTCCCCCCTCCAGGAAGTGCTGTGTAGACCCCCCGGAAGACCCCTTCAACCCCAGGACTCCACCCCCAGATATCCAGGGATTCGGCCTGAAACTGGTGGATGCTCAGGCCTTGGACACTCGCTGGAAAGGTGTGTGTGCTTGTGTGTGTGTGTGTGTGTGTGTGTGTGTGTGTGTGTGTGTGTGTGTGTGTGCGTGCGTGTGAGAGAGAGAGAGAGAGAGAGAGAGAGAAAGAGAGAGAGAGAGAGTGAGATTAAACATGTCTTCAGGTTTTCTACGTAATTCTCCTTATTGTCGCCATTCACCCCTTTAATACAGTTGAGCGGCTAAAATGGTGAAATGGCGTGCGTCGGAAAACCTAGTCTTCGTCTAAGCGCATGTACGTGGCGTACTGAAGTATATTTTACATATGTTATTCAAATAAATTCTTATCATTATAACGCGTGTAGATATTGTAGAGAATTTTAATTTTAATTTAATTAAAATGAAAAATGTGCGTTTCGAAACTATTGCGTAGGCCTACATGTAAATTAAGTGCTTGCACATGAGTGTAAGCGCGCGTCAGCGTATGAGGTTGAGAAATTTTAAATGTGCATTTATCTGTACTCCATTTCACATAAAGACACACATGAAGATTAACACTAAAATTATTAACTCCCAGATTACTGTGGAATGCCGGGTAATCACGTGGTCAAGGGAAGCGTTGCGTCACAGAACAGTTGGCCGTGGTTGGCTGTGGTGAGGCCTGACAAGGGGGACGGCTTCTGCGGCGCTGTGCTGATTGCACCGAACTGGGCGCTTACTGCCGCGCACTGCATTCAAAAGTAAGAGGCAGATAAATAAATATATATTTGAAAAAGGAATATTACGCAAAAAAATGAAAATAATTCAAGCCAAAAAGATAGAAATAAAGAAAGAGAGAAAGAAAGAAAAGAAGCATGAAAGAAAAGCTGAAATTTTCAAAGAAGAGAAAATATTTTTTCATATAATTATGCAATGATATCTTATATTTTATAATCTTATATTATTATTATTATTATTATTATTATTATTATTATTATTATTATTATTATTATTATAGGCTGAAACCACAAGCACAAAAGTGGTTCATACGGCTTGGTGATCATGATCTTTTTAAAGACGAGACGACTGAACGAGAGTACGAAATTGCCCTCTCCGATGTCTTTGAGGTATTCTGTTATATAAAGTTCAAAAATGGTGAATGGCGCTGTTTTTCTAGGTTGCCATGTCTTAAATGGAATTTGATAGGCTGGGAATGAGTTGTCCCACCCTTTCCAAAACAAATTCAGTACCCCCCCCCCCCCCCCATCCTATCCAAAATGGAATTGAAATCCATGTTGAAGCATGTTTTTCAGTGTGTTTAGTACTGCAAAGTCTCAAAATGCGCACTGGTCAACTTTTAAAAATAATCTCAGAAGCCTGCATGGCGAAAAACAGTAAAAAATAGTGATTCCAATCATATCGATGAAACTTTACAGGATAGTATATAAAGCTCTATCGTAGCTGCATGCGACGTGTCAGAGGTTAGATTTACGTTAATTTTATATACAGAGACTGTGCAAAGTTGAAAAACGTCATATAATGCCTAATCATGCTGTGTGTTTCTTCCAGCACCCACATTACGGCATGGCTGAGACCTTCAACAACGACCTGGCCCTCATTAAACTGGCCACGCGGTCAGTAGAGCTGGACGTCGCCCACATCAACGCCGTCTGTATGCCCACTGTGGACATGTCCTTCCAGTACCAGGCGTGCTACGCCGTCGGCTGGGGAGCCAAGAAAGGTAACGCTTAGTCTTTGGGCTCTTTCCCATTGAAGCTATCGGCCCACGTAGGTCGATCCAGCTCCGCGGAGACTCTCGCTGAATGTAATCAGTTTAACAGATTAACACGCCACCTGACGTTGAGTAGAATACAGAAAAGCTGATGATTATACGAGTACGTTGGAAACAAGAGGAGGCGTGTTGATATCTCTAAATGAATATTTCTTGTGTAAAAATGAATATCAAAAAATAAACAAACAAACAACTTCAGGAACTGAAGCCAGTGGCAAACTGAGGCAGGTGAAGGCGGGAGAACTGAGGTACCTGGACTGTGCGCGTCAGGTGTGGGGCATGAGCCGTGGAATGCTGTGTACCAACAGGCGAGCCCAGATTGCCTGTACCGTAAGTTTTTTTTTTTATTTGTGTAAATCTGGTGAGACATGAGCATGTGAGTTTTAATTAAGGAGAAAGCATATTTTTTCTTCTTCTTCCTCTTATTTTATTTTGTTATTATTATTTTTTGCAACGAAACATATGCGCCTTATCATTGTAAAAAGAATATGGGAATTTTTCTTTCTTTTTTATTTCTTTCATTAATTAATTATTCAATTTTTGTGTTCGTACGGCAAAATATTTGTTTGGTAAAGTTATTTTGCAGAATGAGCGCCTGAAACCTATTGCAATATATAACCTGTTGCAATATCAAATGTGGATCGACATTCTGCACATTACATGTATGTTGGAGAAGTACATGTACATGCGCATCCATATTTAACACGTTTCCTATTTTAGGTCGATTCTGGAGGTCCTCTAGTCTGCGAAAACGAGGGGCGGTATTACCTGGCGGGTATAGGTGCCTTTGACGACGACAGTTGTCTCACAGCAACCACCGAAGACGTGAAAAATCCAGCAATTTTCACGCGCGTTCCGTTCTACCTAGATTGGATCTACTCTGTCACGCGTAAATACGAACATGATCATTACCCTAGGAAATAAGCATCGCTCTTTTACCGTGCTCTCAAAATTTGTAATTCTTGCAGTTTCTTTGTAAGTCGGAATATTCTTACGAATGTTCGTAAGAAAACCGACTTATAATTGTATTTTCGATTTTTTAGAGGTTACAAATGTTTGAATACACCTTTGAGCAGGTACTGTGAACACAGAGTTTCAGAAGAATTAATATATCAACACCGAATAAGACATTTTGCATATCAATCTAGGCTCACGATTTCAGATATACAATTTATTTCATAACGCATAATTATTAAATGTGTTATTTGGCAATATGATAAAAGGGAGCTTTAATGTTAATGTTATTTCATTATCAGTAGACAATATTGGTGTGTATGAATCAAATTTAAATGCAATTTTGATTGAGCACATGAAGGCAAGATTTTAGAGGCAAAGAAGTGGTTTCTTTTCATTAACAATAAATCTAGATCTGTAATTTATGGGCATTAAACGACTTGTATCTACCAGGGTAAAATTGTACCGTCTGTAAAAAAATTAATAGAAATTTGCTATCACGCATTAAAAAAAAAAAAAAAAAAAAAAAAAAAAAAAAAATATATATATATATATATATATATATATATATATATATATATATATATTTTCAAACCCCCTTCAAAGTAAAACAAAGTTATTTTAAAACAACATTTATTTCAAATCAAGACTTTTCTTGATTTTAATAAAACAATCTAATTACATGTCTTTTAAAAGTTAAATGGCAGCCATTCTCATTATTTTGATTGAAGAATTGGCTGCACTATCTTCTACCCTACAATATTAAAAATGCTTTCTGAAAAACAGTTTTTACTTAGAAGCAATTTATCCTAAATTCTCTTTTGCATTTTGCGTGAAATGGAAATTAACCAAAATCTTGTTCAATAACTACTTACTAAATATAACTTTCTATGAACTGTGATTTCTATTATACAAAAGTCAGTTTGTCGAGAGTTGTGTGGTACATGCTAATTACCATAAACAAATAAAATATCACTGCCTCTTGCAATGATATTTGAATAGCCTTAAAGGCATTCTAAGGATAATAGATCATTTTTACAAAAATATCAAAATTCTATTTAATATGTTATATACAAAATATTACATTTACTGGCATTAGGGCAGAACATGCATCTGTACAGAAAACTTAAAATGTTCTAGAAATGTTGAACACCTAAAACATAAATCATGCTTGTACTATGGGAACAGTGTTTGGGTGCATTTGTTGGGTGCAATCGTGGGTAAACAGTTTGAGTGATTACACTGGCCACTGATCTATTTGTGTTTAACATAAACTTATGAATTATGAATGTGAAAACTTGACAGATTGCACCTTTATATTATGCATCACTAAATAACAAGTAAATACCATGTTTGTCCTCTGCACCATGGTGCTTCACTTGACTGTGGTTACACTTTTACAGTTCCATCAATACATTGAATACAGCACCCATAATTGTAACCTAGTTCAAGCTCCAACATTTTTCTCACACTGTGGTACAGTGTGAATATATAAAGCCTCTCATACTTAATTCTTCTGGACAACCCTGCATCATTTAGAAACTGCTCACAGCATTTGGTGGAATATATTTTTTCCCAATATTTCATTTTTGAATGAATATTCTTGGTCATAAAATCGGTTAAGGAAAATGGCTGAGACTCTTGGGGATTTATTTTTCCTTTTTTATGAGCTAAAGATCTATAAAGTCCACCAGCCACTGTCCTTTTTGGAAACCAACTTTGATCGTCCAAATTATAGAAATAATAATTATAAAGTAATAATACGAATTGATAAAATCCTGCACCTGAGACTTTCCACCATGTCATTCAGTTACAGTCCTTTTCATTTTACACAGATCATCCAGTCAAAATACATTTTAAAATATAGTAAAATCTGTCTCTCTCCAAAGAATTCCTGAACAGGGGGCTTCTGACCAGCATCAATTTGATCTAATTCTGTCACAGGCTAGTTTCAGAGCCACTCCACCGTCTGCTCTTTAGAAAACTTTGGACATCTGCCAGCTCTATGCCACTTTTGTTGAGGCGTTTTCCCGTTTCACTGGCTGCTGAAATATCTGAAATGTTAAAAACGATCATTAGCTTGGTAGTTGTATCATAAATGAAAATTTTCACACACAAGCCGAAATATTTCATAGTGTTAGCTTACGGACACCCATGAATAGGGACGGGAGGGGGGGATCGATCTACCTGACATTAACAAGAGGGCACTGGCGGCTATACCACCTAGAGGTCAGTGAGTGGTACAGTTGATGGAGACAATGACCAATGGCTAGGTGACTGGGTCATCCCTTGTGAGACTTCCACAACTGATGTTTGTGATGGCTCCATTCGCCCAGGTTGGCTGTAAGCTAACTGTACGAAAATATTTTGGCTTGTGTTTGAGACTTTTCATTCATGAATGAATTGGACAATAAATAACTCAACTCATTAATTAAACATTCTCCTTGCTAAATTCTACCACTGCATTAAGGTGACATTTGTAAACCATGCACATTCATGCATGTACCCTCCTACTTTCATGTGCACATACACGCACCTACTCTGTTAACATATTATATTTATAAGCAGTAGAGTAGCGAAAGTGTGCTCTCATACTTTGATACCATCTTAATGGACATACATACAACTGCATGCACATGTGCACGTTAATGCACACTCACACACCCACACACATGCATTCTACACCACTGCCTACCTGAAAGCAGTACCACATGTCTGCAGCTTTCAATGTACTCTCTTTGCAGTGTCAGTATACAATTGGAGTATTTGCTGGGTGATGCTTTGATGGTATCGTCACATTCATGCTTTTCCAGATATTCAATTATTTCCTTATATTTGTGAAATACTTCTAATATCTTGTCTGCCTTCTGAATACGAATTTCATCATCTCCAGGGTCAGTCTGTGAAATCCTGAAATATCCAAATAAATAAATCATCCATTTAATCATAGATAAATACGTATAAAAAATACTACAACCAAAAAGAAAAATATTGTCTGTTATCTTGTTAATGTTAAATTTTTCAGGAGAAAATACCATTTCATGTAATTTTTTGGAGATGTGGCTCTAAATGCCAAGACAGGTTGATAGTGCTTGTGTGTGTGTGAGAGAGAGAGGGAGAGAGGTGTATTGAAGCACAAATTTGAGGACAAAAAGGTCATTAAAAAATTGGGTCATCCCTTGCTTCTCTCTCTCTCTCTCTCTCTCTCCACACATAGACAGACATAAACACACACCAACTTACTTCAAGTTGGACAGGCTGGACATGAAAGAAGAGTGCACCATCAACTTCCAGGACACCCCCAGCATGGCCTGCTGCACCAGAACTGTACATAATGCCTCCAAGAGTTCTGGAACCAAAGAGGTTTTGTGCTGAGCATAATGCTGATTAATAAAGTTGAACGTATAACATGTTGACTTGTATTACAAATAATCAAATGTCAAATGCATGAAATCCAAAGTCAGGTGCATTTTCCAAGATTCACATTAATTTTTAAAAAATTATAAACTAATATTTTCTTGAGTCAAGGCCCATATGTCTACCAACCTAGTGCAGTGTTCAGTAAAATTTTACTGTCTGGGATCAGTATTCCTCCATGCCTAAGCACTGGGGCCATACGCTGACCTTCAATGTCTTGGACATCATCAAAGCTGTGAAACTGAACTGTGTGCATAGACTTGAGTTGCAGTAGGTTTGGAATGGCCTGCACTCTAACAAGGTCAGGCTTGTGAATGAGCACTACAAGGTTGGCTGTTTTGGGCATCAAACTCACACTGACTGGGTCGAAGGACTTGAAGTTGCGTTTCACAAGGTAGCGCTTGAAATAAAGAATAGGTAGATGAAATTATGAAGAAAAAAGTTGCACACAATTGACGATTTTTCATAAAAGTTGCAGTAGAAGCAGGACAACATTTTTCTCAAAATAAATGACACATTAAAAACCATTCAGGTAAACAATCTTCTGAGCCATTTCTACAGAAAACATTTTCAATATAAAGTTGTTTTACTGTCCTATTTAACATTAAAAAATCAATGAACTGGTTAAGATCAGTAATAAAAACTGGGCTTCATTGTTGTTGGTAGGGCACAGAACATGTAAATACACAGATGCCAGTCTTACCTGAACCTCCTTGCTGACCATACTGTTAGAGCTGAATACATAAATACTAGGTTTGGCCTGTCCAACATGTACCAGTGGTGAGGTTGGTTTGACAGTTTCCTCTGGCAGTGAGGCACTAGACAACGACACTGGAACTGTGTGTACTGATGGGGATGCTACTGGAACTGCCTGTTCTGATGGAGACAATGACCAATGGCTAGGTGACTGGGTCATCCCTTGTGAGACTTCCACAACTGATGTTTGTGATGGCTCCATTTTGGGTGCACTGTTAGGCAAAGCACTGGCAGTACCACCCCTAGTCAATCCCCCTGATGCGTCTTCACAGCTTTCTTCAGAAAATTCCACCACTCTTCTTGCAGTGCTCTTTTGTAAGGAATCCACTGCACCTCCTGTAGAAGTTTTCCCTGATGAATGGACCACACCCACTCCACCAGTGCACAGTTTCTTCACTGGGCTCACTGTATGCTGGTCCAGCAGTGTAAGTCCTGGTATGCTGTTTGCGTCTACTCCTTTGACTGGGCTGGGGGGAAATCTATCCAGGAGTGTCAAGCCAGGTATTCCCTGGGAGTGCCTCGCAAAGAAGTTCAAGGTACGCTTACTAGGACTGGACTGTGTGACAGGGGCTAGGAATGCAATGTCTTGAGGTTTGGTTACATTCTGTTCTGCTTCACTTTGGGGTGGATTTTCTGCAGCAGACACCAACTTTGCAATATGACTTTGGTACGAAGGAGTGGCATGCAAGTTTTCAAATTTTGGATCTGCTGGCTCTACTGGAGTAAGATTAGAAGATCTGGAACCTTCATCTTGCATTTCAACTTTGATTTTCACCATGGAATCCTGCATATTAGTTGAATCTAGAGAAACCCTCTGATGAAAATCATATGGGGCACTTTTTTCACAAGATGCATGAAAGAACTTTTCTTGCTTTATCTCACCACCTAAACTTGCTGAACTTGGTAACCCTGCCATAACAATTTCTTCACTTTGTCCGACTGATCTTCCAAATTGTGACAAATTTTCTGGCAATCTGATATGAGTGAGACTGGGAACTGTTGTGGTTTGACCTGTATGGTATTTGGACACCAAGTTTGGCTCCGATATATTCCTCAACATAGATGCGGTTTCTTGACTTCCCTCAGCCACACTGATTTTCGTCACAGAGTACTCACTGCAGTTAGATGAATTACCTTCGGTTTTATCTATTTGTGATGGCTCATGCATTGGTTCCTGGGTCCCTTTTCTTACAACCCCAATGCCAGACTGCCTACATATTGGAGGTAAAGGTATGCTGTGAATGTCTTCAGGCAGATACTGGTTTTTGTTATCACTGTCTCTTCTACCAAAGTCATCACTCTTGACACTGCACAATTCATCTCCTACAATATTACCAGTGTGTAAGGGGTAAGGCAATGGACTTTCACAGGAAGAGGGGCAGCTGTACTCTTTTTTCAGCTTCTTTTTGGACACTGTTCTTGTTCCTGTGTCCCTCTGAAGGACAATGGTCATTTTAGGCATGATCACACTTGCTGCGGAGAGATCGGGACCACCAGCCTCAACTTGTTGGGCAGAATTGCCTACATCAGTACTAGAACTGCCTGTACTTCCTTTCATTTCAACTGGTCTAATATCAACAAGTTCAGCTTTTATGTTTCTCTCTACAGTTTCAGCATTCTGCATCATCTTTGGTGCCTTTGCTTTTGGAGAACTATCTGTGAGCAGGTCACTCTCACCTTCACTGCTTTTTCTCAATCTAGCTCTTTTCTTGGCTTCCTGTTTAAAAGCTTTTGTGAGAAGGCTTGTACGTCTTCCAGAATGCTTCGTATCTGCAGTCGACTCATGTTCCCTCCCAGGCCAGTAGATATTCTCATCTTGAGTGGGAGTCACATCATCCTCATCATGTGGTTTTTCCATCACTGATCTACTGACATCTGGAATGGTCACAGAGAGGTGTTTCACCTCCCCACCAGGTGTCACTGCAGTTTTCCTATCAAGAGATAGTTCTTCTTTTTCTTCTGTGCTGAGGGTATCAGATATTACTGCATCTTTTAACAGTACCCTTTCCCTTGTCTTCCTCAATGTCTGTTCTTCATCAGATTTTAATTCAACCTGTGATTCATCAACTTTGCCAAGCTCATTGAGAGGCGTTCCATATTCATTGACAAGAGACACAAAAGATTCAATGGTGCCTGTTGGTTCTGCAGGGTTGTAGAATTCTGGCACCTTACCAAACTCCACAATGCTTTGATCACTCACTGGCCATGCCGTCTCAAAAGCAGTACTTTTCTCTTTCCTCAACTGCTCCTCTTGCCTAGGGGGATCGCTATTGTCGTTTTCATCCCTCACAGGTGTGCTGCTGCTAGGTTTCTGCTGGTAATAAGGTGTTTCATCTCTAACAGGTGTTCTACTGCAAGATTTCTCTTTGTAGTAAGACATTTCATCCCTAACAGGTGTTCTACTGCCAGATTTGTCTTTGTAATAAGAAGTTTCATCTCTCACAGGTGTTCTGTTGAGGATGACTCTGGGTTCATAATCCGACTGTTCATCACACGGTGGCTCATCTTTCACTGGGGTTCTGTTGAGGACTGATCTGTTTTCATGCAATGATGTTGCACCAAGAGGTGGACCATCTTCCTCCCTATTATGGAATGGTTCATCTCTGACTGGTGTCGTATTGAGAGATGATGGTTTTCCATGAACTAAAGTTATTTGGGTTGTGTTCAAATAACAGGCATCGTCACCCTTACCAGACGGCATACCTCGAACTTGCATTCTTTTGAAAGAAGACTCATCGTCATCTTTGTGTTCTTGGACTCTGTATGCTGTTGGTTGATACACAATTGAATCACACTCTTTGAAAAGCTGTTCATCTTTAATAGGAGTAATCTGACCAGTGTCACGGCTTACAGCAGACCTGTCTCTAACAGATCTATCCGATGACCAATCTCCAGCGGTATCTGCTACTGAGTCTTGCTCTTCATCTGTGGTTCTGAATCTTAAGACATTCAACAACAGTCTGTCCATCTTTATATGCTGCTGTGGATAATGAGACATGTTACCAATGTCAGATTTCTGCTCACTTCTGGGATCAAAATTTTCCTCATTGGTTTGGTGAGACAGATAATAAGAGGGATACCATTCATGTTGATATCGACTTCTAGGATGTGATCTAGCAGGAAAACTAGGATAAAACTGCTGTTCATCACAAGAATAATACTGTTCTTTACCTTGCCATGTGTTCCCAATGCCATCATGGGTCTCATAGTTGACATAGTCATCGGGTGGTACATCTCCGAGGTCACCACTAGATAGAACATACTGGAGGTACGGTCGTAAAGGCACTGGAATTGCGGGCAATCCTGTGTCCTGTTGATGCAGATATGGACGCCGGTGCTCATCTCTCTGACGTCGAGAGTTCATTTCCATGTCTTTACGATGATGATAATAGCCTTTTTCATAGGTTCCTATATTTTGGTGACCTCTATAAGATGAATGCCTCTTCAGTGGCATATCTTTCATCATGCCCTGGATGTTCAGATCAACTGTGGCTCGTTGTGCTGCCACCATGCCTTCCAATTCCAGATATCGTGACGATTCTGACAATTTCTGAGAAGCTGGAGAGAGATGGTGAAACCTTGATGGAGAAATACGACTAGGCCTTGAATACAAATTTGAAGATGGTGAGGAATGTTCTTCTCTTGTATAGACTTCAGGTGGATTTCTATTTTTGCCAATGGAGGACAGCTTATCTAGAAACTCATTCCAGTTGTCTTGTATGGACTTATCTATGGGTCTCATCAGCAAATGTTCCCTGGGGTTTTTCCAGTTTGACTTTCTTTCAAGAAGGCCAATGTTACCCTCGCCTGACACATAACGCTCAAGAAGATGATGTACTTGTCCACACACCTCATTCACAGTTCTGTCAGTTCTTTCAATGTCTGACAAATCACTGGACTTCAGGTCTTCAATTTCTCCCAACAAAGAAGTGAGTCTCTCTTTGAATTCCTCACAAGAAAGGTTCATAGTCTCATCTGTTCTTTTGGACTTAAGGTGAGGGATTCTATTTGGTGGAGAAAGGGTTCTCTCTGTAGTGAAAATTCCTTGCATGTTTTCTTTGAAGGCATCTTCATTTTCATTAAGGAATCTCCTTTCTTCTTTGCCTAGTTCAGTTCGTCGAATTTTGAGAGGATTAAGCATGGTTCCCCTGAAGAAATGTGGCTTGGGGCCCTTGTGGTATTGATCTCCAACTGTAATTCGCTCCAAGGCATCTTGAGTGATGTTTGTGAAATAGTTCAGCTGTTCATCAACAGTGTTAAATCTCAACTGGCCACCCTCCGGATCAGAGAGAACAGATAATGGCTTCATTTTCCCCTGCAGTTTATATGGGAGAGCATCTGATGTCATACCTGCAATAAGTCCCTCTGACGACCGAGAATGATATGAAGTTGACCTATGTTGTGACTGAGGCAAATTTGGATACAATTCCTGAAGTCGTTTCTCACTATCATGAGCAAAAGCCTCTTCTTGGCTGGCAGTGTAGCTCACTGGAACAGATGACCTGCTCTTGTGTCTGACAGGGACTGCTTCCCAGGTGGGAAACAGATGAATAGATGCCTCTTCGGGTTTGTCAAGACAAGGCATGGTTCTGTAATCAACATCATTTGGGAACATTTGCTGTAGTTCTTCGTCCGAAGGAAAAGCAGTGTTGCTGACAGTAATCTGCCAATGTCCTTCATCTGAGAATGCATCTCTAGCCTCCACTCTAACTTTTTCTCCAAGTAATGACTGCTTCTCCTCATTGACTGAGCTCTCTCTTATTCTCCCCCGTTTTCCTTGCCAACATGGGTGCCATTTCTGCAAGTTTTCTCCTCTGAGGAAGGGTAGGAGGCAGGGGAACAAGGCTTGATAAAACTTCAACATCAGCTGCAGATGAACTTGCTGAATGCCTTAAGTGCTGGTTACCATCTTTGTCCTGTGAAGTTATCTCCATACAAACGGTTGATGCAGTCAAGTTACCACCCATGCCAGCCTCAATCATACTCTCAGTCCTGGATGAAACAGCCACAGTGTTCCTACTCAACATGTCATCTAATGCTGCACCTTGGTTCTCATCATCCTCAGCCGGTTCTGTTCTGCTGCTGGCATCATCCATTGCACCATCCAGTTCACTATCAGCGTATTGAGCTATTTCCTCTGCAGAGACATCTGAGCCTCCTTCAAGCCACCAGCTTACTTTCTCCACAGTGGAAAACCTCTTTGGTAAGTTCCTCTTGATCACTTGCTTAGACAGCTTACCCTCAGGCATGCCTGGTGAGGACGAGTCAATTTTAAAACTTTCAGGATGGACTGGGGTTTGGTCTTTTTCTAACTTGACTGTTGCTACTTCTGGAGTCTGTAACTGGGCAGCTCCTTCCACCTGTAATCAAATACCAATCATGTATGATTATCACGGATGTCCATTGAAAATCCACATGCCATTCACTGCTATTTTACAGCCTATAACAACAAAGCAGCCAATTGCAATAAATATGCACAAAACATTTTCAGCTAGCGATTTTTAACTTATTAAAGCAGAAAGATATGAAGATTAAATGCGCAATTTCAAAATAATATACTCATAATCATTTGTATCCAGAATACTCATAGCTGCTTTTCCATCAATAAGTTAAAAGCAATATTGCAGAATTAAAACTTATGAATGGCTTAAAATACCACACATACAAACACACACACCTTTTCTGTCTTATTTAATGTTGAAGATTCCATGCCAGAATCCCCATCTCCCTGCTGTGATTTGCTTTTAAACTTCAACTTCTTTTTCAGCTCTTCAATTTGCTGGTCTACCAGGTGAAGCTCAGCTTTGGCTGCTGCAAGAAGATCGGCATTGTGTTTTGAGTCACCATGCTCCTGGAAAGATGCCTCAGTCTTCAGAGGCGATGTTTTCTTTTTCAGCACAGACTGAGAGCTATGGTGTGGTACTCCCACAGAAGAAGATTCAGTGTTTTTAGATTCAGATTTAGACCTGTACAATGGTGTTCCCAGTAGTGAAGAAGCTTCAGTATTTTTTACATCAGCTTGATTTTGTTCAGCTGATAAAGTTCTGACCTGCCGCATAGCAGGAGATGACATTTTTTTCTCAGGTGTACTTATTGATCTTATTAATTTCCGTCTCCTGCCATACAACTTGGATGATTGGCACCTAAGTCTTGGATCTTTTTCGGCATCATAATGGATCTCCAGCACAGCCAAGTGAAGGACCAAAGGATTGGGTGTGTATTCTGAAGAGAAAACAATGCGATTTCATTCCTTTAAACAACCATGTTTTGATACTCATTAATATTTGCTTGTACAATATCAAGGATCTGGTAAACACAGCAGCCAAAGTGCAAAGAAAAGAAAACCTAATTTTACAAACACTATTGTTACAAATATTATTTCTTCACTACAACAGCTAACATAATTTTCCACTCCTTGTTTCAGCTTCTTTTTCACTTCCTTATTTGGGGGAATGAGTCTACAGATATAATTGTAGCCTCTACCTTTCCGCCTTAACTTGTGCAATAATTATTCTATGAAAAATTCCTTTAAAACTGCACCTTATTTTCAAATTAATCACAATATGCTAAAAAAAAGTCAATTTAATGCTTAAATTCTACAGCAGAAGACAACTGAATTAGCATTTATTCATTATAGCTAGCCAATGGAAAGGCAGGGCACTTGCTCAGTTACAACTGTGGTTGTGGTGATGGTAAGGGGTGCAACAAAGGGATAAGATTTTATGCAGTCTGGGAAGATGGGTCATACTAAATTAGGTGACCCAACTTGACTAGATTTATTTGTTTCAGTAAACAGGGATGAGACTGCCATTTAGCGATAAAAGTAAAAAATATAGCGTGGGGTCCAGGGGGCTGCATTGCTCAATATTTTTAGCTCTCAAAAAGTTGGAAATCCACCAACAGTCGGAAAAATCTCGTCCCTGTATAAAGAAACTGTTTTCACTAACCAATGTCTCGGAACTCAAAATCAATTGGTTTCAGATTGAGACTCTTTTCTGGGGGCCATTTTGGTGAACTGACGCTGCTGTCCCTGAAATAATACATAAAAGAACTGTCAAAAGGCAATTTGTATACAAAACAACTTCACATTTATTGGACATTTTTGAGTCATCTTTGACATAAAAGTTCAGCACATATGAAAAAGGACTAAAATTAAAAGCTGTTCTTCTAAATAAAAACTTTGGATTATTAACATTTCTATCAAGACATAGTGTAGTGATATTAAATATGTAGGATTCAATTAATAAAACTCCCACAAATCTTCCAGCGGTTGAACTGAATAAAGATTTTCAAGTCTAGAATACCTACCATATATAAGGTGACCTAGGGGATATGGGGGATCTTCCTGGGGATTTGATACCACTGACACCATCTTTTGTAGCTGCACCGTGAATTGATAGACAGAAAATGTGGGTGTTTGGGTCTCATAAACCTGGCAGTGTACATTACGACAGCAAATCTTATCAATTTTGGTTCAAGAGAGCCAGAGAGATTTTAATAATTATGTGCATATGTATAGTAGCTGTTTTTGCCAATGAGACTGCATACAACCAAATTGATCCAACTGGTCAATGTCAATTAGAGTGTTTCACTTGTAATTTAAGTCATTATAAAACCCCCAGGGAGTTAGGTCAATCTAAATTTAAATCTCTGGATCGATCTAAATCTCTGGGAATGCACCCTAAAACTTTGCAATTCCCCATAATTGCTAAAAGTTGGATTGCAGTCAATTCGATTTATAAAAGTTATCTTTATAAGTTTTTGGAACTAAAGTTTATAGAGACAAAAGCTTCTCAGAATTGTTGTATTTCAAAGAAAAGGGCGTATTTCAAAGCAATAGGTAACTAATATAATATCGTGGTTAGCAAGATGGTGGCATAAGCTGGAAAGACACACAAACAGTGCAGACATACTTATCTGGTAGTGAATTAAACATCAGTTTTTGAATACTGTCAAGCACACTGATAGTACAACAGAAATGATATATGTGCAACTACATACACACAAGCAGTGCAGACAAATTTAGTGGAATATGTATTTAAACATCAGTTTTCAATACTGGCAAGCAAAATGATGTACAACAAAAATGGTACATCCCACTATTTTGTACAATGTGCACATTTAGAAGGTGCTGATACACTTTGCTACAGATATCGTTGCAATGTTCTACTTTACAAAACCAAAACTGAATTTCAAAATAAACTTTCACAAATTCCATTTTACAAGACCAACTACTATATGTAACTCTATCCCATTTTTACGATAAACATTCAAATCTGACAAATTTAAGAGCGACATGACACAATCTATTGTCTGACATTGCAATCTTCAGTGAAGGGAATACATGTAGCGACAGAAAGCAAAGCAATCTAAGAGGCTTGGCAAACTTGTGTTAGACATCAGAGCATAAGCAACACGGTGCTACTATCTAGATCTAGTACAAAAGAGCTGATGTTGATACTCACTCAGAAGTTTCCCACAAGAAAGTCTTTGTAAAACATAACAAGCATAGGAGTCAATGGCAAGTGAATTTGGTGCAACAATTTTATATTTATTTTTGTCAGAAATGCATAAAAACAAGTAAGGTGGTGAACATGAAGTGACTGAACAAATATGTATCATAGAAGTGTTGCCAACCCTACAAAAATAATAAATGAATGAATAAATAAACAAACACAATTTGGATGTGTAAAAACTCTGCTATATTCAAAGTGTAACAACTTCCTAAGTATTACCTCGCTCCTTTCGGCATTGTTTCTTAGAAATTTATGAAAACTTAAAAAATCTTACCTGTTTTCTACCAACCTTCCATAGTTTGCAAAATATAACTTTAAATTGCTGAAGATGATGCTTTAAATCAAAATAAAATCATTATCTTAATGTTCAATTCTGGACCCTGCTGATATGTCTTACTTGATCCATCATCGGATTTCACATACTATTTTCTTCATGTAAAAAATTACAGCTGCTATTTACGTTTAGCAATATCTATAATGATCTAGCATACACAAATTACTAGATGAAAGAGAGAACTGTGAATTGACAAATAAAATAATATTAGAAAATCCTTTTTGAAAATTTGTATGAACAGATTTCGCTCATCTGATAAAATGTATCTGTTCCTAGAAAGGAAAGTGAGGGCCATGAAATGATAAGTAAACTAATCTTTGAAAATCTCTTTTAAAATTTGTTTGAACAGACATACCTCATCTGAAATAATAATGCTGCTGATTTACTTTGGGTCAATTTTCGTCTGAAGTTCCTACGTAACGCTGGACTTAAAGGGGGACATATCTTAACTTTTAGAAATAATTGTCAAATAAGATTATAAACCTACTTAACTCTCATAGGTAGGTGTGATTATGTTGTGCTTATCACTTATTAATAATGTAATTTAGTGAACAAAATTAGTTTGAAATTTGTGTCCCTGTTACATTTGCACATACTTGTGCAATAGATAGTATCCAGACACACAGCGAACTAGAATTTTTCAGACTTACAACTTTAATTTTTTAGACTTAAGACTTTTCCTCTAAAATTATTTTGAAAAACATCCTAAGAATTTTAATACGACACAACGGTTGGCAACACTTTTAGACTTGTGTCTTCCATTATGAAAGAATTAACTCATATTAGCTTTTTAAGACTTCTTTCATGCTTTGGTTTGAAATAAAATATTCTACCACTACTTTTAGACACGAAAATATTAAATAAAATACACAGTTAAATACTTTTATGAAAAAACCTCTCCTATGCCCAACAGTGCTCTTCACTTCAAGATGCTTTTCATATTACTGGCCTTATTACAAAAAATTTCAAAACTCCTTTTGATTATAGATTGAGCAAATCAGCCAAAAATATAATTTTATGGGTATATTGAGTGCACATATAATTATCCAATTGCATGATATATTGTCAAGACCACTGCATTTTTAAATCAATATAAAAATCTTAATAGTCTTGACTCACAAAAAATCTGATTTAGAGGGTAAAGACTGAAGGAGAGTGAAGGATGTTTTTAGTAATTCAAAAGCTGGAAAAGGAAGCTTCTAAAAAAAACCATGATCCATAATTTCAATATTATCTCAGTTTGAGTGCACATCTTAAGGGGAACAGTAAAATGCAAGCATCCTGCATAGCAAAAGCAAACGGCACTCATACAATACTAGACTAAGTTAATCATTTGTGGCCCCTGTGAAAAGCACTGTTGAAAGTTATTCACGCACAACATCAACACTACACAAAGCGTGCCTAGTTTGACTGCTGAATCGCTCATTAGCACGCAGACCCCTAGGTGGTATAGTTGGAATTGTGAAACGGCTACCAGAGGGAGCTGCTGTACTGGAGAAATGGTTACCAGATGGCACTGCTGTTGCTGCTGGTGGTTGAACTATCAGGGTTATGGCAGAAGGGGCCTTTGGTTTCTCACCATCTCCTTGATATTTCACAGTATCAGGCTGGTCATCCTGTAAATCATGGCTCAGTCAAACCAAATATCACACATGGTACAAGTACAGTACTCCTTTTAACCAAAGTAACTTAAAAATACTAGATTTCTTAGTACTTCAACAAGTTTTAACATCAAAAAGGTAAAGATAATGTCACATTCTCTGCCCTGAATGATAACTGTTGAGAGAGAGAGAGAGAGTAAGAGAGAGAGAGTGAGAGAGAGAGAGAGAGAGAGAGTAGCCCTCTGACTCTCTCAGTTGAAATATGCACCTTCTTAGAATACAATGACACTTCTAACTCATATTCCCCTTCATTATCTACTTCTGGCTGGCGCTCCAACTCAGCATCCAACTGTCTGGTCAGCTCCTTACGCCTCTCAAAGTCTGGGATGTCACTGGGTTTTATAGGCTGTGATTCATCTTCATCATTCCCAGAGCTACAAATAATGAGATAAAACACTGCTGATATAGCTGTACCCGTTCTGTATTAGCACAGCAGTCATCCATCAAGTTTAAATTTATTTCCAATAATCATGATTCATATAAGAGCAAACTTTGACGAATTTTTAAAATTAAAATGGCTATGGAAAGAAGGGCAAGTGTAAACATACACACACACACACTCGCCCACATTCAAACACACACACACACACACACACATTCGCACACTAATAAGAGCGCACACATAAGCACACACACTCACTCAAACATTTTCCTCCAACATAAATCCCAAGTAAGACAACATAGCATGCCCAGCAATGTTGTCTCTTCTCAGGAAGGCAGACAGTTATCTTACCGTGACAGACTAGAACCATCCTTGCACATCTTTTGCAAGAAATCAAAGCCAGCAAAGCGAGGAGAGGCACCACGCACTAGCTTTTTAGCAAGCCTCTGCAGGAAGAGACTATCGGCATTACAAGCAGCCTGCCGGCGGCCTTTGAAGGCGGCAGAATGCAGAGATTGCATGAGTTCTTGGAGGTCACTGTGAAAGAACAGAAGTGAAGAGAAAGGAGAGAGAGATCACACACAATAAGCAAAGTGTAGGAAACATTTTCAACTGTGCGGCACAATTACGAATGATTAATGCACTGGTCACAATAACTACTATTACTGTCAAACGTTACAACAGACTGATCAATGTCTCTTTAAACTAATCTGGTTTTACCATATCACAGTGCCAGTATAAAAAACAATAAAAAATCAACATTAGGGCAAAAGCTAAGTCAAATGCTTAATACAATTATGACAATTGTAACAATTATTTTAGAGCAATAAAATAAGCTAAACTTTGAACTTTTCTAAGGATAATTCAACAAAAACCACAAAACAGAAATTTAGCCCAATGCAGATGGTTAGAAAGACAAAGCAGCTATTTATCATTAGAGAAATAATGAATTTGTTATTGGGCTGAAGCTGTATGGGTAATATTAGGCACAGGATGGTAGAGCATATGTTAAGCAGAAGCAGGGAGAAAAAAGCACCTGATACCCTCCACCTCACACACTATCCTGTAGGTCCAAGAATGATTTCATTCAACATTCATCACTAAAATATTCCACCTGATTATTTTACAAAATTCATTTTGCCTTCAGCAAATGCAGCTTTGATTCACATTTGATGTACATATTTTATCCAATTTGGCAAGCCTTCTTTGAAACATATAACTGTATATGTAAGTTAAACATGGCAAACATGTTTACATCTTGAAAGACCTTGCTTTGAAAGGCATGTCTGTGACCCGACAGTTGTGACTGCTTATGATAGGCTTCGCTCGAAAAAAATATACAGACATTTATTTCAGTCTGAGAACACTTACGAATGAATGCATCCTGCAAATACTAGATTATGTTATGGCTTCTATTCTACATCTAACTGCAATGACCATTTGCCATAAAAGAGGACCCCACAAAAATAATCAGATTTTAAACCATTGCCCATATCTAGCTATAACAAAGACGTACAAGCTTAAGATATAAGGATTGCCTCCAAAACACCCATGCTGTATTGGAAAACAAAAGGTACTCCCTTTGTGAAAAAAAAAAAACATGAAGAAACATGCATCTAATCCAAAGGACAGTCTTTTCCACAGAATAGCCTTATCCAGTGTTGATGAAACAGGACCCTGGTGTAAAGAAGATAGCTAAGAAAAACCTAAAAGGTAAGAAGTCAATACCAACACACAGTTTCATGCCTTCCCCATGCAAGGTGACATGCTCAGTACCCATGCACAGTTGAAGGTTTACCTTGCAGGTATAAAACTCTTGACTTCTGGTTTAGGAAGGCTGGGCAGGTAGGGATGGTGTCTTCTCTTCTGTCTATCCACTGAGACCATGGACACAGACGGTGACTTAGCCAGTGGCTGGTCAACCTGAAATAGCAAATGAAAAACATCTGGGTTTTGCATACAGTTGTCGGTTTTAAGTAGAGGACCATATTTTTTATGTTTTTTTTCCATTTTTTATGTTTTTTTTTTTTTTTTTTTTGCAATCCAATTGTAGAATAAAACTGTGTAGTTATGTGCAACTGTCAATGACAATTTGAGAAAGCAAAAAGATGTTCAAATTCCTTCAAAAGGCACAGTTATGATTATACTGAAATAAGTGCTTGGATATCTAGACTCAAATGAACACAAACTTTTTTCAATGGCTACAAACTCTCATTTTGAATGAAAAATAGTACTGAAATTCTTAATGTTCCATCATGTTTTGAAAACATTTCATACTGAACTAGAAAAATTCACTTTTTAGTCTAAAATGCACCAGAGTGCAAAGATTATGTATAATGATCACAGCAAAAAATTGTGATTTTTCATCACAAAAGTAGTAATTAAAGGTACCCCATGAGCCTCTTCTTCAACCCTGACCTTCCTGCCGTCTCCTTTAGGTGATACCAGATCTGTGATATCATTATTTTTCTCTGTAGATGGTTTTCCTTCAGTCTGAATCTCAGGTCCACATAGACTTGGTCCTGTCTTGAGTGGCGTGGACTCCAGTGGCGCCCCAGTGACCTTGGTGACCTTGGTGGGTGTGCCAGCAGGGGAGGATCTGATAGGTGAACATGGAAGCTGTGGCATGGCCAATTTGGTGGGCATTTCAGCACTCATTTTTGTGGTCTGAATTTGAAATGTTTTCGGAGGTGTCCCCATACTTGAGGACACTGTGGCATCCTGAGATGGAGACATCATCCCAAATGGCCCATGCCCTGAAATAATATCGCCATTTTTAAATGATCACGTACAATACCAATATAAATATATAATAAAAATGTAAACATTAAATGCAGTAAGGAAAATACTGTCTATTGTAACTAAAGATAGTTGTTAAATTCACAATAAAGGAGCTGCTTAAATGCCTAAATCACCATTCTATACCATTAGTCTAAAGCCAAGTCTGCATCAATTATATAAAATATATTTATATGTAAAAGAGTATGGATTCAATTTTTGAAAGTACTGGAATGTTTTAATTTTGCTTTATTTTACAATACTCCATGAAAACTCTAATAAAAACCTATTTGCTTTTCAATACATCCTTTATCTGAAATAAACTACAACATTAACCATACCTTCTGTGAGGTGTTCCACTACTTTTCCCTTGCTCAAAACTGCTGGTTCCCTTTTCTCCTCCACAACACTAGACACATCAGAGCTGATATTCCCTTGTGTATCACCCAGGCACTGTTCTGGTTCAGGACTTGAAGATTCCTCATCTGGCATCAAGTGGTGCACAGCAATGTTGGTCAGGTTTTGCATGTAAAGCTCTGTGGCACTCAGCTGCAGGGTGCTCTTTCTGGAAGACAAATGGGGGAACACTAGTATGTACGTTGACAAAAGTGCAATATTATATGTACATAGTAATTGCATATTGTTAAAGAAAATTACAAAGCACAATAGGAGTAAGGGTGGAGTATCATTTGCTGATCGTTTCATTTTGAAGAATTCAAATAATGATATTTCACTTCACACATTAGACATACATAAAGGAAGGATTTCAGACTCTTACATTAGAAGACTGACATTATTACGATATTATATTATATTATATTATATTATATTATATTATATTATATTATATTATATTATATTATATTATATTATATTATATTATATTATATTATATTATATTATATTATATATAAATATACCCACTTGTGTATTGCCTCCCTTACTGTGGTGGCCAACACCTCAATGGGGTCACTTGTCAGTGCCTTCTGGTCACTTCCCTGGTCATCCACATCTTGATGAAAAGTCACCGTCACATCGTGATGACCATCGTTGCCCACTTTAATATGGACATTGGAAAATGCCCCCGCCCGGCAGGCTGCTAGCTCTTCATCTTGTATAGGATGGGTAAAGTTGTTGTACCTTGGTGCGATGGACGTGAGAAACATGATTGCTTTTTTCAAAGCTAAGTTCTTTTTCAGGCCGCTAGACCTGGTTGGTGTCTCTGTCTTTGTTATGGTTACTTTAAAAGACCCCCCTAAGCTGCCCAGCCCTTTGAACTCTTTCGGGGCCTCGTTCTCTGACAACTCACTGTCATCTATTCTGTTGGATTTGGTAAGACTGGCCAGCACCATCTTGGGCAGAGACTTATGGGTATCAGTAGAACCTGAAGAGCTGGGCTTGGCTTTCTTGTTTGCTGGTTCCTCACTAAGAAATGGCCTTGATCTGCAATATACAAAATATACAATAGGAATAAAAATCTCAAAAATTTGCAACTAGGAAAAAAAGGCCAAGGTAGCATTTACATAAACCTATCGTACTAGCTGGATCGATCCAACTCTGCCAGAATTCTCGCTTAAGTGCAGTCAATGTATCAGCAGTCTAACATGCCTCCTTGACCAGCAAGGGGGAAATTAACTATTGTGTGCGCTCATCTCTCAGAAGGTCTTTCACTCGAAAAGTCTTTCCTGATTCACTCAAATAATCTAGAACTACTTGCCCAACTGGATTTACACTTGCCAGCTACCATTTATATTTACAAAAGTAAGTTGATAAATGTTAACTTTTACAACCTGTTTGTGGGTGCTTCATGGATGTGCAATGATATGAATGTTTGCTCTCAAAAATTACATCTTTTTTTTTCATTTTTCTTTTTTATTTTTTGGTGCACTTACCCCAGCATTGGACCACATCTCTTTTCCTGCAGGCCAACAGGTTTCCCATCTCTCATCTCTCCTGTCTCCTTCACTTTCTTCTCAACACCTTCTGTCTCCACTGCTGATGGCACTGGAATGGACTCGGCCAACCGCGGAATTTCAAACGGAATGGTTGTAGGGGCACATCCCTCAGATATCTTTGGAATGCGGAAATTTTTCATAATGTTCTGTTTGGTATCCATGGACTTGATACCGCTCTTCTGGCTGCCTGTGACAGTGCCCGTGCTGCTAGTAGTGGCAGAGAGCGACGTAGCACTGGGTGGTACGGTCTTAGCCAACATGCCTCCCTTTTCTAGAGACTTTTCAGCCTTTTCACGTAACAATTCTGCCTGTTTACTGGATGCTGATATAGATTTGACTTGTGGCTTTCCACCAATCTTAACAGAAACTTCCTCCTTTTTATCCCCAGGTTCAGAGTTCTTCACCAAAAGCTCCTTTTTCTTAAAAGGAGGGTCCACAGTTTTTACTGGTGAAGGACTGGCAGCCATGTCTGTGGTTGCCACGGTAATGGTGCTGTCCAGTAGAGCTCTCATGTCGTCAGCACTCTCAATATAGTCTGCATCTCTTTTACTTTGCGAGGTCTGGCTATTCGATCCAATACCAGGAGAAATGGCCACAGGTGTCACTTTGCTGGAAAGTTTCTGCTGTTCGGAAGTCGGTGCTTTAGATCTGCTTGTGCTGTCAGACAAGTTGTTTCGAGTATTGAGATTTGACAAGTGTGTTTGTTGTGACTGTACTTCCTTCTGTTTATCAGTGGTTACAGTGGACTGTGTATCTGCAGAAGGATATTGCTTTTTCATATCAATTTCTGTGGCATTCCTCGAATCCTGACTAACTGTTCTTGGAATACGTTTTACAATCTTGTCTGCTTCCACATCTGATAAAGAACTAACATTTCTAGTATCACTAATCTTTTCCTCCCCAGAAAGATGTCTGTCTTTCGTGAGTGATTGGATAGTCTGTGGTACAGATCCTGCTGTCTGAGCAGTAACCTGAGAAACTACTCTTGGATCCCTTGAACTAATAGAAGGAAATACTTTCTTTTCTAGAGAAATGCCACTGTTAAGAGTTTTACCCATCCCCTGGGTGGCTCCCCCTGGGGGAAAAATCCTGGGACTGGGATATTTGGGACTGCCAGGAGGCAGCTGGATGTCCCTGATACTCTCTTTTGTAGGAGATTCAACTGGGTAGTTTTGTCTTTTTGTATAATCTATTTTTTGACTTAGGTTTGTATTATTTCCACCTTTAGAAAGGTCTTTGTGACCTTTGGACTTTTCGTTATCAAGTCCTGGAAGATTAAATACAAGAGGATGAGCAAGTTTTCTAATTTACACACCATTTGTTCAATGGAGGAATAAAAAGAATACTGAACCTTCACTATTCCTTTAAAATTCATGATGTATATTTTATACATATTAGCTGAATAAATTATCGATAAATCGGCATCTCTGAGAGCTTATAACTTTGAAATCTAGGTACCGTTAATCATAGAGATTGCAATGTCTACCAACAACTTCCAAATTTGCAACAGTCTGACAGTTCTTACATAAAACAAGTTACATTATTAATCCCATTTATCAAGTTATTTAATATGACATCATACAAATCAGTGCAATAAAAGAGAGTTGACAGTCAACAGTTAAAAGTTGGTACATGATAACAGTTGGCCACAATTCAGTCTTACCTGTTTTCATAGTTGTTGAAGTCAGCCCCTCTGTGTTAGACGCCATATTCAAAGCCATGTGTGTCTTCTGAGTAGATCGAACCATTTCTATATTGCTCATACTGCTCATAGTGGTACCCGTTGTGCTGCTCAAACCTCTCTCCACTGATACCGTTGTCATGGTATCCTTCATAATAGGACTGTCCACCTTGGCTGGAGTGGTCAAGCTGACTATTGGACCAGTACTGATGGACATGGCCTGTGTTGTACTGACCGACGATCTCCCCGTGGTCTGAGCGGGGCTGGTCAACAGGCCTGCTGAAGTCAGTGTAGAGCTGACTGCTGGTCTCAATGTAGTCTGAGTGATAGTGACACTGGTCTTGTTGGTATTGGCTATGGCTGTCTTGCAGGTACTTGTGCTGGCTGGGTTTCCGACAGAGGGGCTCTTTACTAAATCCGAATGCTGACTACTGGTAGCTGTCCTCAGAGCACCTGCTCCCGTTTGTGACACAACAATGGAGGACTTAGCATCACTGGAATGGGGGACCGTCTCAGCAAAATCACTATCACTTTTAACCATGGTGATGTCCATCGGTTGGGTTTGCTGATCCCGACCCCCGCTGTTTGATATGTAAGCCACAGGAGGTGACCTCATCTCGACTGTTGCTCCATCTGGTGACCTGAACATCCCCTTGGCCATCCTTGGGTCCCTGGACCTTTTATACAGGGATGCTGGAGAGAGGTCCTGCTCACCAGTGGGTGTCCGTGGTGGTGTCTGAGGCGGTGTCATTTTCCTTTGTTCTATCAACAGTTTCTGCTGAGCCTGAAGCTGCTCGATGTTCTCCGTCAGCTGATTGATGAGAACAGAGATGGACTTGTGGGTCAGTTCTCCCTCTTTAGGGGAGGGGCCCGGTCTGGAGGATATCCCCAGGGGTGGGTTCACGCCAACCCCAGGGCTGCTGGGGATGAGCCTTGGAGAGGTTAACAAGTTCGAACCACCAGGTGGCGCTAAACCATCAAGAGTCTGTGGTGATGCTATAGAGGGCATACTAATGGATGATATATTGTTTTGCGAAGCTAGAGACAAGCTGGACTGGACTGTATCTGATTTAATATAGGAAGATGAAGTAGAAGGGCTCGGGCTTGTGTATGATGTATTTCCTACTGATGACTGGAATGATACACTCATATCTTTTTGTTGTGCTTGAACTATAGATGGCGCCTGCACTTGTTGGACAGATGTCATCAGCTGGCTCTGTCCAGTGGTGCCACCTATTGTAGAGGGGAATGTTATCAGACTTTTTGGGATTGGCTCCTTGAACTGGTATGTCCCTCGTGCTATGGCCAGGTTTCGGTTATTTTGCATAATGCCTTGGTCCTGGAACCCCTTCTCTAACTTGGTGTCCATCAAAAGAGCACCGGAAACAACTTGACTATTAAACCCTGTGTCAAAATGGTCCAAGGGAACGTGTGGAGTGCGAGTGAGTTTTGGTGGCAGCCGGAACTGATCTCCTGAAGCATCTCGCAGACCCTGTACAGGGCTGACCCCTGGTGGTTGCGATGGGAAACCTGGGGCAAAAGGATGGTTCCAGGTACTGCCGCTGGCGTCTTGACGAAGACCAGTGGTGTCATAGGAACCTAAGTATGAAGGCAAAAATATATTAGTACGAAACTTGTCAACGCAGGTTCTTCTTCAATGTGGGTGGCAAAGATGGCCTTTTTTGTTACGAAAGCCTTATTTCAGAAAGTATTTAGACGCATTGTTTTTTAATTTCTGATGAAATGATATTCAAATTTTTGTACCCAGATTTTATCTGGCCTGAAACAACAACCACAACCAGAGAAGCAATCAAATAGCACAGACCTCCGCCAAGGAAATTAATGGATCTTCAAAAATATTTTTAGATTTTAAGTTAGCCCATTTCTAAAATGAAGTCAAAAGTTTTATCAAAGTATGTAACTTTTCGAGTAGACAATCACAAACAAGGGTAAAAAATATACCTCTATGGTGGAGGTACATCTAAACATGGTCTGAGAGATATTTAATCAGTTCAGCACCTACCTCCAAATGCCCGGCTGAAATCCACCCTGACTGCTTGTGACGGTCTGTCTTCTTCAGCTGCTACAGGCGGTGTATAATCTATAAAATGAAAGTGGAGGCAGTGAAATATATGCAAGGATGTCAAACATTTATCTTTAATGTCAACTGTATTAGCAGTGATGCTGACCTAGACATTCTAATTTTTATTGTTGAAACAATTATGAAAAATCTTATTAGAAGCACACCCACATACACACACATATTGCCAAAGTAAAAGTTGCCATTATATTATATTATATTATATTATATTATATTATATTATATTATATTATATTATATTATATTATATTATATTATATTATAATAACAGTCACTGTGAGAGATAAAGTAGAAAGTAAAAGGGGAAAAAATCACGTGCACATGAATGAAGTAGACATGGTGAAGAAAACTAACACCATACTACCCTTGACAAGGAGGTTGAACTCCTAAAAGTATGTTGAGTTGGTAGTTAATCCTGACATTTTGCCTCTCTCACACATAGAGCACTCCTCTTCCCAAATATGCCCTTAAAATCTGTACTAAATTACTGACTTCCCTGATTTTAGAGTGCATTGTAGAGCTCAATCAATGCAAGCAAAATCGACATTCGCTAGCTCAGCACCTGGGGCATATTCCATGTACACACCATCTCAACATTCTTCCATTTTAGGAGTTCAACCCCCATGTTTTATATCAAAGAAACAAGCATTATATCTAGAGCTCTTAAAATAAACAATCAACTTGTAGCACAAGTTAGGAAAAAAAAACAAATGGGTAATAACCTCGAGAGCAAAGAAAGTTCTAGAAATATGTGAGCACATCTCAAACATTCAAGAACAAAACTAAATAAATAAATAAAAGAAAAAAAATAAAGAAAAGAAAACAAAACAACAGAAGTACAAACCATGGCTTTGTCGATTAGTACATGTACCAGACTGAGTTTGTCCTGTCTTGTATCTACCAGAGCCCCCTAGTGACATAGTCAGGCTCCTTTGTGCATGCCGTAAATTTGATCTGTGCGCAGGAGGCGACCTGACTACTTTGTCTATGTATATATATAAAAGCAGGGGAGGACTATGTTACACTACAGAAGTATACTGATAAACCAAACATGACACACTACATAAAATCTATTTCATCACACTCAACAAGAAGCACTTAGTATCTAAAGATAATATTCACACTAATCATATGAATACATGTACCAAACAATTTAACTCAAAAAATAAATAAATAAATAAATAAATAAATAAATAAATAAATAAATAAATAAAATTTAAAAATAATAAAAAAAGCAGACAAAAAGGTTTCAATTAAAGCGTTACAATTACAAAAACAAATCTTTGTTTTTGTCTTTTTTTAATCATAATAAAAGAAAACATTCAAAACATATTCCACACAAATATCAACTACGACCAAGTCTATTTTTTTAACAAGAAAGTAATAAAGACCACAGAACCACTCATTAGTTTACATTATTCCCAAAGCACAACAGCCATGTGTGGTATTAAATGTGGTTGCGTTTACCTCTCATTGCCTCAACTCTGGATTTCTCAGAAATAAAAACACAGTGAAGTGCCATACGCTGCTCACTGGGGGTTGACAGTCCTGGAATTAAGACAAATCTGATCATACTGATTTATCCAGCAAAGACTTTCATCAGCTGTCTTTCCGTGCGAAAATTTGTCTCATTTAATGCTCAAGGTTTCTCAATCTGTCCTAGAACAATGTTTTTCTCTTTTAATGAATTTTTATTTTTTTTCCTGCAGAACACTGTTGATAACAATAAGGTGCTGGTTGTATTATTTCATTCTCTAAGAAGTGATAGCTGAACCAGAGGAAGACTTGGTTTCACAAACTATCATATTTCATGGTCTCAGTCTTCCATAAAAATTACAAATATTTTGTACAACATTAAAAAAAACTTATTCTACAGGTGAACAGACAGAAGAAACTGGCTGCTAACATATCTATTTTTACGAAACCAAAACCTGAGAAGATGCTCCTCACCCAATCTGTGTGTTGCTTCACAATTAGGAAAAAGTAGAGCATCTGCTTCTTCTATTTTTACAATGATGGCCTGGAGTAAAAACAAATCACTACATATACTGTAGAACCATATCTGATGATGAAAAAAACATAACTTTGCATGCATAATTTTATAAAACTAACAGCAAAAAACAGCATTTATATAGAACGAGGAGACAGTTTCCCGTGAATTTCAACTACAGTGAAAAAACATATTGGTCATCAGACCAAAGCTCAGTAAGTGGCATGCTTGGAATGCCACAGCCATTGTACTTGAGGGTATGCTTTGTTTCAGTGGACAATGGAAAATTTAACTCATGGAAGTTTTCTTTTTTTAAATTTAATGTTGTTTCCCCCCACCCCCCCTCCTCCAGAAAAGCTATTTATTTTGCTGTGCTGCCCTTCACCCCATACTCACAGCATCCTTCCTGAGCAGCACAGCCAGAAGACTGTTAAACTTGTTCTGGCAGCCGCCCTGAGGTCGCAGTTCACAGTAGTTGTAAAAGAACCCATTGTTAATGACTTCATGGTGCCTGTCCATCACCAGTCCAGTCAGGTAGCGCTGGGTCACCTTCTTCACAGACATCTGGGTGCTTATGTTCATAGTGTTCCCACTGAAATGGGGGAATTTTGTAAAGATTGTTCTTTCAGGGGCAACCTTGTTATTATCTAAACTTGGTAACTCTAGAGGGTATCTCATTCAAACTTGGCAACTAGAGCACTTTTTATTGATAATAAGTCACTTTCTTAAACCTTAAGAGAATATCACAACAACAGGAAGTTATATATTTTTCCTGAACAATCATTAATTAAGTCAAAAAAAAAATGATCTGTGAAATAAACATCCTGCAAATTAAACACATCTTTAAACTTAAAAATATTTTATGCAAAGATAAAATTAGATGTTCTTGGTACAAATTTTACTGTTTAAACATCACAGACAAGGCCAGTGCCCATACTTACATGCGTGCTGGCTTAACACACAGACCATAAGAGATCATCTCCACTCCACAAAGGAACCCTCCCCTGTTGCTGACCTCCCCCCTCCAAATCAGCACTCCCCTGGGTTTAGGGTCCTCGGACACCTGCTGTCCCATGTCCATTGTCCCCAAGACTGGCCCTGACACTGGACGCGTCTCCGGCTGTGTAACACCGTGAGGGTCTGTGTCCACAAGCAGCTTCTTTGTTTGTGAAATCAGTGCCTGGTGGTCAGAGTCAGATGTCCTCCTTTGACTTAGTTGTGTCTGAACTTGTTCAAAAAATTGCGTCTGGATGTCAGTTCTCTCCTTCTGTGCAACATTGGCATGTGGCTCAGCCTGATGACTTAATTGCGACTGCAATAGTGGTGCCACCTTTTGAGTAAACTGCTTTTGAACCTGTGGTGCAACCTGCTGAGTAAGTGGAGGCTGAAAAGCTGGCGCCATCTGTTCAGTAACCTGGGATTGGACTTGTGGCGCCATCAGTTTGGTAAACGGGGGTTGAGTTTGTGGTGCTCCCTTCTCAGAGAAATGGGAATGAACATTTTGCCCAGCCTGTGGTGGCAAACACTGTCCGTGTGAAGAAAATGTCATTTCACCATACTGTTCCTCCTTTCTTTCCTGTGGGGCACCGCCAATTGGTTGTGATCCTGGTGGAGTGCTAAGAAGAGGGGGACGATGTGAGGTGAACCCAACTGTACCTTTTACTCCTCTGAATGTAAATATAATACAGAAATAATATTACACATGTATATATGAGTTAGCAATGTTTTTAGATTTTATAAATCAAAACCACTACCGTATATAAGTAAGTCATAGTTTTGCTTATTCAAAAATGGATTCCATAAAATGATAAATTAGGTTTTAAAATATCAACTTTGACAGTCAAATATAAATGAAGTCTGTGATACAGTATAACCGACATCAAATACCTGTCACAATAAGTCCACATTACATCAAACAGGAAAGAAGAATTGGGAAAGGTAGCTACTACATAAACCATTTACAACATCACATACTACTCCAACCAACCAGAAATAATCAGCCACTTAATGTCACAATAATCAGAGACACAGCTGGGGTAGGAAAATAGAATCAACCATCCAATTCTAGGTAACAATCCCGTACTTCCACAGGAGATGAGGGTAAAGAATTGATTATTTTCAAGCATACCAATTAGGCAGTGATAATCAAACTGACTGCAGCTTGCCATAGAAATCAACTCAGGCATGAGCCTGGAATTTTCAATAAAAAAATCTTTGAACATATATTGTGATGATACATCTGGTAATGTGTGATAATCTGAGGAACCATAAGAAGTTCTGAACTGAATTAAAAATCATGAAATTCCATGATTTTTCAGAAAAAATCTCATGTCCGACATAATTGGAATGACTGTGCAACATTGAGGCAAATCACAGAGGGAATCGATTGATTTAACCTGAGGTACTGGCCATTTATATTTCATTTCATATAATTACTCAAATTTAATCATCTTAATGATCAATTAACATCTACAATTTAACATAAGCAGAGAGCACAGGGGTATAGATCATAAGGCTGTTTTGGGTGGACTGGTTACACCTCTACAACACCCACATGAATAATACTTACAACTGGACCCTGTAACAATTGACATATTAACCACCACCACACAACACATAACGACTGCATTGTGTCCCATCCCCAACAACCACCACCACACCTACATACAGCATACAACATTAAAAAGCTTCATATGTCATGGGTACCTTAAAGCAACACAAACCTCTCTAATTTCTGCTGATATTCTACTTCTACTTCCAGACAACTACTGTTAGTGTCACTGTCACTGTTCTGTCTTACAGGACCTTCAGGCCTTATTTGCATTTCAGCTTCCTTTACTTGTGCCATCTGATTGGTCAAACCTAACATGTCTGCCTGATATGTTGGTCCAAGTTTATTGCTTCTGCCAAGCTGAGTGTTGGAACCTAGTTGTTCAGCAGAGCCCAGTTGACTGCCAGAACCTAGTTGTCCAGCAGAGCCCAGTTGACTGCCAGAACCTAGTTGCCCAGCAGAGCCCAGTTGACTGCCAGAACCTAGTTGCCCAGCAGAGCCCAGTTGAATGCCAGAACCTAGTTGTCCAGCAGAGCCCAGTTGACTGCCAGAACCTAGTTGCCCAGCAAAGCCCAGTTGACTGCCAGAGACTAATTGCCCACTGGATGGTAGCTGACTGCCAGAACCTATTTGCCTTGTAGAGCCCAGTTGACTGGCAGAACCTATTTGCCTTGTAGAGCCCAGTTGACCACCAGAACCTACTTGCCTAATTAAGTCCAGTTGACCGCTAGAGCCTAGTTGACTGTTAGAACCTATTTGTCCAGCAGAGTCCAGTTGACTACTTGCAGCTATTTTTTTCCCACTGTTCAGTTGAGTCATGGATCCCATGCGACTAGTGCCAAAATGCAGGGTTTTGCTTGTGCCACCTATGCCCAGATAATTCATTAAATTTTGATAAAGCTCTGTCCTGTTCTCCTGCATGCTCCTTTTGGTAGTATTTGGCAAAACTGGAGGCTTTTGAGCCACTGTCTTTAGCTGTGAAAACACTCTCTCTAAATCATATACAGTATTAATAGATCTTGGAGCTTCTTGTTTGACATGAGGTCGAGTCTGTTTCAGTGATGGCACTGTTATAGACTGCAAAACAGAGCATTCGCTGGCAGTTACAGTGCTACTAGAAACATCTGGTGCTGGGTTAATATAGGTGGCAGTTTGTGAGGTACTGATGGAAAAATCAGTTGTCGTCTGCCTCTGTGGTGTGGGAGACTTTGGTGAGAGCATTTGAACAGGTGTTTTGGGCAACTCTGCTGGTTTGTCTAGTATGGTTTTTATCTGCGTTGTCCCTTCATTGACAGACATATCATTCTGTGTACGTACTGGAAGTAACAGTTCCCTCTGTGTGCCCATGTCTGTGTCCAGAGCCTTAGAATTTGCCTTCACTTCTGTAAGCACATCAAGATTCTTAGTTCCGCTTGGCTTAACGGATTCTCCGTCATGCAATGTTGTCCTTGCTTGAAGAACCTGAATTTCAGATGCTGTTTCCTTCGTAGGCTCATCACTAGTACGTCTGGCTGGGGACCTTAAACAGGGATGGGCACTTATTTTGTCTGCAGAAACCACTGGACTTGACTGGGAACCAGAAGAAACTGATGGCACTGCAACATCTTTACTTTTAGTTGTGCTTTTATCAGCTGATACTGGAAACCAACTTCCTTGTGAGGGATTCTGGGACTTAGCAGCACCTACAGAGGGCAGCACATGCTGGGGGGACTTGGGTACAGTACTGGGAAGTCTGCGCGGCAAGACAGGACTTTTTGGACCATTTAAAGTCGGCTTAGGTTTCTTAGTCTGAGAACCAGCTGCAAAAGCAGGCTTATCTGGGGTCTTAGATATACGTTTCCCCCACAAGGGTTGAACAGAGTTGCTACTACTACCACTAAGATTACAGTCATTAACATATCTCGTAGTGACATTGGAAGATGCCATTTTTGACTGACTACCAGACCTGCTACGGACTGGGGGGTTGTTTTGACTGGGGGTGGAGGCCACACCCTCTGATACTGAGGGGAGCTGTCCAACTTTCCTACTGAGAGGTCCTTGTTTTAAGGAGCGTTTTGGGTGGTTAGTCATGGGACTTATTGGGCCACCTCCCTGCTGTTTGTTAGTATCCCCAACTCTGCTGTGGTCGGCAAGAAAAACAAACCTTTTGCTGGTGGGTTTTTTGGCAGACTTTGCTACACTGGACTTAGCTGCAACATTGCTGGATTTTGTGCTTGACTGTGAAGTGGAGTCTGGTATGTAAGTGAACTCCACTACGGCGTGTGGTAAAACCTGACGTGGACGCTGTTCAATGCCAAGGTCTCCATATTCATACAGGTAAATCTGAAATGGAACATGGTGGCTGTCAGTCTGAAGGGTTAATTTAAAATGGTGCAGGGTAAGGCCAGACAAAATGGTAAACTAGCATGACTAACCCTTAATATTAGATCACATTTTTCAGCATCTGTTTTATAAATCTATTTTTTTAACAAGTCTTCCAGCTGTTTGAATTTTATCAAGCCTTCCAGCTGCAAAATTAGTTGTCCTCTGCTGGAAGAGGCTGTCCAAATGATGGCTGGACAGCTCACTGGCTAACCCCTTGAACACCCATAATATTTCTGTCCCTTATCCTTGCAAAACTATTTCCTTATGAAATGTACACTAATACATAATCTAGACGTTTTTTTTTCCTTTTCTATTCAACCTTGTTTTACCTCTCCCATTACAGATTACACTAAATCTAAAAACCCTGGATTACATTTAAGCTGTTATTAAGACTTAACACCATGCCTCCGAAGTTCATCCACGGATAAAATATGGCTGGCCCACTTGAAAGCTTACCACGTAATCCCTGCAGGGAATCTATTCAGTGTATATTAGGGGATTAAGCAGCAAGCTTTCAAGTGGGTCTGCCATATCTGATCCATGGACCTGTTAGACCACGGATCAACTTGTTCTGAAAGCCCTCTAAAAGTGTTGAGCAAACAAGCCAAGGGAGCTTAACACATCAATATTACACAGGCGGATGAAGGATTATGCTGAAGAAACCGCACTAGGAAATTAGGCATTTCTTCTAAGTTGATCTGGCATAGTGCTGTGCACATAAAAAACACTGACAGGAACTATTGGTAACTTGCTGGATACAAATGATCAAATATACTTATGCAACTGACTAATAACATTATATGAACTTATTATTAAACAAAAAAACAGGATTTTGTGATGTAAGGAAAAAAAGAATTCAAAGAAACA
>NW_019775540.1:230882-281856 GCF_001039355.2 Lingula anatina
TTTTATCTTTAATCCGCCCCCTGCCCTGCTCACGGTATATCTTCGGCGGAGAATCGTTCGCGTAATATTCTCAGGACTTTGTTCGCGTAAGATCATATCAGAGGGAGATCGTTCGCGATCCTTGCTAGACGAAAAGGCAATTTTCACATCTTCATCGGGAGATTGTTCGCGATGTAAGCAATAATAAAATGCAGTTTTCATATTAGTTCAAGGAACTTAAATTTCGGAAGATCGTCAACGGGAGATCATTATTTTAACTCCCAGTAAATTTTAAGGAAGTTACAGATGTTAATTTTAGAAGGCCTGACGCTCAATCCTGGGAAAAGCCCTGCATGCAACAAACGTTCCCAAGTGCGTAATTTTTTTTAACATGTCGCGTCCAGGTTATGATGCAAGGTTGCAATTAGGCTTATCTTGATCCTTCTCCTCTATCAGGAGGTATGTTTCTTACCGAGAAAATAATTCTCAACATGTTTTCGGGTACAGTAAGTTAAATATAACTTAATCGAGATGCACTAATAAATAGATTATTATTTACCACCAGAAAATGACTTAAGAAGTAGTAATAAATATCCCACAATATGGGAGGGTCAAAGATAACAGTCGCTAAGGATAAAAGCCCAAAGACCGGATTTTTGAAAATTTCGTCATACCCAGGAGTCGGGGAGAGGTAATTTTGAAAAATTAGTCGGATTTACACAATTAAAAATATTAATTAATTTTTAAGCGACGAAATTTTCAAGACTTTACCGTAACCCTTAATATTAGATCACATTTTTCGGCATCTGTTTTATAAATCTATTTTTTTAACAAGTCTTCCAGCTGTTTGAATTTTATCAAGCCTTCCAGCTGCAAAATTAGTTGTCCTCTGCTGGAAGAGGCTGTCCAAATGATGGCTGGACAGCTCACTGGCTAACCCCTTGAACACCCATAATATTTCTGTCCCTTATCCTTGCAAAACTATTTCCTTATGAAATGTACACTAATACATAATCTAGACAGGTTTTTTTCCTTTTCTATTCAACCTTGTTTTACCTCTCCCATTACAGATTACACTAAATCTAAAAACCCTGGATTACATTTAAGCTGTTATTAAGACTTAACACCATGCCTCTTCATAGCTGAGGCCATATTCACAACCGAAGTTCATCCACGGATAAAATATGGCTGGCCCACTTGAAAGCTTACCACGTAATCCCTGCAGGGAATCTATTCAGTGTATATTAGGGGATTAAGCAGCAAGCTTTCAAGTGGGTCTGCCATATCTGATCCATGGACCTGTTAGACCACGGATCAACTTGTTCTGAAAGCCCTCTAAAAGTGTTGAGCAAACAAGCCAAGGGAGCTTAACACATCAATATTACACAGGCGGATGAAGGATTATGCTGAAGAAACCGCACTAGGAAATTAGGCATTTCTTCTAAGTTGATCTGGCATAGTGCTGTGCACATAAAAAACACTGACAGGAACTATTGGTAACTTGCTGGATACAAATGATCAAATATACTTATGCAACTGACTAATAACATTATATGAACTTATTATTAAACAAAAAAACAGGATTTTGTGATGTAAGGAAAAAAAGAATTCAAAGAAACAACTAAGTGGCCTTATGACCTACAGTTTAGAGGTTGTGATAGGCAACAAACCACCAAAAAATAAAAATCAGACAAAAAACACACAAAAGAAAAGCACCACAAAACAAACACGCACTCACAAAAATAAAATAAAAAAATAAAAATAAATAAATAAATAAATAAAATAATAATGTCTGACAAAAGGACCTGGGTAGACTGGAAGGCCTGCAGCATGGTCACTGCACTCAAGTTAAAGGAGTTGGCTGTCTTGGAGACATGACAGTCACAGTTGGGGGTGGGGTCCAAGTGAGCACTACTCTCCAACATACGCATGGTTTTCCCCTGGAAATATTATGGTAAAAGCATCTTAAAAATATGACATACAGAGAGGACTGTTAGAAGGATACCGGATTCTTGTCTGGCTTGTGTGGACAACATCATTTTTCTATCATAATAATTCTTTTTTTTTTTTTGTTTTTTTTTTTAAAGAACATGAGCGTTAATACTTAAGTGAGAGAGAGAGAGAGAGAGAGAGAGAGAGAAAGAGAGAGAGAGAGAGAGAGAGAGAGACTCTTACTTACACATCACAAAAACAAGATCAAAATGAAACAATAGAATATGGATAAAATACCAGTTTGCTATAATTTCATGCTTAGCAGCCAACACAAAAAAAAACAAAAAAACAAGGATATTAAACACACGCACACACTCTCTCACAAAGGAAAGAAACAGTAAGAAGCAAATTACCTTCATGATCTTAAATATAATTAGCTTTGCAGAGAATCCGAACTGCATAGGTACCTGGCGAACAATATCTGCGTGACGGCAGAGGCTGACACCTGAGGAAATTAATTAGACATCAATACGTCAGCAACATTTATCGTGACAAAAATAAGCCAACTAAACAAGCTTAATTGACATCCTGACACCAGAAATTTGCCAACACTTCTATTGTCTCCATGGTTATGAAACACGCAGCATGGCTCTCAAGTGTTCTTTGGCAGGTGCAGTTTCCACAGAACCTGAGGCTCACTTTCGTTTTGCTTCTAATTTGGACCCAACAAGTGTCATTGTAACTCCAGGATCTGGTTGAGAATGAGTCATGAAAAATAAGCCCTTGATTACTGGGAATCCTCTTCAGAGTCACGAGCCTGTTTGTTTAGATGAACAGGGATGAGAGCGCTATTTACAGACATGAGCCTAGGTTTTTTTTTTTTTTTTAACCTATGAACATTTATGAAATCTCAGACAAGATGAATCTCAGGAACCATCAGAATTGAATTAAAAAATGCGAAATTCCACTTTTCCATGGAAAAAGTTATGTCTGTATTCAGTGAAAAGGTCAGCCCTCCTTCTCCTCCTCTCTACTTTTTTATTGCAGATCTGCATCCATCTCAAAAATGATATTTTTGGGTCACAAAAAGTCGAAATTCTGCCAATAATCAGAAAAAAACTTACACCCCAGATATAACAGCCATTATTCATGTCATTTCAAAAGAAAGTATACATCTGAGTCAAATCAATGACATATTTTGTGTAACATTTGTATTATTTTGACTTCCCTCATTATTTTCACTGTTTTATTCAATAATGCCCTCCAAGAAATCAACAGTAATTAAAAACAACAAAAATTTATATTAACAAACAAAATATCTGCATCACTAACAAAACCAAAATGTTCACTTTCTTTGTGGAAACCTTTCATTAAATTGCATCTAAGACTTGACACAACAACCCCCACCAACCACCAGGATGAACCCCCCCCCCCCCCCCCCCCCCCCCCAATTTCCTGTAGTACTACGTATCCAGGATACTATGAACTCAAATTGTTCACAGTCACATTTACACTATATAATGGACAAAGATCCTTCTTTGTGTCATCACAGCCATCTCCCTTTTTTCCCCAGAAATAATACTTCAAATATAATACTCCAAACTAGAATAGTAAAGTAGCTTCATAATAGGCAATTATATACAGGAAATGAGTTCTACTCTGGGATAAGGATTAAAGCTCAATTCTTAGTAAGTAATATAAATACAACATATCTTGAATCTAATCTTATCCATCCATTTCTTTTTATCCAGTGTAGTATGACAGCAGCCAAGAGAACATATGGATGTACACATTTTTAAATTGAAATGTTCATCTAACTATTAATATCATTATTGTCATTAATATTCAAATTTTAGATTAAAAAGACTTTTATTAATTGACTATATCCAGAAGGTTAAGAATATTGGAGTTCAAAGGTCAAGACTGTTCAACGTGTATACCAACAAGCGTCTACAAAGTCAACTCTTATTTAGTCACCGGTTTAAATGTCTATTGTTTCAATCTCAAATGACACTTTCTGATAGTGTTAAAATGTGTATGGCATGGGTTTCTAATTTCTTTCCTTCAAAAGCATATTATTTACTAGTACATGCTTCTGTTGGGGGCATCACTTTCAAGGGCCTAAAAATTTATCACTTTTTTTTTCATTTTAGGCCTCAGAGAGGTAGAGATAATGTTTCCATCTTGCCCATGTTTCTATGTTATATTTAAACTCCACAAATGCTCATATGTGCTTTCCCTTGGCTTCAGTTTAAATATAGAAGAATGAACTTACCCATTTCTGGATTCCCCAAACATGATGTACTGCAATTCCCAATGTTAACTCCCTGGGAGCATATTCTGTTCACCTGTAATAAAAATAATGTGAGTGCACTGACTAATTCCTACAATCTAAAAACATTACACTTAGAAAAGATGCAAAATGCATATATTTGAGGGCCAGTTGTTTAAAAAATTAAACATCTGCTGACATAAAATTCTGTAATGCATCTTTCTTTTCTTTCTTTTTTCTTTTGAAATTTCAAATTGAAAAATTTAATTCAAAACCATCAAAAATATAACTGATACTTGAAAAATAACTACCTAACAAATGCATTATCCAAGTAAGTTGCAAGACTACATAAGGAAATTATACTAGGTGCATTTTTTTCAACACACTTTACTTCATCGATTGTTTCAAAATTAAATAATTCATTTCAAATTAAGTCACTTACATTATAAAAGTGGCATAAAAATCACATTTATATGTTCTGATGTTATCAGCAAATTAGGGTAAAATGTTAATCTGAACATCTTTCATAATAAATTTTGTGAACCCCCATGAAAACAAACAAACACTCTCTCTCTCTCTCTCTCTCTCTCTCAGAAGACACTGATCCAGGTAATTTTAAATAGGAAAAGACACTCGCTCTTCCAGTTTTCACTCACCTCACTTTGTGACGTACTACACAAGAAGGCATAGCTGGTTTGTACTTCACGTCCTGTCAACTCTTTCCTTTTCTCATAAAACTGAAAAAAAAAAAAGACCGAAACTCTGTTGACTATTGGAATTTTTTTCACCTACATGTCAAAAATAAAGGATAGGAATGATTCTTAAAAAGCATATCCATGCCTGGTGTTGCAAATTGAAACAGAATATATATAAGACAGTTTTTATTCATTTCTTTATTTCTTTTCTCTTTTTTCTTTCTTTTAAGTAATCAGCTTCCAATTAAATAAAACCCTTCAAGTATCATAAATATCACCACTGATTCTTAAAAAGTATGAAAATAGATCAAATAAAATTGCTCAGAGCAAAGCCTTGCAAATTATATAATATCAAAAAACAAACACGAAAAATCTCTTACTAGTAAATGGCCTCTACCTCTATGGCCTCTATCACAAAAATAAAAATAAATAAAATACCAGCAGAGAATAACACTTGTGACTAAACCATGCAGAGCACTGTCATCAATGATCCCACAGTAAAAAAAAAATAGGAGGCCATTTCTATTCTCTCTCTCTCTCACACACACACACACACACACACACACACACACACACACACACACACACACACACACACACACACACACACACACACACACACACACACACACTGGGTGAAATAAAATGCCTAAAGAGAAAATGATCACTTTTGCAACTCGTCTCGTCTAATAATCCTTCAGTTTTCAGAAAAGGTTCTACCAACATTTTTACTGGTGGTTAATTTCACTTATAAATCATCCTTCACTTGTTTTCTGTTTCTAAATAGTCAGTAGCTATGTACAACAAATGTAATACTTTATAATATCATAATTGTCTACATATTCTGTTAAAAAAAATCCAATATTTCTTTACCTATGTATGGTTAATTAGAGTAACTTTCCTTTGAATCGCCCATTGGTTTTCAAACTGTCAATAGTAATCCACAACAAATCTAATACTTGGTAACCTTATGAATGCACTAATTACTTCAGCAGATGTCTAATAAACAACATTTGCAGGAAACTAATTAGTACAGGGTGGTATGAAGAATATAAGAATTCCGTATTAAGAATCACACTCTTGATTACGGATTATATTCAACATCATAGTCTTAACATGATATATAAAGGTGTCACATCTCAACTTCAGATGACCCCAGTATTTTCTCCACATGCAACAAATAAGTAGACCCGGGGTCTGTGCTATGGAAGAATTCTGGCCAGATCTCTGTCTGAAATTTCTGACCAAAAATTTGGTCTACTTTAGTTCATTCAAAGTGCGTGTGCGCATGTGTGTGTGTGTGTGTGTGTTTGTGCATGCATATTTCACTGTGTATGTATGTGTGTGTGTGTGCATGTGTGTCACTGTGTTTTTGCGTAAGTTTGTGAGTGTAATTGACTGTGTGTCTGTTTGTGCATGCGTGCATGCATAGTGTTTACAAACATTTTGCATATATGTATATATGTATGTATGTATGTGTGTATATATGTATGTATGTATATATGTATGTATATATGTATGTATATATATATATATATATAATTTCAAACCCTCCGTTTCACCATGTTATACCATTTTTTTTCAGTAAACCTCTCCTTTTCATGCACAAGGATATACTAGTAAAAACAAATTGATTTCTTTATGTCTACACAAAACTATAACAATGAATAAGTCACATCATGGTTTAATATCTATAGTATATGTTCCTGTCTGTAAAGATTTTTCAACAAATTTCACAAAGTATCTATTAGCCACTTCTGTTCTGTTTAAAAAACTTTGCCAAACAACAAATCTTTAACCATATAAATGTTAAATTGGCCAAAATAAATTATTTCTCTATCTTACAATTAATATTTATGTGTTAGCCTCCACTTTAAGTGTGATGAACTGTGATAGTTAGGTTCCTCCGAAAACTTTTTTTTTTAAAAACCAGCACCTTAACAATGTACCATATATTTTAATGGTCTGTAGGCAAATCCAGGCATTTCTACTAGCTAACAATCAATATAGCCAATACCTGCATTGTGAGTCTTACAATTATAATGAGGCTCGTTCTAATATAGTAAATAGATTGATTTTTTTTTCCTCCACTCTCCTGGTGGTTGATGATTTATTCCTTTGTCTGCCTACAAAGTGCATTAAATTTACATGACACGTTTTCTTCAAATCGTCATCCCTTTAAAAATGTGGGATCATTATGCCAACATTAAACATATAGTTCTGAATACATTTTAATTATCATGTTCAGGGGAAATGAAGTTGGTGAAGAAAAGCTGCATTTTTAGGATGACAGACACTTGTTAAGGGGGGGGGGGTTAAGGGGGGAGAGGGGGGAGCAGGAGTGCTGGCCAGGCAACAGCCCAACTGTCTTCTAGACTCCTTGTTTTAATTTCAAACATTCAACTTTTCAGATTTAATTATTAGATCATATGGAACCTATACAGTACAGCCTGCCTTAGTGTGAAAATTAACCTGGACATCCTATATCAAAATAATGGCTAAACACCTGGTCCAGTTTTATCAATACTGGATACTGCTATCCCACGGATAATGCTAATTAGAAAAAAATTGCTATCCTCTAGACTGTTATCCTAAGGATAACAGCAACTATTAACAAGTGGATAGCAATATCCGAGACAAAAATAAAAACCAGGCCTTTGGGAAATGTTACTTTACCAAAGTATGACTGTCAAGAGAACAACAATAAATGTTATCCTTCGGATTTCCTTAGGATTGAACTATCCAGCCTAGGTGAAACCTATTCTTAGACTGCGTTCCCATAAACCCATTGTACTAACTGGATTGATCCTACTCTGTGGGGCTTTTAGTGTAATCAGCTTAAGTGTCTGGCACGCCCCTGAGTAGGTGTGCAAGATATTGATAGAAGCCGAAGACACTGCATACAAATTAGCAAGAATCCCTGCCAAGTTAGATCGATCCAGCTAGCAAGATTGGGTTGTGGGAATGGGCCTTTGATTTCACGCAGCCCCAGACGATCCCATATCGTTAGGCACGTGTCTTCAGAATGACACACTCATGACAGCAAACAGGTTTTCTATTGCTCATCATATCCTAAAGCAAAAGAGGGGAAGGTGGCATCTACCGCACCTTTCTCTTCCACAAAGCAGGCACATGCTTGTAAAAGTTTTCCACACTAATACTTCCCTTAAACATCATATTTAATTATCCTTAGACACCCAAAGCTTTATTGTACTTATTTTCTTCTATGGTATCAACATTACTGTTCAACACCCAAAGCTTTGATCCACTGTTTCTTCTGTAAAATATAAAACCTCATATTTTTTTAAATACCCACCACCTTCTGTAATAATTTATTGTGAACCAGCCATGCTTTGGTGAATTTAAAATTCTTCTCTGCTGCGGGATCCCTAAAACTCCTCTGTATCAGTGGATAGAGGTCTTGGAGATATTCTCTGGAGCCGAGGTCAACTACTTCTAGGAGACCTGCAAGACAGAAAATCCATCATTAACCACTCAGTTCTATGGCTGAATTATGTATAAACTGAAAATCCTGAAAACGTTCCTTGCCATTTTTCATCGCATTTAGAAAATGATCAGAATGAAAACTAAAATCTGCAAATAAAGCATAATCCTGAAAAATTTAACCCATACAATTACATGAGACTATCAATAATTTTAACTACACTGACTGTGTTACATGGAAAAATTAAGCTTGCTCGTATATATTTCTGGGGGAAGTTAATTGTAAAGTCCACAACTGGTTTCAGTTTATAGAAGTTTATTTATTACTGCTACATAACCATCTCAATCTCCATTTCAAAGTATAAGTCTAATGGCTGAAAATAGCAATAGCTACAAAAAAATGGTCCCTTGAAGCCCACAACTCATATATATCATTATGTGACAAGTGCAATGTCAGTATGACTTTTCTCTGTAAGTTACTAATATGATATTTGACACCCAAAAAGACAAGCACAACTGTAACAGACAGTGACAAAGAGAAATTATAGTCTGGCTGCAGATACATGCTGAAAAAAACCTTGATAATACACACGAGGTGATGTAAATGAGGAAATTGAAAAGTAACAATGCTCTTACCTTATCTGATTACAGATATTTAGACCTTTACTGACAATGCAAACAGACAGAAAATACCTTAGAAAAAAATTTTTTACAAAGAGCATCTTGACAGCGCAGATTTTCATCAACCTGAAGGTAAAACGTAACTTACTAATAATGAAATTAAGTTTTTAAAATCTTGCTAAAACCTTTAGCCCGCGATCATTCAAAAATGTACACATTTTTTTTTTTTATCTCTTGAAGAAATGTGAACATTACCTCAATCAACGATAGTGATTCACTTTTAAAAATATCTTGTAACTATTACATCAACACTGATAAAAAAGTACTAAATGACCTCCTTTGGTGGAAGAGATAAAAAAAGAACAGCATACAACTGAGCTGGATAAATCTATAATTGGCAAAAAATACACCCATAAATTCCCTTTTTGACAAAGGAACACATATAATTAGAAATATAATCATATGGTTAATGCACTGATGATAAAAACAAAAATAATTTGCCTTAAGCACTCAATGCTGTTCACAATAGGACTATAGTAGTTGCTACTGGTACATGCATGCAAAATTTGAAAAGCAAATTGAAACTATAAGGGCTGCATTTCTAGTAAATGATTAAGTGATGGTTCGGTCAAACAAAGACCTACCCCTATATGACAGTTTACAGTTTTATAAGTGAATCTCTTTTGTTAAAAATGATAATAAAATTTCACATTGTCAGCTAGAAATCCATCTTCAACTCAGATCCAGATAATCCATGGGGAACTGAAGTTAGAGAATTGATATATTTTTATTTAAATTATTCAGTTTATCAAAATGGCAATTTTCGCCCCTGTACTAAAAAGGTACCCTGAGCGTCAGAGCAACGTAAAAGCAAGCTTGCTAAATATACCTTGTGGTGGAGTCGCTTTTACTAACTCTGAAGACCAGCGGCCATGAAAGTTTTCCATCAATCAAATAGAACTGCTCCGCAGTGAAAATGCAGTTGAATGTCATCAGACCAAAATAAAACGTAAAACAAATTTAATTCTGCTTTATTTAATTTTGTCTGCTGTATTTAAGATGTAAGGTGAAAAAATAAATAATATTCTTGGAAAGAAAAGATATATCCAATGTTTTTGTATTTTTTGCTTATCAAAGAACATTTAGTCCTGAGATATACACGTGCACAATACATGTGCTTGCCGTGTGCCAAATTTGACAGCTACACTGTATGCCCGATACCACTATAAGGGCTGCGCAATGGCTACACGAAAATAAGTTTTTACAGCAGAATGTTGCTTGTATTGTGGCACTGACCTTCGACTGCAAGATATTTTCATTTCAAACATCTAACTCCGCGTCAGGCACTTTAATTGCTTCTTGTCTCGCCTGCACGAGACTTCAGCACAAGGCGGGAAAGGCAGCTCCAGGCAGCCAAACCTGTGATGTACAAGACTTATGACTTCCAAATATGGATCCAGGCAGACACAGCTGTGACGTGTGACTTCCAAATATGGAAGCGCCCCAGGCAGAATTTTGAAGAAGAACGCCCCCGAGTTGCCACTGTTCGCTAGAGTCTGGTATTGCTACTATGGGTTATATATGAAATTAAGATCGAGCTGGCAATACCGGAATCTAGAACCTAGGGTATAATAAGGCTGCCGACACAGATTCATTAAAATGCATTCATATGAAGTCATACAATTTGGGTTATCTTATAAACAACCAATTGAAAGAAGAGCACTTTCAAACTTCTCTATGCAAAAACTTTGGAGGACTACAAGCTCAGCATTTGTTTCCAAAAATCAAGCTTAAAAAAATATTAGCGGTCGCTAACAACAGTTTCTCTTAAACGGTTTATAACCAGTAGAAGAACAATCTCTAGGAAAGAAAAACAATGGGCTGCACATACTGATTATTATAAAAATACTTGCACATAAAATTGTCTTGTTTTAGGATTATTTTAAACAGATCAGTGGACAAAACTTTAAATAGTATTACTAGCATTTTAATAACACATAGTGAAGTTGCCTGCCAGTGGAATATATATGGATATTCTCAGGGTTCAGTGCTTGACCTTTGTGCCCAAAGTACTGCACTTTTTGATAGGAACACGGGAGAATAATAGAATGGATATGAATAAATGCTTTTGTTGTTGATTCTGGTAATTCAAGACTTGATCCTGGTTCATTCACCGGAAAAGACCCTTGATTGAGGCAATGCACAAAATGCACAGTACTTGCACGACAACCACAAGTGCGTTGTTTAGTACCACTCGTGCGTTGAATAAAAAAATGAAAGCAACGCCATGGCACTTCAAAAACGATAAATAAGCTTACCTTTCTTATTTTGCTTCGGGATAGTGAATTTCTTCAGGCCATCTATATCGTCTGTAGCCAAATCACTGTCTATCGAGGACCCCCTACGTGACACAACAGGGCTAGGAGCAACAGAGTCCTCTTCCTCTTTTTTCGGTGGGGTTTTCCCCAGGACAGAGGCGGTCTTGTCCGTGTGCTGATTGTCAGCAATGCCATCGGATCCAATGGAGCCGCTCTGTATCAGTTTGTCGAACAAATTCTCCATTTCAAATGACATTCGTGCAAGATTTTGTTCCAAAACATTGTCGCGCTTCCTACAGGGACGACTCCATGTGTCTTTGGTCCAATCAGATCGGGTGTTTGTTTTTAGAAATGACGTGTATGTAAGCGCTGCGTTGAATGGCTACTTGCAAAAAATCTCACCTACTGCAATCGCAGAAAACTGATCCACTGGCAAACGGTGATGACAGGCGACCTCCTCTCTCTTTTTTTTTCAAAATAATATTGGCGCAAACCCCACCAGTAATGATGACAATACCGAATCTGATATCAAAGAACTAAATTTATGTCAATTTGCACTAAATTGGACTGTGGCCCTGTAAAAGTTTTATTTACATTTGAATTTTAATTTCCCTGGTGTATAATGAAAGTAGTTGTATAAAACTAAGATCTAATATACCATAATATATCCGTTTATTAGATCTTAGTATAAAATATCCCCAGTTTTCTAGGGCTAACAATTCTAGTAACCAGACACTTGCTTACGTATGGCAAAGGAGTAGCCCAAGCACCTTTAATTCAACCTAACCCCTCCCCCTCCATGTACAAACACACGCACACACACACACACACTATTAAAGATGCCACAGAATTGTTGCCTACTGTTGCATTGTAGTTGCATAAGGATAAAGACAGGTGCAAAACAGAGTAATGAGGGGCACAGCAATGTGAAATGCTTGGTTAAGCCTTTTTTTTCAAGTACACGTGGGGGGGGGGGGTAACATATTTTAATTGGTGCCACAAGTACTTTTTTTTTCAAAGAAATCATTTATGTTAACTTGAAATGCTCAAATATATAGGGACAATATTTATTTCAAGTGATACTTTTTACTCCTACAGTTCAGACATATAATTATTTCAACTTTTATTAGCTGAGAATGATCACTGCTTGAACATTCTGAGAAAAAAACAGTTACAATTAATGAAATGATCTTACATACACATTCCACAAGTACATGTTTTTGGAATTAAGTCATTAACATTCATTTCAAACCAATTTGAAATGAGAAAAATTATTAACATTACTAGTGTAAGCATCACCTCATTGTTTTAAGTTTATCCTATCAATCACAAATACCAAAATCATTTCACAACAATGTTGACAAATCTTCACAATATTCTAGGTACGTAGAGTCATTCAATATCATCACTGAATCTGACACCAAATCTTACCAGTTATAAACACACTACTCAGCGATACTCGTGAACCAAAAATAATTCAATCTTATTTTTTATTTCTTCCATCACAACTGCACAATAGTGCACACACGCTGTGCTGAGCTGTCAGCTAGCTCAACCATGCCCCTAACAAGGCTTATTCTTTTCATCATGTTCTTTATTCCATAGTCACAGACCCTAGAGGAAATGAGGGCTTGAGCTTCTTCCACTTTAAAACTTTTTTTAGCAGCATCTGTCTTTAAACACAAAAAGGGGGGACAGATTGGGGGGGGGGGGTTAAGAGGGATTTCCCCTTTCCCTTTTTTTAACTTAGTGGTAATTAAGTTCTCCCTACAATTAAAATTTGTTTGAATTCCTTTGGGTCTGCATGGACAAATGTATAGTATAAGAGATTGCTCCTGACTGAGAGAAGCCATTTGAGTATATAATTAAAAGTCTTGGAAGTCTCTTCTGTAATATTCATTGTAATATGTAGTTCTTATGATGTGGCTATGTTTGACAGGTAAGCGAGATCTCCAATTATAATGTTCATAATATGAGCAGTTCTTTATACTGGGTATCATCATGTTCATAACAACAATAATTTAAAAATAACATGTACAATAAAAGAATTTATGTTCAAAAGTATGCAAGTAGAAGATTTCCTGGATTGGAAGGACAGATATTGGAATCTATTTGTACATAGCTCCCATAATTTAATCTTATGATGTTTTGAGCATCCTTTTCACAATAATGTCATAATGGTTTAAAACCATCCCTTCTGATTTACGCATAAATACATTTACACAAAACTTGTTCTGTCAGTTTTTGTCTTTTGAAGAGTATTCTTTATCATAACTGTTATACTTCTTGTAGTGATAAAGATGATTGAAGTTAAAGAATCCGTAGGGATATTCGTAGAACTTGTCGTAGCCGCTACCCTGACTGCTCCCGACTTCATCATCATCATTCATAACTGAGTCATCCTCCTGGAATTGACAAAAAAATAATTAACAATTTCAAGGTTAACATATTTCAAGAAAAACAATATTTAGAACTGATTGTTGTATCCGATGTAAGTAGTTATAGTCTTTTAGAAATAACCACTAAAAAAACACCTTAAAATCACTACAAGTATACATGGCCAGTATTGAAAGAATGAAGAATTTAATTATTGAAAGGGAATAGACAAATAAATATTAAATAAACTAGAGGATCAGAGAGGCGATACCGCCTCCTGGTATTGTACCACCAGCTGGAGTAAGCGTAATTGTATGGGAAAAATGTGGGAAGGGGGGTAGGACATCATTTAAGTGTTGTGATTGAATGTGGGGAGTGCAGTAATGATTTCTGTTATATGATATGATTTTTAATTNTGATAAACAAACAAACAAACAAACAAATAAATACAAAGGTGTATGTATGATTAAAACAGTTAAAGAAAGACTAAACAAACAAACAAACAAATGACGAAAATTATTAATAGGAAATAAAAAATTCCCATGGACCACTAACCTGATCGCACTCCACTTCGCTCCCATCTGAATTCCAGCCTCCTCCTGACCCTGACCCCTCAGAGTGACCTCTAGTGGAACATCCTGGAGTAAGAAAATAGAAACATGCCCATGCAGTAACATCAACATTTTTATTCAGCCTATCATATACACTGCATGCCAGAATTATTAAATGTGAAAAAGATATTTAAATATCAAAAACATTATAGTTATAATTATGGCTCTCAGATCTTACCTTTTCTTTGTCTTATTTGAGTGTCTGGTACTGATTTACCACACAAGAGGCTTTTACAAGCTACAATTTCATAGTTGCTTCCTAAAAATAAATTATTTTGAAAAGATGAGCACAATACTTTAAGAAGTAGGTTAAATTAAAATGCTATATTAGTTATACACCCAATATTGTGGAAACATTGATGAAGTAAAATATATATAGTCTAACTTTTTTTCTACAAACGTTAATCATATTAATTTAATTATCAATCATTTACGTTTCACAATTCTTAAAAATTACAAAGAGAGTGACAAGGTGAAAATGAAAACATATATTAACTGATATATAAAAGATAAACCTGTATGAATCAGAACAGTCACTCTCTCATTAAATACATAACTATTACAAATTAACAAAATGTATCATTTTATAACAAATCACCTATGCAGTCATTGCCATTGTTCTGTGGTTCTGGACAGGAGCAGTTCCTGAACCTTGCCTTGTAGCCACTCCCACAGGACTGGGAACACACCCCCCACTCCGCCCACGAACACCAGTCACCATGACCTGAAATACAGAAACACACACATTACGTATGTTTTGGGTAAAGAGAAAAGAGGGAAGATCAAGAACAGCATGGTGCAGAACTGTGTCCGAGTTGTGAAGAGTCAACTGCATGTATAGTACATGTCAGACTGTACAGTATAAGTACTTACTTGGGCATGTTATATTGTTGTGACACTTCCTTTGTTCAGTAGCATCTCCTATACAGTTAAGGCCGCCCAGTTTGGGGCTGGGGTTGTTACAAGCTCGGAATCTGAGCTGCACCCCTCTGATACCACTACACGGTGGAGCCTCACATGTACTCCAGGAGGACCACGACGACCAGCCACCATTAACTGATGGAAAACGAAAGGTAATAAAATAAATAATTTTTTTTAATGAATAAATAAATTTTCTTGAAACATTGTTTTGTTCAATATATACCTTTTAAAATGTTGATTGAAAGTCCATGGACATAAAAGTTACAAAATTAATCTATAATAATCAAAAGATATTAAAATATATATTTGGTGTTTGATAAATTTAAACAATTCTTATAATTATGATCATGCTGCCTTAGAGGTTACTTTTGGAACAAATACATGTACATGTCAGCTCCCATTTCCATCCCCATTGACTCTGTATATTGCCCTAACACATTAATGGTATATTTCCATCCATCCATCCATGTTCAAATGGGTGAGAGGCAAATATGGGCATTTTCACTTAAAAGTTAAGGAAATCTTGTTCTGCAAACTGTTTATATACAGTTTTATCTTTCATGCATTCATCCAACCAAGAGATCTGTTTGTGTCGTGTGCATGTGTGTGTGTGTGTGTGTGTGTGTGTGTGTTTACCCCATGTCAAACTTAAAAAAAAATTAAGTATTTTTCAATACCTGGACATGCTATATCCACATAACAAGAGAGTACATCAGTGTCGTTGCCAGTGCATGGCCGGCCACCAAAACGTGGTCGTGGTGCCACACACTCTCGCGACCTTGTGTGGCTGCCTGTCCCGCATGTCACTGAGCATGGAGTCCAGTCAGTCCACAATGACCAATCACCATCAACTATTGGACAAAAAACATATCAATTTGTTAATTGCATTGAAATTGAAATATAACAAGTTATAATTCTGCTCAGTAATTAAGTAGTACAGGCCTGTAGCCAGGGGGGTTCATTAGAACACCCTTTTCAGGGGCGGATTTAGGCCGTCTTCTGGGTCTTCCGGAAGATGGTCAGATTTTCAAGTTTTCATTGACAGGTATCTAATTTTTTCTGTTGGAAGACGGTCAAAATTGGAAGATGAATCAACAAAGATAATTTGGAAGACTGTCAGAAAATAGCTCTGGATCCGCCCCTGCTTTTTGCTGGGCAAAGGGCCCCTCTGGGTATAATTTTATCTACTTACACAAAAGCTTTATGGTAAAAAGTCACTTATGAGCCTGTAGTAATTAAGTAACACTTACTCTTTGAATTAATTACCAGTAGAACTTTACTGCACCTCAGGGCTATTACAATTATTTCAATCACTTCACATATGATAATCTTTTAGAACAAAATGGAACACATCTGGCTTAAGTTTTCATAAAATATTACATGCCTTGATTTGCAATTCAAGGTTATTAATTATAATTAAGGCCTACAGAGGTACATAATTTATGGGGTAGCTCAGAAAAGAGACACATTAAAAATTAATTTAACCAATTTATTATATGACTGTATAATCATAAACATTATTCAGTTTGAAGTTAATAATTCCGTGATCACCTACTTGGGCACTTCTTAAGTGTGCATCGTTTCTTTTGTTTGTGCATCCCTGTACATTCCTGGCCGCCATGTTGTGGCGCTGGGTTGTTGCACTCTCGGCTTCGTACTAGTCTGCCATTACCACATGTCTTACTGCAGGTGCTGTAGCCTGACCAGGCACCCCAACCACCATCAACTGAAGCAATGACACAGTGATAGAATGTAAATACAAATCATGGTTTATTTTCTTGGGAAAGGTTGCTTGGACAGATAATGTGCATTTTTGCTGTGAAATTCTAAATCTTTTATATTATCAAGGCACCTAGGAGAGTTTCAATTATGGATTCCATTTATTTTCCTTCTTTCTTATTTATTAATTTATTTATTGCCAATAGGAAGTTGAATCTTAAAGATAATTCATGAATACATGTATCTCAAACAGTCCAGAAACAATGCACATGCACAAACAACATGCACACACACATGCATGCCTGTTTTGAACCCAACATGTCCTACCTGGACAAGGCTGTGTCTTACAGACTTGACTCTGTGTAGTGTTACCCACGCAGTCCTTGCCTCCATGCTCCGGCCTGGGGCTGTTACAGAACCTCTGTCTTCTCTGAATTCCACCATTACAGCTAGCAGAGCAGGACTCCCAGGGATGCCAAGGACCAAAACCTCCATCAACTGGAATAAAACATGTAGGGCCTATGGGCAGGGGCGGATTTAGGCCGTCTTCTGGGTCTTCCGGAAGACGGTCAGATTTTTAAGTTTACATTGACGGGTATCTAATATTTTCTGTCGGAAGACGGTCAAAAATTAAGGACGAATTAACAAAGAAAATCTGGAAGACTGTCAGAAAATATGTCTGGATCCGCCCCTGTATGGGTGTGTCCCCAATGAAACTATCAAACTAGGTAAATTGATCCAACTCTGCTGACACTCTTGCTGAATGCAATTAGATTAATTGAATAGCATGCCTCCTTGAGCAGCTAGGGGATAATATACTTTTTAGTACATTCTATTGCACTCAAAACAAAGTGGAAAGGCTCCCAGGGGACAAATCAATACTTCCTGTCCATACTGACTGGACAATGCTGTCTGTCCATACTAACCTGGACAATACTGCCTGTCCATACTAACCGGGACAATACTACCTGTCCATACTAACCGGGACAATACTACCTGTCCATACTAACCGGGACAATACTGCCTTCCCATACTAACCTTGACAATACTGTCTGTCTATACTATTCTGGACAATACTGTCTGTCTATACTATTCTGGACAATACTGTCTGTCCATACTAACCTGGACAATACCCCATACTGACCTGGACAATACTGTCTGTCCATACAAGGTCTCATCTGGTCTGGAGTGCCGGGGCAGCCACCTGCAGGACATAGCCGTGTTCTCTGCTTGGCTCCAGCTCCACAAGACTTACTGCACTTGCCCCACTCTCCCCATTCGGCCCATTCTAAAAATATGAAAATAATGGTAATGTAACCTGGAATGGTATGTACAAAGCACTTGGGTAGCCAAGTAGCTAGGTTGACTTGTGATCAGTTACATACATGTACTACCACAGAAGATGTAGAGGAGTTAAGTGGTTCCTCATCCTAGTTGAAAGGTTGGATCATTTTAAAGTATGTCAAAAAGTGTTTTCATACGCCATATAAGTGCATATGGCAAGAGTTTCCAACACAACACAAATAAATTAAATTTACATGCCANAAAGAGAAAAGAGGGAAGATCAAGAACAGCATGGTGCAGGACTGTGTCCGAGTTGTGAAGAGTCAACTGCATGTATAGTACATGTCAGACTGTACAGTATAAGTACTTACTTGGGCATGTTATATTGTTGTGACACTTCCTTTGTTCAGTAGCATCTCCTATACAGTTAAGGCCGCCCAGTTTGGGGCTGGGGTTGTTACAAGCTCGGAATCTGAGCTGCACCCCTCTGATACCACTACACGGTGGAGCCTCACACGTACTCCAGGAGGACCACGACGACCAGCCACCATTAACTGATGGAAAACGAAAGGTAATAAAATGAATAATTTTTTTTAATGAATAAATAAATTTTCTTGAAACATTGTTTTGTTCAATATATACCTTTTAAAATGTTGATTGAAAGTCCATGGACATAAAAGTTACAAAATTAATCTATAATAATCAAAAGATATTAAAATATATATTTGGTGTTTGATAAATTTAAACAATTCTTATAATTATGATCATGCTGCCTTAGAGGTTACTTTTGGAACAAATACATGTACATGTCAGCTCCAATTTCCATCCCCATTGACTCTGTATATTGCCCTAACACATTAATGGTAAATTTCCTTCCATCCATCCATGTTCAAATGGGTGAGAGGCAAATATGGGCATTTTCACTTAAAAGTTAAGGAAATCTTGTTCTGCAAACTGTTTATATACAGTTTTATCTTTCATGCATTCATCCAACCAAGAGATCTGTTTGTGTCGTGTGCATGTGTGTGTGTGTGTGTGTGTGTGTGTGTGTGTGTGGGTGTGTGTTTACCCCATGTCAAACTTTTAAAAAAAATTAAGTATTTTTCAATACCTGGACATGCTATATCCACATAACAAGAGAGTACATCAGTGTCGTTGCCAGTGCATGGCCGGCCACCAAAACGTGGTCGTGGTGCCACACACTCTCGCGACCTTGTATGGCTGCCTGTCCCGCATGTCACTGAGCATGGAGTCCAGTCAGTCCACAATGACCAATCACCATCAACTATTGGACAAAAAACATATCAATTTGTTAATTGCATTGTAATTGAAATATAATAAGTTATAATTCTGCTCAGTAATTAAGTAGTACAGGCCTGTAGCCAGGGGGGTTCATTAGAACACCCTTTTCAGGGGCAGATTTAGGCCGTCTTCTGGGTCTTCCGGAAGACGGTCAGATTTTCAAGTTTTAATTGACAGGTATCTAATTTTTTCTGTTGGAAGACGGTCAAAATTGGAAGATGAATCAACAAAGATAATTTGGAAGACTGTCAGAAAATAGCTCTGGATCCGCCCCTGCTTTTTGCTGGGCAAAGGGCCCCTCTGGGTATAATTTTATCTACTTACACAAAAGCTTTATGGTAAAAAGTCACTTATGAGCCTGTAGTAAGTAACACTTACTCTTTGAATTAATTACCAGTAGAACTTTACTGCACCTCAGGGCTATTACAATTATTTCAATCACTTCACATATGATAATCTTTTAGAACAAAATGGAACACATCTGGCTTAAGTTTTCATAAAATATTACATGCCTTGATTTGCAATTCAAGGTTATTAATTATAATTAAGGCCTACAGAGGTACATAATTTATGGGGTAGCTCAGAAAAGAGACACATTAAAAATTAATTTAACTAATTTATTATATGACTGTATAATCATAAACATTATTCAGTTTGAAGTTAATAATTCTGTGATCACCTACTTGGGCACTTCTTAAGTGTGCATCGTTTCTTTTGTTTGTGCATCCCTGTACATTCCTGGCCGCCATGTTGTGGCGCTGGGTTGTTGCACTCTCGGCTTCGTACTAGTCTGCCATTACCACACGTCTTACTGCAGGTGCTGTAGCCTGACCAGGCACCCCAACCACCATCAACTGAAGCAATGACACAGTGATAGAATGTAAACAAATCATGGTTTATTTTCTTGGGAAAGGTTGCTTGGACAGATAATGTGCATTTTTGCTGTGAAATTCTAAATCTTTTATATTATCAAGGCACCTAGGAGAGTTTCAATTATGGATTCCATTTATTTTCCTTCTTTCTTATTTATTAATTTATTTATTGCCAATAGGAAGTTGAATCTTAAAGATAATTCATGAATACAGGTATCTCAAACAGTCCAGAAACAATGCACATGCACAAACAACATGCACACACACACGCATGCCTGTTTTGAACCCAACATGTCCTACCTGGACAAGGCTGTGTCTTACAGACTTGACTCTGTGTAGTGTTACCCACGCAGTCCTTGCCTCCATGCTCCGGCCTGGGGCTGTTACAGAACCTCTGTCTTCTCTGAATTCCACCATTACAGCTAGCAGAGCAGGACTCCCAGGGATGCCAAGGACCAAAACCTCCATCAACTGGAATAAAACATGTAGGGCCTATGGGTGTGTCCCCAATGAAACTATCAAACTAGGTAAATTGATCCAACTCTGCTGACACTCTTGCTGAATGCAATTAGATTAATTGAATAGCATGCCTCCTTGAGCAGCTAGGGGATAATATACTTTTTAGTACATTCTATTGCACTCGAAACAAAGTGGAAAAGCTCCCAGGGGACAAATCAATACTTCCTGTCCATACTGACTGGACAATGCTGTCTGTCCATACTAACCTGGACAATACTGCCTGTCCATACTAACCGGGACAATACTACCTGTCCATACTAACCGGGACAATACTGTCTTCCCATACTAACCTTGACAATACTGTCTGTCTATACTATTCTGGACAATACTGTCTGTCTATACTATTCTGGACAATACTGTCTGTCCATACTAACCTGGACAATACCCCATACTGACCTGGACAATACTGTCTGTCCATACAAGGTCTCATCTGGTCTGGAGTGCCGGGGCAGCCACCTGCAGGACATAGCCGTGTTCTCTGCTTGGCTCCAGCTCCACAAGACTTACTGCACTTGCCCCACTCTCCCCATTTGGCCCATTCTAAAAATATGAAAATAATGGTAACCTGGAATGGTATGTACAAAGCACTTGTGTAGCCAAGTAGCTAGGTTGACTTGTGATCAGTTACATACATGTACTACCACAGAAGATGTAGAGGAGTTAAGTGTTTCCTCATCCTAGTTTGAAAGGTTGGATCATTTTAAAGTATGTCAAAAAGTGTTTTCATACGCCATATAAGTGCATATGGCAAGAGTTTCCAACACAACACAAATAAATTAAATTTACATGCCAAAAAAAAACAAAAAAAAAAAAAAAAAAACAGAGAAAAAAAATATAACCCAACCCCAAAAATGTTAAAACTGCTCCTTCTTCAAACTTCTGAAATGCTTTGTTTGATGTTATATTTTAATGTTGGAAAGCTTTTGTAATGTAAAATGTATTAAAACTAACAGATTTTANAAAAAAAAAAAAAAAAAAAAGAAAAAAAAATATAACCCAACCCCAAAAATGTTAAAACTGCTCCTTCTTCAAACTTCTGAAATGCTTTGTTTGATGTTATATTTTAATGTTGGAAAGCTTTTGTAATGTAAAATGTATTAAAACTAACAGATTTTAAAGTATAAAAAAAATCATCTCTCAACAACAAATTATGATGGTATGGCTATCAACTTCACTGTACATTGTATTTCAGATAGTGATATTTTGTTTTATATCAAAAATATTTTACCTTTATACCATCATATATTAATCATTGTCATCATTTTTATGATTTCACAGTGTTTGTAGTTACTGTTACAGCAGTAACAACAGCAGTAGTAGCAGCAGTACAGTGGTGTGTTTTTCATTTATTTACCTCCCATCTTATGTAGCGGGGGTTTTGCTGGGGTGGTCTTTGTCAAATCACTGCATTTTCTGCATTCATAAAACTTCTTCCCAAGCGAGACCTGAAATGGAAAGAAAATACAGAATGTCAGTAAAATGACTTTGAAAATAAAATGCTTTACAAAAGGCAAAGTCCAATTACTGAATGCATTTCAACTCATATAATTGTTCTTTTACATTTGCAATTATTATAACATAAATTTGTGTATTGGTATCATAACAGACTGAAATGGACAAATATTTAGCATTGAACCAGTTTTAAAATTAATACAATCTAGCTGACAATGATGAAAATACTGTAGTATTTATTTCATTCAACTTAAAACAATAGGAATGTGTATAACTGTTACAGTAAAAGACTATAAAAACATGAGTCAACAAGAATGATAAAATAAATTACTTTTTCAGTCAAAAACATAAAAGTTTAAATTTATAACATGTAACTAGTATACAACGGCAAAATGGTGGGTTTTATTCTTTGGATCAAAAACGTATTACTAGTAATATAATAATAGCTCACCAGAGCCACTGCGTAGCCATCTGCATTACTTCTGGCACAGCAGTGCTGTGGGGTGGGATACTTCCTGCGTACGATACCTTTACATCCTGAAACCTTGGTCACATAGCGGCGGAAACAGTAATAATCAGCACCTGTAACTGAATGATGACAGCGAATTTTAGACAAATGTTTGAACGAGGAATAAGAATTTCTTACTTTTTCTAATAGTTAATATTGATTTTTTTTTTTTAATAATGAAGAGAGTACAAGTGTATTAAGATATCAATCAGCACCTGTGACTGGATGATAGTGAATTCTAGATAAATGTTTGAAAGATTTATAAGGTCTTTTAAGGAATTTCTTTCTTTTTTCTAATAGATAATATTAATTTTTAATAATGAAGATCGTATAAGTACAAAGATATCAAGTCATATAAAAAAATAGTTTGTACAAAATATTAATGCCTCATCTTGCAATCATGAGCAGAAAATTGCTAAATGACGCACACTAGCAAGAATCCCAACTCCACTTCCTGTCGCGATCAATATTTCACACAAAAAATATCAGTCATGCACAATTAGCCAGATTATTTTGGATAAGTGCACTTAACATTATTACTGGTATAGACAATTTCACTTCCACAGACAGCTATCTAGAGAATATGAAAATGTGTGACAGTGTGTAGTGAAGTGAGACAATTAATTAATATCCAGTTGGTGCCAGCAAGAAAAACTCTCACCAGTGCCAGCTACGATAGTGCTGGCAAGTAAAATTCTGACCACTGAATCAAAATACTCAACTAGCAAAAATTAATTTCAAAACAAACCACAATGTACACACCTAACTTTTTAGAAGTTCTCTCTCCAAATCTAGATGAGACCAGAAGAATTTCCGTCATGTCTAGAATGTGACGGTGACAGGGGAGATAACGTGGGCCATACCAGGGAAGATAAGTTTTATATTTACCATTTGTCTTTACCCTCAATACATAAAGTTTAATAAATAAACAGATTTCGGTATGTTCACCCTGAGGATCAGCAGTTACTGAAAACTTAAAATGGTGACCTATTATACATGTTAGTATATTTTTTGTTTTTATTGCTGATAATAGAGGTGAATTTCCTCTGAAACTCAGGGTGAAAAAACTACAGTAACAGCTCGGTCTTTTCATTGGGCAAAAAACAATCAACTTTTTATACACATAATTTTGGAACCACAAAAAAAATTATACTTAGCATATAGCATTTCTGGTGCCTTTACTGCATAGAATAGAACTATTATGGTAGCCTATATTTCTATTTTGATGCTACTGTAACACTCAATAGTAATGCTTTAATTTTTTTGTTTAACTTATGACGTAAAAAAATAAAGAATCTGTAAAATCCACACTTTTTCCATTGAAAAGACAGAGCCATTACCGTATGAACACTGAGACATCTTGCAAAAGGAGATGCACAAATATTCCTTTTCATGTATTACTGCATGGGGTGGTTCATCATTTATCATCAGTTAGCAAATTTTACCAAGGATCTTCATAAAATTCTCCCACAAATTTTGGCCCTATTTTTAGAGTGTCTAGTCCAATTCCTGTAACAGCTATTACCTTTTCCTGAAAGCTGCAAATACCACCTATTTTCTACCTTGAGCAAATTCTTTTCAATCATTTTCTCAAAATTCCCTGCTGGTAAAAAGAGCTTGGTCAAATGTCAACAAATTGTGGAAGCATCTTCTAATTACAAACTATAATAGAGTGAGCATACAGAAGAAATTCAGAATTCAATTTACTAAATTTATTTCAAAGCTAATGAAGTATATACAGCACTCAGTCTGGTGAATCCAATTTCATTTTAATACAGGAAAGGGGGGTGGGGTGGGCGTGGGGGGGGGGGGTTCATTTGAGCCCCCCTAACAGCTCTGCCCAGCTCTCCCTGCTATGGAGATTTAAGCAGCATTGATGCAGGGCCTCAAATCCTTTCATCCATTTTGATAAGAGGTGGGGCAAAATTGATCACGTTGTCTTGGAAAAAAGGAGACTGACAACTTCACACTCTATATCTGCCACATACACAATTACTAGTAAAGAAAGATCAGACTCCAGCAAGGAGTACAATTCAAAAAGATAAGATAATAAAATATGTATCATGAGTGAATGGTAAATTGACTCTGGGTCAAACAACATTGTATGTAAGTGATCACTGAAACATCTACTGGTGTATAATGAAAAATGCAAATGTAGCTTAATTGGCAGTAAATTTAAAGGATCTATAGTATATACTTATAAAACTTATCAAATGGTAGCATTTAAAACTATTTAAGTAAAGGTCTACTTCAGCCCATGAGGATTTGTTGTGTTAAAAATAGAGTGTAAACAAGGATAGATTTAACAAGAAAAAAGTGCAAAAAAAAAAAAAAAAATAGAGTAAAAAAAGCACCCAACTGTGACAGATCTACTAATATGATCTAAAGATTTACAAGAGACTTTAAGTCATTTCAGCTGAAATGAAAAAAAAAAAAAAAAGAAATGTCTTCCAGTGCTACAGGTATGTGAAAACACTTAAAGACTATTTACCCATGCAGTATTAGTATTTGAACTAGCTCATGATAGGCACGCAATCTCAAAGCAAGATCGCACCTATACTTGCTTATCAGCAAATATGTTTGCTCTGAGAGGAAAAGTGGAGGAATTATACACCTGATAAATCAGGCTTATTTGTTGCTACAGAGTAACAAAGATGTCACCTGAAGCTCTTGGGAAGAGATTATGGAGATTAACCTGCAGAGGTGACACTGTACTGACACAAGGGTCGCGTGGGTTCAGAGCACCTGCAAACGGCACCTTTCCAGTTAATTTTTGCTTAAAATTCCAATGTTTTTTTTTAATCTGAGAGGCCTAATTGTTATCTGCACTGGGTATTTTCTCTATTTAAAATTCTTAAATCATGAGTAACACATTTAGTTTTAAAAAGGCCAATTGTTTTGTTCTTATTCTTCTTAATGTGCTTATCATCATTTTATGTTAAATATCCTAATAAATGAATAAATTTCCTGGACTATTAAATGTTCCGTAATGTTATACAAAACAGTGTAACCATAACAACAAAATAATTGAGGCAATCCAAGTACATTATCTATAATCCAATTATGCCCTGTTAGCATTCAATTTTCCATGCAGCTGATTGACTTTTTGATGGTGCATTAAACTTTCAGCTATGGTGAAATCATGCTACATAACTTTATCTTTGTTTCTTCTCAATCAGATGCCTGTAGCCTGTGCAAAAAGGGTTTATGTTACATTTAATAGGAAAATATGTAAAAAAAAAATTCAAAGCCAATCAACATGTACAATTTCTTGATAGTTGGTAATAATTTAATACTAGCTAGTACATGTGCACATGGAGTTAAAGTTACAGTACTGTAGTAATGAAACTTTATTTGCTGAGGGTAGGAGCTTGGCAGATATAAAAGATATCTTCCCCAATGACCCTCATGGGATTCTGTTTACTTTAGTTAATATAAAAAAACACTTTGCTAATACTACCAAGATTAATAAAAAAAAAAGAATTACAAATTGAAGTGTTAAAGAATTGAGAAGAGAATTAAAATAAAGAAAAATTTGCATATTTACCTGTCTCTAGACAACTGGCCATCAAACACAATACAATAAGCTCCCTCCACATTGCTGTATTGTCCAGTCAAACTGACCAATCTCCACCAAAGTATCTGACCAAGCGATATGCAATCTAATGACACAGGAGATGTCTAAGCGGAATTCGATATACTCCTATCTCCACCTGATTAGCAGGGTGATCACCAGCAGTCATTCATCAACGAGAGAAAGTGATCCTAGCTGTTTCCTTTTTCCAAAATCCCCTTCCTTCACTGATCTGGATTTCTCCTCAGGGTATCCTTAGTAGCAAGGGTAATATCATATAACTGATGTTACCAGGAAATTAATATACCTGTTTATAAACTGGATTCCATATGTTGGTGCAAATGTCAAGATATCCCTCTTTGGGTGATCTCTTGAGTAAAAGAGAGATGGAAGGTTCTGGAAATCCTCCTATAGTTGAAATCTCCAGTTGGCTAAACTGCTAAAGATCTATTAAACCCTCCCACAGAGTTCTTCTAGAAGGAGAACGACCAGGAATGCTGCTTTAACTCCACTGCTCCACTGAGAAAACTCCTAGGATTACTTTCCAAATCAAGATCTTTGGTATCGATAACAACTGATCCCCCCGAGAGTATCAGTTTCCACTTCACCTTTGAGGAAATTGATTGTTCTTTCTGTGATCACAGGAAGGATGACCAGCAAAGTGAATAAGATTGTGTATTATCTGTTGTCACTGAGTCAACACTCTCACCGCACACATACATACAGATATCCCGACTCCTGATCAATATTTCTTTCTATTGACATACGAGTGTTGAATTTTGATTCAGTCAGATTATTCTCGGCTAAGATGGCAAGTTCTCCTTTGATTTAAATCTTGTATTTACCTGGTTGAGAAAAAAGAAACAAATCCCTTAAAGATAAAGATGAAGACCGCAGTCTACCTGTCTGTCCAAGGAGAAAGCACAGCTTGAATCCTGTGTGTTGTTGTTAGTATATACACTTGCTTGTTCTCAATGGCAGGCAATAGGTAATAGCGTGGGGCTGTGATTTATTATTTACAATTGAAAACTATAAATACAGTGCTAGCTCTTGTAAAGTGGTGATAAAACCACAAGGGTAATCTCCTTTTATGTGTGACTGACAAGAGTATTACAAAGCTTTACCAACACCGACGGCACACAGACTTCAGTCTACCTGCCAACAGCTTGGGATTTACAGTGAAATCCAGCACTTAATCCTTTCAGGGCTGTCCAAAAGTGAGGGTATATGGTGCTGAAATGAAAATAAGATTCAAAAGAAGGCACTTTTTCTTTTTCGTACTAAAACATGGTCGTTATTCATTGGGCACTATCAATTACCAATTATCATGCACGTACATAACCTTCATGCCAATTTTAAATAGTGCCATTAATTTTCAAATAAGAGCCCATGAACATGATTAAAAATAAATCTTTTTTATATATTTAAAAAAAACAACAGCAAACGGCATAGTTACAATATAAATGTATCATGGTTTAAAGGTCTGGTAAATTTAAAAAAAAACATGAAATTATCATATAAAAATGAAAATAATTACAAAAATAACAGATTTAGACAAAACATCAGACAGATCTATATTTTTGGCAATTAAAGATACCTTCAAAGAACACAAGGATCGCTAACATGGTATTTCATTAATAAATGCTAAAACACAATTATTTCTATGCAGATGAAAGCGTTACGATATGTTCTATTGGATCTATAATTTTGCAAAAACAAAACAATGTCAAATATCTTACGAAGTGCTACTGATCGTTTGCCGTTTCCAACCTCCAACTAAATGGGTACCCTGAACATTGCCATCAAAATGAGTTAACAATGAACATTCAGTACCTCTTGGATCCAAGCTCCTATATCTAGTCAACCACACAGCCCCCTTTCCCAGATCTTGTTCTGCTTTCAGGAAACCAAACTCCCGGTGACCCTGTTGACTGCAGTCCTTTGTCACCACCACCTGTTAAATTGAAACATTTCTGTCCTCTGGCAAATTCAGTTTTACCTGTGTTCTGCCACCTGTCAGCTGAAGCGTCACTGGAGCAACTGAGTTCTCCTGATCCTCTTGCTGGCTTTTGTTTGGGATTTGAACAAGGTACTAGCATCTTATTTTAATGGGGAGCCACAAAGGAAACTTTATGAAAAGACTGTTTCATGATGATAAAAGCACACCTTCAAAACTTCCAGCATTATGAATATAAATGTCAGGTGGAATAGTCCCTCTTATTCATGTTTCAAACACATTGCAAAACTATCTGTAATTTGGAAATATTTAAAATAAAAGATGGAAAGTACTATTGAATATAGTAGTCATATTCTACAGTTCAATCAAATGAGATACATTTTTATCCTCTTTTTCTCCCCTAGAAGTAACTGGCACAGGGGTTGAGCATACACATCCCCAAAGAAGAAAGAACAGCTCTATGCACACTTTGTCTGCAGGGAATCAAATGTGTCAGGAAACAGCAACTTGATGAGAGTGCTTCATTTGGGGGCGTGCTGGCCACATAAATGTGTTACAGTAACAGGGGTGGTATCAAAAGAGAAATCTGCTTGTGTAAAATTAGATGTGAAATTGAGTAGTAGTGACAGTTTAGTTCCACCAATAGCTTAAAAATCAATTGCACATAAATGCTTTTTAAAACTTAAAATTGCAGTGCAGCAAAAAAAAAAAAAAAAAAAAAAAAAAAAAAAAAATTTATAAATCAGAATTTACTAAAAAAAAAAGATAATTTATGTTTACCAATATATATAACACTTATTTAACACGCAGACGTGATTTTAGATTAAATGAAAAAAGTCTCTGGGACTAGGTCTGAGGGTCCCCTAAAACGGAAAACCACCACGAAAAATGAATTTCCAATTTTAATTTGAAGAAATATCATGTCTTTATGCGTAAGAACATAACCATTTCCTATAAATTAAATAGACAATAAAGCAACAGGCATAGTTATCGCAGGCAATATAACTGGTAGAGCCACAAGCACTTTATAAAAACTGAATAAAATTTTTTTTTCGGAGGATTAAAACTGACACCACAGTCTACAATAATGATCAAGTTGTAAGCTCAGCACCAGTCCAAATGAATATTACAGTGAGTACATGGGACCTCCTGCTGAGCTGGTAACGTTTCAAAGCCTACAATGATGACAACAAGGCTTCAGCTTCGGCACCAATTAAGATTTGACAATGTGAATAGAGGCTTTAAAGGAATTACTTCTTTAAGGCTGCCTGCAAAATGCATCAACATTTCACAAGTCTGGTAATAAGATTTATTGGTTACTTAAGTAGTTCGCGATTGTTACTTCTTACACTGCACACTTGTCATATACTTATAAGACCTCCACTTTTCATGTAACATAATAATGTAATAAATCTTAACAATATAGCAAGACTGGAAAGGACAAAGTTCAAAATGTTATTCCACCAAATTGATATGAAATGGTTGTATATTGAGGAAATTAAGCATAAAAATGCCTTCTATTCATCAAAATATCACAGATAATAGCTGAGGAAGCATAAAGTGATTTTTATTTGAGAAATGTTCCTAATAAAAATATAATATGGTGATAAAAAAAAATGCCAAGAGAGAATGTACTTTAAAAAAACCAACCAAAGAAAACCATTTCGCATTTGCTTATAAATCAATTACCTAGTAACTATCCATAGTAACAATCAAATTTGAATTTGTTAATTTAAGTTCAGTTCAAGTAAGGAACTTAAAATGGTGGAGCAAGTAAACTTGTTTATTCTAATAAGATGGCATGCCTGTGAAAAAATATTGTATATTTTCACATTATAAGGATAATTCACGATGGACCTGATGAAACAAATCTTGTAAAAAAAGGATGAGTCAGACAAACAATTTTTTTTATTGAACTCAGCCAGAGGGCATGCTGGGAAGGAAAAGCTTGGGAACCAAAACTGTTACTCTGCAGAAAGCTTCAGTTCAACTTATTACTGATGTTATCTTATTCCCTTTTCCACTTAATCGCAATTTTGTCCATCAATCACAATATAAGTTCCTCAATTTAAGTGCAAATCAGACATTTTTGTGGCAAAATATTGGCACAGACTGCAACTCGGGAGAAGCAAATCTACTGGGGTTTCAGACTATATACTGCAAACTTTCCTTAGCAGGATCATTATCCTTGTGAAAACAGGTTTTGTTAATGTCTCATAGACCAAATTACAGACAATTCTACATTGGAAACTTTGCATGACACGTGTCAATTCAAGTCGAAAAGTTTTATTCACGAGGGTTTTAACTTGACAATTTTTTCAAAAATAGCTGCCACCCAGAGACACCACAACAGAGCGGTCTCAAATTTGGTTCAAATGATCCGAGGTTATGATAAAAAATGGAAACAACTGCGTCCCAACAATACTAGATGCTATTAGGTGCCAAATCTGTTGAGATTCAAAAATGCCAAAATTAATTCATTTTGTTAACACCCAAGCTGCTGTGAGACGGTGTATTTTGAGAATGTTTCTGGCATAAAAGAGAAGGTCTGTGCAAGAAATTTGGCAAAGAAGACAGGCTGGTAATAAGGGTTGAATTAGCTGGGGGTTGACCTGGGCTCATCGCCCTCACCCTGGGAGTCACAGCTCTAAACGGTGCTCCTTTATACCAGAAAAGTCTTACCATCTCTCTTTGAGCTTGAATCAATGTACTTTTAGCTGATATAAATTTTCAGGTTTAAAGGGATAATAACTGTTTGTTTTGGCCAAAAAAAGAACTTTCCTGGAGTAATCAACAATTTTCTCATACTTACCAATGGTTAATGAATCCATTTCTATATTTTAAGTTAGTCCCTGGTTTTTTTTCTAAAAAGTTTTTTTTTTTGTTATAAACTCTTAAGAGATTTTAACAGAGTATAGCCATCTATGGAGGTCACGTAATCCGATGACAAGCTCAGATATCAGAATAATAGCTATAACTGCTGTTTTTTGTGGTAAAACAGAATATATTATATTTCCATGAGTTGTTTATAATGTTTTTATTGTGAAATATAGATCTAATACGAAGAGTTATTATCCCTTTAATTTTTTAAAATTTTGTGCACAATGATGAGAATATTCATGGCCAGTTTTAAAGAAATCCTAAATGACATTGAGATTCACACATCGTGCAAGCTGGGTTGGTCCACCTCTGCAGGGGACTCTCCCTAAATAAGTGAATTTGTGGAATCAGCTTCATTGTCTGACACTCCACCTGGAGCAGCTAGGTGTTACTTAAAGCTATCATGTGCTGATTAAGCTGACTCCACTTTGAACTTTTGTCATGCTGGACCTTCAGCATACTATTAGCAAACTTTTGTCATAGCGAATCTTTGGAATATCGAACTTTCCTCAAAGAGAAGCGCAACGGCTGAAACCAAGACCTCAAGCATAATTATTTTCTATGCAAACCCATTTTCAGCACTCTGAAACTCAGGGTTTCACACCTATTGTTTTAAACCCAAATCCCTTTCAGTGCTTTTAAGTGACCATTTTTTTTTTTTATTTCTTGAGTGTTATATATACCGTAACCTTCTATGAACTTCTTGACATACTGGGGGGTCAATATCAGAATGCTCGGGTTGCTGGAAAAATTAATTTGGTTCCACAGGACACACCAACACAAACATGAACATCAGTTTTCATTTAACAGAAAACAATGACAAATTCCCAGTGGCAGATCTATAATTGTTATCTAAACTGACAAGTGACACAAAATATTGAATTGTAAGAAACTCGGATAAGAACACACCCATCGGATATGGGAAAATTTCAAGCATGTCTTAAAATATCAGACAATGTCATCTCTAACATAATTTGATAATGCATTTCTTTAAAGCTAGTTAGCCAAAAGTGATTTTCTTGTGGGCACTTGTAGTGAACTATTCTGACGAGATGATCACATTATCAAAGCATCCACTAAGTTCTTATTTTATTTACTGTAAAATGGAAGGTATCCAGCAATTAATTGTCTACTGTGCATAAGAAGCAGTTACCAATGAATAATGTTAACACCTTTTCTTCTGCCAACTTGGATAACCAGCAGAATTACATGGGGTCAAGAAATGGATATGCTCATACTAATAACCATATCCTCTTTGCTGGTATCAAAAATGACCAACCAAACATCTTTATTGCTTGTTAAAATTCAGCCAAAAATTTAAAACCAAAATCAATATTTGCTTTATCTTTGACAAATACTCCACGAGCAAAGGGGCATTTGTCCTGCACTAATCTAGAGATCTTCAACCGACCCTGCCTTCTGGGCTTCTGGACTAATTTCAACAGTGGAATTAGTAGCCGATGGTGTTAATTTGGTCTCCATTTTACAAAATATTTCCTCACACAGCTTCTAGTCAGTGTGGCGTCCATGAGGATCTTGTTGTTTCATAAACAGGACAAAATTGTGTTTTTCTGTGGGAGTCTTGGATGTTCTTTTCAAATTAAAAGGAATTAATGGTATTTCTAAAGAAATCTTGAATCATCTTGTTTATAATTAATCATTTTAACTTTTTTTCAAAGATTTCAATCTCAACACGTATTGAATAGAAACTTGCCTTGCTTACTAATTCTATTTATGCCAATGAAAATCTTTCAACAGATAACCTCATTGCTATGTATTCCGTGTCTAAAATGATGACATTTACGACATTTCACCACTTACTCAATCTTTCCGATTGTCACGGAACATTTGACACCCCTGTTACCAAAACCATCATCCTCAAATGGTACCCCATACCCCTCTCAATTTGCCCTAATGGCACTTGCAAACAAGCTTAAATTTCAGCACTGTAATTATGTTTTTTCTAAGAGTGCACACTGCCACTGAGTGAAGAATTAGTTCTTTAGTGTTTGGTTTTGACAACAGCTGGATCGGGGTCTAATTTACAGTGACAGTTGCAGTGTGACTTGGCTAATGAAGGGGGAAAGCAGGACTACTGCCTTATTACCTCCTAACTGAATTGGCAAGGTAAACTAGTTAACAGAAATGGGGAGTGTGTCAGAACTGAAAAGAGGGCCCTTTTTCAAGGAAAAAAATTGAAAAAAAAATGTATGTGTGAATTTTGCTTCTGAAGGCAATAAGGAATCGAGTGTCGCATTGATATCTCAAAGGAATTATACAAATTTATCTACACATTTGTGTAAACACAATAGTACATTGTTTATCTATGATGGGATAAATAACAAATACAAAGGGCAAGGTTTCAATATACTTCAGTACTTTCACTGATTTATTATCTGTAGTTGGTGGGTAATATTCTGCATTATGAAGTACAAAACAGCACCAAAAAGCATCCAATATGACAATGACAATGAATAATTAGATGGTTTTCAGTTAGTATAGCATAGCAAAACATGCAAAAAATTAATATGGGAACATTTTACATTTATCAAGTTTTAGAAATACCATTATACATCGGGAAAGAGGCAATTAATTTCATGTAAATAAATAATATCTTGAAATCTTTTTACAAATAATGTATGACCATAAACTGGAAAATAACTACACTGCTCAGATTCATAGTTTTAATAATTTAGTAATAAAAATATATATTACATATATTACACAATTACATCTTTTATACACTGGAAAAAGAAATATAAATTTAACTAATAAATTACCTTTTTTGCCATTAGCGTGAAGGTCAAACATCAGTACACATCACTCCCAAAAATAAAAAATAATAAAAAAAAACAACTTTATGAGTACGACCAACATTTAACTAACGGGTATTTTTCATCTATTCTTTTTAATTCTTCCACACGTTTCCAGCTGGATTCTCCTCCTAGGCACGGTCGTGCCTCCTAGGCACGGTCGTGGATAGACTTTAAGATCTTAAGTGGGGGAAATACTGTCAAATGTTGTCCTAACAGACCCGTATTTTAACACAATTGCATATATCTTACTACAAACACTCTAAGTTGCCATTTACAAATATATATACACAGAATTAAAAAATAAATACACAACATTACAAATATAATTTTAATAATTATCTTTATAAAACTAAAATATATATATAGGAAATACCAGATATATACAACTCCCATTAAATTTAACATAACTTTACAATGTATAAACACACATGGTTTCTAATCAGTATTTCACCATTCATCAAGCTTTCTAGATGCAAATAATATCACAATAAATGCAGCAGTTTTCATAGTTCACTTTACACACAGTATCTATCAGTGGAGTTGTTGTAATGGCAACTGAACTTTGGTTTCAAGGATGACAACCTAGTGTCAAGGCTGACAACCTAGTGTCAATGCTGACAACCTAATGTCAATGCTGACAACCTAGTGTCAAGGCTGACAACCTAGTGTCAAGGCTGGTCAACATGACCATGAGTCCAAGGTGTAAAACTGTTAAAGCTGTCAATGTTGCGTTAAGGCTTTTGGCTTTTTGCACAGTTCTGGCAATTTTTGAGTTGTTTGGTTAAGGTAAAAACTACTCTCTCTGGTAATGTTTATTATACACACTGACAGAAATCTGATCACGGGTGATCACATAACCAGTCAAGTGACTATCATGCGATGAATAACCTAGATACGTTCACAGATCAGATCTTTTCACTAAAACAGGAAATTGCATGCAGTTACCAGTCTATTTTTCCTGGTTAGTAGTTCTGATCTCTGACATCGTAGTCCTGGCGCTGTAACTGACTTGTGGGTAGATAGGACTCGATCTCACGCTGTCTCTGAAGAAGACCCTGCAATGGAGATAAAAAAACTGGTCATTAACACTGCTACATAGGCCACGGTGATTAAATTTGTCCCCAATTACTATTTTTAACAAACTCTGCTTTTCAATATTTTTTTTCTAATGAACTGTTTAAATGTATAAATACACAATGTAAACATGTTTATTAATTTGTGAGTTTTTTTGTTTAATTGTCTTGTTGTTTTTTTTTTTTTTTCTCTCTTTTATTGGGGAAGGGTCAAAATAGCTTGCAACTTGCTGACAACTTTTAAGCATGAACAGGATGACTTCACTCTCAAATAATTAACACCTGCTTCTGGAGTGTGCCGCATTTCCAACTGGTCTAACTCAAACCCTATACAGCCTGACAGATGCCACCCTACAAACAGCTCACACAGGGCCTCATTGAGATTCTCATCACACCTTAGAATTCTTGACTTTTTACTCAGTGTAAAGCTGTCTGGTGCCATCAGTTACTTGTTCTTTGGTTTAGGTGAAACAAGTTTTGAATACACTTCCAAGTAACTCCTGGTAATTGAGTTAAATGAGGCAGAAAATGCTTTGGACCCATTTCAGCTGTGGTCGATCAATTCATTAGCCTGTGATCAGAGAGAACGTCATCCAAGCCATGATGGGAAAACTGCCAACTTGTAATCAGGAAGACAAACAATGCAGTCTACAGGCACCACCGGGACACTCTCAATAAGTATTTAAGTATTTTTAATATGGAAAATAAAAAAAAATGTGTCCCCTTATTCCAAAGTTTACCCAATCATCATATTCATATCATCTAATGACAAAATTTTTTGGCAAACTAAAAAAGGTTAAACTTTTAAAATCTTAGCTCATAATGGTAAAAGAAATGGTAAAATTTAAATAACACTGATGTGACTAAAATGGGATTACAACACCAATCTTAGCAGTCTATAAATTGATTAACAAACTTTTACCAAACATACACTGCACAGCCCAAAACAAGATTTATCAAATGGAAAAGAAATACCAGTTGAGAATAGAACATTTTTCTTGTTTCTTAACTCAATTCAACTATGTCTGACACATACTAGTACATCCCCAGACTTACAGAGAACCAGTTGCCTGTTTTATTTTTTCTGTTTTCTTTTTTTTTCGTTCCAGTCTGCCTAATGTGGCCCTAATCAACAAAGCATGCACTTCATTTCAGTCTAAAAGGAACAGTTTTATTTATTGACTTGTGTTGAAAATGGCTGATAATCAAGTTAGCAGACTCTCATCTCCTAATCAATGTCTTTGCTTTGGGATGAATTGGTATTTGAGCGATGGAAATTTAGTTATAGACTTCCAGGGATGCCAGAGGAAGCAAAGATGAACTGAAGGCTAGACAGGCTATGAAATTCAACCATTCAAAGTACCCAGGAGTATTAGTCGAAAAAAGAAAAAAGAGAAAAAGAAACTTATCAGGCTGGTTTTTTCTTACTCGAGCTGTGTTTTATTAGTCCTAAAAATCATTTTGTAAGTTTGAGGATAATAATTTTTTTCCTTTTGTGGTGTTAACATTGGCAGTGCACAAAGTACTTGTTTTTGTCAATTTTCATGCAATATTCCAAAATGCTGAAAAACATAATCACAACAGTTTTATTAGTAAATACTACAGGTAACATGGACATTCTGAAAATGTAAGAAGCATAAAGGCCTCAGGCCCATGGGAGTCCAAAGTAACCAGACTGAAAATGCAAATATGTGAAAAAAAAAAGGTTCACAAAACTGTACAGCTTTAAGGAAAAGAATCCAATCAAGCTGCATTTTGAACTCAATCTTCATTTTTATTTTTTTTTAACCTACAATTCACTCCAGTAATATTAAGGGAGGTGAAAACTTGGAACATTGTAATTCCTATCCCACCCTCCTCCTCAGCTCTCATGTTTTAGGACCAGGCATTTTTTTTTTTTTTTTTTTTGGGGGGGGGGTTACACAATATTTTGATATATACGTTTCCAAACCTGACCCAATGCCAAAGCACACATCCTTATAAAAGCAGACAAGGCGACCACAAAGGCATTAAACAATCTTGCCAGACACCTCCAAACCAACCATTAGTATCCCTTTCCCCACGCTAATGCACATCCCAGGTGGGTGTTTCCACATCAATTGCATAATAAACACAAAACTCTTCAGTGCAAAGCCATCAAGAGTCAACCAAGTTCATGGTTCTCGTCAAGTTCTGTTAATATTCCTTTTTTTATTTCATGAACAAGAAGTTTGTGACTGTATGAATCATGTGCACATTGAAGTGACTGTCTCACTTTTTTTCTTTTTATTATTATATTTTTTTAACATGATGCTCTTAAATATATGCATGTGTATGTTATCTCACTGTAAATGACTAAAAACATATTTGCAATATCAACAACTTTCATAACTGACTTATGACACTGAAAATGAATCAGTTGCATAATACCTCCATGTAAATATGAAAACATTCTCACCAGTTTGAAAACTGACAAAAATTTTAAGACAATATTGCGTCCTCTGACAAACAGACAGACAAATAGACAGAGAGCCAACCTTATTACTAAATACCTTATAATAATATTATAAAAAAGAACAAAGATAATTTGTTCTTTTTTATAATAATATTATAAAAAAGAACAAATCATCTTTAAAAAATCAAACAAGAAACAAAAGATCGCCATCATCTCCATCCTCCACAAAACAGCTGAAATTTTATAGCACTTATACAAGCACTCTGCTGAACCCTAATGGCTGGCTTTATACGTTTTTTTGTTTGGTTTATGTAATTTTATGTTCTCGATGTGTTGTTTCTGGCACTAGAAAGAGGCTTTCTGAGCAGAATATATGGCTTCTGTCTGATCAAAGCATCCCGCCCCTGACTGTGTTCAGTGAGATGTATGTGAACTGTGGTCTCCATGCAGGAAGGAATCCTTTTAAGTCAGGACCCTCGGTGTTAAGAATTAGTCATCTGTTCTTCAATAAAGGCAGCGCATCAGTAGTAGGTGAAGAACAGATATTTCTTTTCTTTTTTTCTTTTTCTTATTTATTTTTCCCAAATATTAAGAGAAGGCAGGATATATTTCCCCAAGCAGAGTAAGAGGTAGCGGCTGACAAATGGAGACACCAGCGGAGAGATTTATAACAAAGTACATGAGGATAACAGCATTATACTTGTTTACTCAGAGAATAGCGTCCTACTAGCTGGGTAAAAAAAGCCTTAAGGGAAAGGGAAAAAATATTTCCCATCAAAATGTTCCATGAAGCTATGAGTTTGCACATTTTTATTGAAAAAGTTGATTCATAGCACAAATATTAAACATCACTTCAGGCATTTTTTTTTTTTTTTTTTGTCATTTTTAGTGAACATATAAATTAGGATTTGAATGTTCCATTTTTCTTTTGCTACATTTTTACAGTAGTTTTGGATGTAAAACACAATGTCCTATTATTTAATCCCCTCCCCTCAGCATATGGTTTGTAGACTTGTGAAAATGAAAATTATGATAAAAATGGATGACCATCTATAAAAAGTGGAGTTCTTTAGAAAAGTTAATACCCCCCCCCCCCCCAATGCATTTAAAAGTCAAGAGTGAAGAAAACTCACCATTTTGAGTCCATTCAACTGTTCCAGTATGTACCCCTGTCTCTGTGTGGGATGGTCTGTCACAAGGCTGGGGTTTAGAATAGGATCCTGGGAATTAAAGAAAGTATGCTGTTACTGTGATTTATACATTCAGTGTCTCTCACATAACTGGGGTTTAGAATAGGATCCTGGGAAAGAAAGAAATAAAGTATGCCCTTACTGTTCTTGATACAGTCACAAGTTATAAATGAGGGGTAAAGTATTGCATTTAGTATAAAAAATGGAACAATGTACATACAGTGTTACACAATACTATGTAAAATCTAACATGATCATTGCTTCAGTCTCTTTAAAAAATTTCACTATTTGAGCAAAGGTAATGATGATGGGTTGTCCAAATCAATATCATAGCCTTTAAGCTGTCTTTGGCAAAATCTTATATAACTTTATAGATTATGGGAGAAATTTCTGTTACCTGCACCTGCCAATTACATAATTATCCTGTTCTCTGACAACAATGTGATGAATGTACTTTGTTCATTTAAAATTGTGTTAGTTGAGACAGGACACATTCACCGCAATAAAAGAAATGTGTTGGAGGAGACCAACAACTTGGTGACCTGATTCCAAATAGATTTAAAAGTTTGTGTTAGTGGGCAAAGTCTTCTGGCACACAGCCCTCATGGGGGACAGACTGAGACACCAGGTTCAACAGGTAGCCCTCAAGTGTGGCAGATTTGGGCTACTAATAACACCCACCTTGGCACTGCTCTCTGTCCTGCTGGGGGTCTCCTCCACAATACGGCTATCAGAGTAGTTCTCAAGCTGCTGTCCAAACTTGCCTGGCTTCCTCCCCTGCCAATAGGCTTTACGCGCTTTCTCCGCTTCCGTGCCTTCGCGCGACATGGGCACCGGGGATTCTGCATGTGCAGGGTCAAGGACCTCACTTGTTCTCGTGAAGGGAACAAAGTCTGAAGCGTTGTTGACGGGGGACACCTGCTCCCCTTCACCATACTTGGTGCGAACGGGAGCACCAGTGGCAACCTCTTTTGGTTTGTAATTGTCATAACTGAAAGCGTCACTGTGGTAGTCATTTTGGTAATCTTCAACCCTCAGTATATCTACATGAGATTGCTGGTGTTCACTGTGGCTCTTTTCTTCGGCGGCCATCTTGTGCTTCAGTGCTGGAACTGGTGGCGATTTTCTCCCTTGGTTCTGTTGGTTACGCAGAGCAGGGACAGGAGGGGACTCAGCTCTGTACGTCTGTGGTCTGTGAGTCTGATGACTTATTTGCGCGTCTCTGTGAGTGGTACCTCTGGCTGGACTGACAGAGCGGTTACTGACCTGCCCTCTGTGGGAAATTTCCTCCTTGCGATGAGATGTAGCACCTTTCTGCGATTGGTCCCCATGGGCTGCACCTCCTCTTTCAGCACCATCATTTAACCTGAGAGCAGGAACAGGGGGCGATTTGGACCTTGCATGATTCCTCGCTGAAGACAGCGCCCTGGGAGAATTTGCCTCCACCAGTTTCAGTATCTGCTGGGCTCTTTCAGCCTTTTTTGCCTCTCGAGCTTTCTTTCTCTTTTCGAAGAAAGGATCTCGTTCAGACTGTTTCACTTTGGCTTTACTTTTTCCTGATGCACCCCAAGCAGGCCTCTCTTCAACCTTCAGTGGCCTCTTTTTACGCTTTGTCGTCTCTTCTGTTGGTGGTTCTCGGTGTGTATCGGCACTTTTCACTCTAACTGTAGCCTTTGTCTTTTTGGGATTCCTTGAGGTCTCTTTAGCAGATCCTTTGTACTCAATCTGAACACTTTCCTCTCTAGACAAGCCCTCATCTAAAATTAGTCAAAACAGCAATTATAATGTCTAACAGGACTGCTGTTTCCATAATACAATAATTTATCCATTGTGTCATCAAATTTCAATAAGTACATTAATTTTTAATTTAGAATATTATTATCTGCAATCCATTATCAATTATCGTCTGATATTATTAAAAATGACTCTGGAAATTTCTGACTGCACGAGGACACATTAAAGAAAATATTCTCCCTCCCTCTCCTGTTCACAGCAGATACTTCAGTACATTTCAGTACTATGAATACCAACCTGTCTGTGTGCCAAACTCTCTCCCCACACCTGACCTCAGCTTGGAAGGGGTCAGCACACGGTTCTCTGTATAAGGCTGGACTACTGCCTGGGAAAACGACTGAGGGAGAGCTGGGGGACACAGAAATAACAATGCCTTCTTTAAACTTCTTTAATTTCTCATGTCTGACTGATATGAGGTTCATATATTTTTGTTTCAAAGACATTCACACTTGGTCTATTGCCTATCATTTAATGTTAGTATAGGTGAAAGTTGTAAAAACTGAAAATTCTGAAATCAGGCATTATCCTGAAAACCTCAGGTATTTTTATGCTAAATAAATTATTGTAAAGCTGCATAAGTAAACTTTCAATTCTTAGCCAAAAAAAGTTAAATTTGTCACTGATAAAGAAAAATAAGTACTTTTCTTTATATGATTACGCTATGGGCAACTCACCAATATATGTTGTGGTGCCCCCAGGCCCAATTACTGGAACAAGGGAGGGAGGCAAAACAGCAGTCTGAGAGGGTACACCCTCTGGCACTGAAACAGTCCCTAACCCTGGTACAAAGGCAGGTGGAATGGTGACTGGAGCAGCTGCAGGGACAGGACCTCCTGGAACTGGCTCAGAAGGCAACCCAGGTACCTGAGTCTGGGGTACTTCAGTTCTAGGGGAATGTTTGGCTGTTGGAAATAAAGATTAATGGTTATACACACTGCTCATATAAGCATGCATAATTTTCTGCAAAAATGCTAATAATTTACTTAATTGGAAAAAAGAAACAATTATGCAAACATTTGTAAAAATCAGTTATTTTTCAATAAACAAACAATTCAACAACAAAAAATAAAAAAAAAACAAATAAATACATATTTTTAAATTAAATAACTAATAATGTTTATTATAACTTCTGGAATGACCTTAGTTTCCACATACCTTCAAAACTTGCATTTAGGTTAGAGATATCATGCCCTCCTTTTTGGAGTTTCCTCATCCGTCTCTCATGCTTCTCCTTCTCTGCCTGAGCCTTGGCTTCATCTATGGCACGTTTCAGTTCTCTCACTCGATCCTCCTCTGCTTTCTGAAAGAAAAAATCTACGTCAGTTATCTATAGATAAAGACAAAAAATAATTGCTAAACAGCTGTATGCACATAATCAGCTCCTGTGACTGTAATCTGTAAACAATCCAAAGTTTATTTCACCAAATAGTTAGAATATTTTATTAAAACTGAACCAGTATTTAAAGATATCTATGTTTTTACATACTGATAATGCAAATAACAATTAAGTACAGAATGGTTAGCACCAATTGTATTATTATATTTTGCTGTACAAGGCTACGATAATCTATATACCAGAACAGAAATAAATTGAACTAAACACAAATGAATTGAACTCGAAAAAAAAAATTGTTTTTCTTCTTGTTGTTCTTCATCTGCCAAATGAATATATCATAACGTAAATATATATAAAAAAAAAATCAATATTATGTCTTATCGTTTCACCTCTTTTTTCTTCAGTTTCTCCTGGTCCAGCTGGAACTGTAAATTCATCAAATCTCGCTCCCGTTTCACCCTGCGTTCCTCCTCCTCCTCCTCAATCCTCTGGCGCTCCAGGGCCTCTCGTTTCAGACGCTGCTTCTCCTCCACCTGCGCCTGAATTGAACGCTGAGGAGAGAGCAGATAAAAGGCATAAATAACAGTTAATTCATAGTTTAAAAATTTACTGAATAAATAAAGTACAGGGTTACTAAGCAGAGATACAGTTGCATCCCACAAAATAAGTGCACCTGCTAAAACAGATGTAAAAATTCAAATAAATGTCCCTGTGAAATATTTGATTGCAAATACAGTATATGCCAATTGCCAAGTAACCTTAAATTAGGTTTTGGGTCAGAAAACTACTGAAGCAATGAAAAGTGAAAAACTGCAAATTTTCAACCCTTTCTTCTGGTTGTAACATTCAGACTGTTTTGGGAGTCCACTCATCAAACTAAAAGCAACTCTTAAGTCAAAGGACAGTAAAATCAGTCTAAAATAATTAACCCTGTATACGTATTGGATAAGGAATAAATTACCTGATGTTCTAACTGTCTTTTCCTCTCCTGTTCCATTTGCTGCCTTCTCTGTTCGTCCACATACATCCCCTGTCCCCGAACGTGGGACCTAGGAACACAGCAAAGAGTACACACCATTACAATAACGTAAGGTCTGGATAAAATGTTCACATACAAGTCAAATCTAATTCTTATACTGAACTGCTCTGTTCTCAGGTAGTTCCTACAAACTTTACTTACAATGCCAACAAATTTCAATACAAAATACCTCATATCATATGTACTGCACAAGGTAAATGATGAAAGTCTCAAACTGAACATAACAGTTTGACAAATGTAATAAATTATAATCCTAATGGAAATATTCCCCTTGTTGTGCAAACTCTGCTCTCACATTTGCCAAAAAATAATGTCTAAAGCAGCATAATCACCACCCCCTAGACACCCCCCCCCCCCACCCACACACACACCCACATATCAAATATGAAAGCAGTCCTCACCTGTCACTCTCAGTAACCACCTGGGGGGCACTTGTCTGCCGGGGACTGGTCACCGTCTCCAAACCTGGCACCTGTATTAACAACATGGTAACATTAGCTACTATTTGGCAAAGTATATGGATATGGCCCTTAATTTAATCAGACACAACATAAAGAAAGTGATTTAGAAAAGTCCATGAAAGAAGGAAAAATAAGCATGCACAAATTTTTTTAAAATTCTTTTGTTTTGTATAAATGATAACATAAAACATGACTGTTACGTACAAAAGTAGATAAAACACATCTGAAACAGGTGTTCTCAACCTGTTAGCCACTCACCTGTGCCCTGAGGTCATCTAACACTGCCCCAGGGACAGCTGCAGGGGGCTGTAATGAAGGCTGGGCAGTCTGGTATAGACTCAGTTTGTCGGCCCATGTATCCTGATCTGTTTGCTGTCGCTGCTCTTTCTCTCTCTGTTTCTGCATCTGTTTCTCTGTCCTCTGCTTGTCTAGGAAAGTTCCAAGAGGTAAAAGTTCACTGTTAGCAGAATCATACTATCAACAGATGCCCTTAGGTAGGATTACAATTACATATATTTTTATAAGTAGAAAACACTTTTTCTGTTTTAGATTCTGATAAATCTAACAATTTGAACAGCCACGCTGTGTGTTACATATATTCTCCTATACAGCTAAAACAATCATTTGCCGTGCCTTACCGAATACTTACCTAATTCTTCTAACCATCTCCTTTTTTCTTCATCCTTAGAAGACAAAAACCTCTCACTTTCAGCAGCTGCACCCTAAAATACATTGCATTTCCAATTGAATGTTAAATTTCATTTGATCTGTACTATCTGAGCACTGAGGTTTACACCGACTCATTGGGACCCTAGTTGATTCGGGAGCGTGACAGACATTTAAGCTGGTACAGTTGATAGCAATTTAGTAAGACTCTCCAGGGAGTTTGACCGATGCTGATGGATCAATCTGGGCATGGGAACCCAGTCATTGACTTTTATACTAGTAAATATGTATGGACCAAGGATTAAAGGAACACTGCCTCTTGCACTTACTGTCAGTGTAAAGTTGCTTCTCATTGCTGCAGGAACAAAAGCATTGGAAGCTGCCTGTGTTTGTAGTTGTTGTACTTGTTGTTGTTGTTGTTGTAACTGTTGTTGCTGCTGTAACTGTTGTTGTTGTAACTGTTGTTGTTGTTGCTGTGACTGTTGTTGTTGCTGTAACTTCCTCAAAGCAGCCTCCTCTTGTGATCTTCTCATTACATGCTCCTGAAATTAATTGAATGTGCCACACTGTAAGATGTTGAAATTGTATAAGTTGGTAATGTGTTAAAAAATGAAGTTACTGAGCAAAATAGGAAGCCTTCCTTCAGCATATCTGTCTTGTCTTAATTCATATTAAAATACAAATATCAAATCATAAAGAAACATTTAAAAAAATCTTCTTTACAGCTCTTATTCAGAATAATAAACTGAAATATATTGTGAAGTCAGAATATTAAAAAAGATTTATGGTCAACACAATGGGAAGTAAGCTGTCAAGTTTTAAACAAAAGGCATTACATTATAAGACAGGTCACAGCAGCAGATTTTCTACTATAGCATTATTTGTTAACAAACTCAATGTTGGCATTTTTCTTTTTGTTCCAATCAAATGTTAACTGAGTCTTTGAGACTTGAAAAAATTTGTTTATACATGAAGGAGTTTTAAAGAAAGCATGGGTCTGGGATAACAAATAAATGTAACAATTGATGTAATAGTGACTTGGATAAATAAAATTAAGGAATAACATCATAAAGGGTTTATTGGGTCATAAGGAAAGTATGAAAAGAAAAAAAATAAAATACAAATTAATTTTTTAAAGAAAAAAAAAACAAAGTTATGAAGTTACCACATGAAACTTAGAATAGTACAAAAAGAAGAAAACTAAACTGGGCACAACTCCAATCATTCAACTGGGTAGAAAGTATAAAATTAATAAAGAGAACTCATTAGAATAGATTTTTAAAACATCTACAACCAACACATGGACTCACATTGTCATAAGCATCATCAACTATAATGCTTTCATGCTGCATTATGGATTAAAACAGCTTAGTGTTAGTACATATTATGCTTTTACAATTTTACACATCTTATAGCAAGCAAAACACCAATAAAGTAAATGTTCACAATTGACTACATTATACACTAAGGTTTTGGAGACATGGAATGCATTAACTTCCAAACATTTCATATTATGCAAAGCAAAGCAATACCCAAGTATAGAGAATCAGTTATATCTGATCATTTTGTCTTAAGTAATAGATGCCATATCATATAAAATAACTTATTATATAATACAGTATACCATATGCTACATAATACAATATAGATGAATTAAATACAATATAGTATACCAAATGGCATGTCACAGATTGTGCCTCTACTCACCAGTCTAGAGTGATAGTCAGTCAGCACAGTGCCAGAGTTACTGCGTATAGGGGCACCTGCTCCTGGTTTCCCCCAAGGACTGTACTCCTGGACCTGCTCAGCTAAAATAGAGAATTTAAAACAACCTCGAACCAGATTGCACCTTAATTATTCTGTTCAGCTCCACCAGAGGCTAATGCCAGAAAATGTAGTTTTTAGGTAACCAACATACGATAAAGAGAGCTTGTGGCAAATATCATCTTTGACAATCAGATGGGAATATCTAGAGCAGTTTTAAAAATTAAAATTATCAGGACAAAGGTGATATAAAAGAGAGGCTGCCTGAAATCTAAATAAGCCACCTAAATTCCGATATCATTAAAATAAAATCTTTCAGTTGATACAACAAACCTCTTTCCTTCTCCCACTGCAGTCTCTTCAGTTCAGCCTTGGATAATGGTTGAAAGACTCGTGGACTGGTCAGTGTGACTGGCTGTTGGTGGTCACTCCCTGCCTGCTGGACACCGACTGACCCCACAGCCACATCCACTTGTCTCTGAGTTATATCAGCTGGTTGCTGTGGCAGGGTTGGAACAAAACCCAGGCCGGGTACATACTGTCCCTGGTTATAAGCATCATCATCACCAGTAGAGGGCACAGCTGCATTGGTTTTGGACTGGCTTGTCTTGCTTGACCTCATTTCCTGAATCTCTTTCTTTTCCTGTTCTCGGTGTTGTTTTTTCAGTTCTGATTTGGGCATTTGGGTTGTGTCAGACTGAGCGACTTTCACATCTCTTGTCTTGGAAGCTGGATGGGTGCTCTCAAAATAATAATCACTGAGTTTATTAGCTTCTTTCTTTTCTTGCTCCCACTGAGCCCTCTTCAGTTCTGCTTTGGTCATGTGACCCCTGGGAATATGTGCAGCATTGTTTTGTGTTTCACCACCAGATGGCAGTGCTGCATGACGTGTGTCGTCTGCTGCTGTTCTTGGAGTAGATGCTGCTGTGGCATGTATGGGCATTCTGCTGAGAGCCTCTAGTTCCTTTCTCTCTTCCTCCCACTGCTGTCTCTTCAGCTCTGCCTTGGTCATATGAGCTCTGGGGACAGGCGGGGAGAATTTTGCCTCCAGGACGGCCACGGCAGGAACATCGCCAGTCCCATCCTGTGCCGACTCTTTGTCCTCAAAAGCAGCTTCTGGAGATACATGGTCTTTTTTGTTGTCAGAGTCGTCAGCTTTGGTTGATGCTTTTCTAGATTTCTTCTCCTTTTTTGCTTGTTTGTCTGGTTCAGGTTCCGCTTTGTCTTGTTTATGGTCTCCGTTTGACCTGTAATGTTTAGAAGGTGCTCTTATTAATTTGTTACTGTCATAGTAAAAAAGGTAAATTATTACAGTTTTATTACTTGGATTTTACCATGTTATGTATGGTAAGGGTAAGACAGGTTTTAACCAAGTCTAACCCTGCTTTAGGAAAGTCTTAATCCAAGCTTGTGTCATTCAACCATTGTAATATCACATGGATTACCTTTGGTGAAGCAAAAATGATATTTTATATTTTCTATTACTTTCTTATTCAAAACAGAATTGTCCAGAAAATGTAAAAATAATTTGATTAAGTCCATTTTTATTTATCCTTACAGGGTTAGTTTATGTCATACATAATAACAAACCTTAGTTTGTCCTGTTTATCACCACCCTCCTTCTCCTTCCTTGTTTTCCTGTCACTTTTGTCCTTTTGCTTGTTTTCCTTGTCCTCCTTTTTCTCTCTGTCACCAGCACCAAGTTTCTTCAGCATATTATATATACTCTCTTCTTTAGGCTTTGTGTCGGTCTCCTTTGATAACTGCTGGGAATCAGACACAGAGTTCCTATTTTTATTACTGACATTAATTCTTTCTACTGTCTGCTGATTTGTTTCTGCAGGTTGCTTTGGAAAGCTGATCAATCCCAGACCTGGGACATAGGTGCCCTCCTGGTCACCTTGGTTACCGTCACCAGATGTCTCTGCTGGCCCATCTTTCTGATCTTTGTGTTCTGATTGACTGTTCTGGTCATCTGATCCCTCAACAGTGTCAATTTTTAGTTCTTGGCTGTTTGGGTCTAGAATTAAATATAAGTATTCACTTCAGTTTTTAAAAGTGGCTGATTATCAGTTAAAACTGGCTAATTAAAACATACATTATCCACTATTACAATTCGACAAATTCCGTTTCCGAATGGCATCAGTATCCAGGCTGTGTAGCCACTGACTGGCAAGCTAAACCAGAAAAAAAAACATATAAACATTGAAGTGCTTTTAGGCAGCAAGATAAATTACCTGTGATATTATTAAAAACCCATACAGAATCACACTACAAATGTTATTATTTCTATGCAAAGTCTTACCAATGTCCACTTTCACTTGACTTCCATGTGTCACCTGCCCAATGGTGGCCAATATGGCGTTGAGCTGGTCCTGGGTCAGGGTGACCATATTCCCCCTTAAATTAGCAGCACCTTTTGTGTGTCTACCATTTTGCTTCTTAGCTGTCTTCTCTGGAGCTGGTTTCTCCTTCTCTGGGGCATTTTCTGTTGACTTTTGTCGAGGCAATTCAGAAGCTTTATTCTTATTGGCCGATTGAGATCTCTTAGAAGCGGCCTTTTCATTGGTTGGTAGGGTATGCTTTTTGTTCTGTGTAAACTTATGGGCAGGGGGTGGGGGATCCTCTTCAATCTGGACTTTAGACCTCAGGGGGAAAGGCTGTGCTTTTTGCTTGTAACTGAACTGAAAACAAAAAATCAAATTATCTTTTTGAATTACACCTTATATTTCCCAATGAAGATAAAAAAATGTTTCTTTGTGCAAATGCATATCTAGCTCATAGCTCATAGTAAGATAAAATACTTGACATTTACCTTCTTATGTTTCTTAGATGCTGCTGCTCCTAAAAGTAATAATAATCAATATATGAAATAGTTAAGCAAAATAATAATTGTCTTTATGAAGTTTTTGGTTGATGTTGTTGCATTGGACATTAATGCTCATACACACCAAAATGTAACCAAAGAGGCATATGATAGTAGTATAAAACATTATTTTAATCATTATGTACTTGTATCTCTAACTATCAGGACTTTTTTCCTACAGTTCCAATAATGACACTATATGTATGATTCGTATTGTTTTATGAAATAAGTAATAAAACAAAAATATAAATCTACAATAAATTCACCCTACCTTGCTGCTGCCAAAATATGGCAGGTTTCCCACCTTGTTCACTGGTCTCAAACCTGGTGGCCACTCTGGAGATGATTTTAGACAAAACGGTTTTAATAAAGCACTCATTGCCCTATTACTGATAATGTGACACATCTGTGAGACAGTGTTGTAAAGCTAGAGGAAGTGAACTGTGTGACACGAGTCCCTGTGCTACTGAGAGAGAGAGAGAGAGAGAGAGAGAGAGAGAGAGAGAGAGAGAGAGAGAGAGAGAGAGAGAGAGAGAGAGAGAATCTGCTGCTGATATATTCAGGCAGGTTAATGCAAGTAAAAACGTGAGCCTCAAACTACGCTGAAGATTGGCCTTAGATTTAATACAGTGATAAACATTCTCGATATCAATGGTCTTACAAGTTACACTCTAACCTACATTGTAGCTGCCTTAATTTAGCCTGCACGGCCGTAGTGTAATGTAGACGTTAGTAAACGGTGCCCGGCTACGAAGGCGCCTTACCATCATTTAAAGGAATATTTCGCCATTTACCCTCTCTTTACGCGTAGCGGTGTGTATGTACTTACCCAAAACTCATTTTAATTTACGTTCACATGACAAAGTAATATAGTACTCCAATAAATTCTCCGATAAGCTATTTGATTTACGCACGGTTGCCAGAGAATTTCACGCATGTGCAGTGTACTGTTTTGGTTATTTACTTACAGATGGCAGCACGCGGAGTAGAAAACTTAACAAGATAAGCCCAAACCAATTTCACCCTACAGTAAAGGCAGTTTAAAGTCGAGGTAGACTAAGGCAATAGTTCACACAATTTATGCTAATTAAAGTTATTTAAAGGTAAAAAAGTTTACTGATGTCCACATATCGTGGATATAGGTTATAGATCATAATCACCGGACCCGAAATGACATCTTTAATTTTTTTACCGCACTGAAGAAAAGCAAGGATTTTTTAAATTTTAATTTATTCCTTGATAATATAATTCCTTGAGTAAATGGAAACACGCCTGCTATCAGCTGATTTTGACTGTCAGTAGATGGTCATAAATATGATATGTTTACGTAGGCCTACTGTTCATGTACGTCCGGTGTCCATTTCTGGCAATTTATTTACGCCATTAAATAAACCAATTAGAATTATATGCTTTAAAAAAGCAAAAATTAAAAACAAAACGCAATAACAAAAATAACTTTGATGTATAACATAGCAAAAGCAAAATAATCAACTGAATTAGACCAAGAAGGTACATGTATACATGTAGCCTATCTGAAGCACCTCCATTAATAAAAGTCGCCTACATGAAGGCCTATCAGTAGCACGAGTTGCTGAACAATACTTAGTACATGTAGGCCTACTGAACACAATGGGCCTACCCTGGCCTGTACTACCTGGTCCTGTACTACCTGGTATATGTAGCTTACATGTAATTCTACAGTAGTACAGTAGATTAAAAACTAGAACCAGTTTTAGATAAGAAATGCTTGTACATTTTATGTTATTATGTAAAGTCGTTTCTTTCATTTCCTTTTTGATACTTTGATTAATTTGGTAATTCTGAGTAGGAGGATGGGCTATGCTTTCTGCAAAACTTCCTGTTACACCAGTACATTGTAACTATAGGATCAGGGCTGCAGCCTGAGCAAAATGCCAGGGGGGGGTGTTCTGGGATCCACAAAATATTGACAAAAACTGTTCAGTCAAGCAAATGTGAAATGTGGTCACTCACACATGTGATGCATAAATACAAAAGACCACACCTACTGAGATCAGACACACACACTGACTTTACTGGAGAAGGACAGAAGGACATGACTCTCTTTATAAGATATAGACTCCACAATTTATGTAAGTGTATTTGTTTTAATTTATGAGAATCATTGTTTTATATTATACTTTTGAATACATGTATATTATATTATATTGAATTTTTTATTTTTTATTTTAGTAACCGGCTATCGGCTATCTACTATCAGCAATTTTGAATAAACTGAAAATAAAGCCAACCGTGTACAAAAAGGAGTTCTATGTTCTTT